>CAUYUJ010015125.1:306887-353187 GCA_963575745.1 Prorocentrum cordatum | reverse complement strand
TCGACGCTAAATCGACGCGAAATCGGCGCTGTCTCATGGACTCCCAGACGCTAGTCGACGCTAACCGACGCTGAAGCCGGAGTTGAGAGGGTGCACCTGGCTCCCATGATCTGCTGCCGAAGCAGCCGAAGAGAGAAGCGGCGGGAGTAAAACACGCACACGCACACGCACACGCACACACACAAACACAAACACACACACACACCACACACACACATAGGCGGATGAGGGGGCGACCACAGGGGAGCTCCCGAGCAAGCTCTCTCGCGGTGGCAGCGAGGCGCATCGAGCACGGCGGCAGAGTAGCGAAGCGTGTGCGCCTCGGTGCGCCTCTCGCTGCGCGCGGCTGCTCCCCTCTCGCCTCCAGCAGGTGCCGGTGGGGCCAGCATGGGCAAAGGAACGAGCAACGACATGAACATGAAAACTCGGAGGTCCTCGCGGAGTTCTCAAGTCGGCGCTGCGACCCCGCTGGCGGCGCCTCCGGCGCCGCCCATGGCGTGCTCCGCGCGCCAGGGAGGAGCAGTACAGCGCCGATCCGAGAAATCCGCGAGGACCTCCGAGTTTGTATGTTTATGTCATTGCTCGTTCCCCTAATCTCGCCATCGCTGGGACGTCCATTCCCCGGGCACCGTGCGAGGCGCCGTGCGAGTTTTGATGTTTATGTCATTGTTCGTTCCCCTTAGTGGGGGAGGACGGCGCACCGTGCGAGGCGCCGTGCCCTCTACTGACGACGCTCGCGGGGCTGGCTGTGTGCGCAGGCCCCGCCGCATGCTCGGGGAACGCCCTGGCTCCTGAGCCGCCCACCTCTGCCTTCTTTTCCTTCGGCCGCGTCCCTCCTCCCTCCTCCTCCTCCTCCTCCTCCTCCTCCTCCTCCTCCTCCTCCTCCCTCCTCCTCCTCCTCCTCTCCTCCTCCTCCTCCTCCTCCTCCTACCTCCTCCTCCTCCTCCTCCTCCTCCTCCTCCTCCCTTTTCCTCCTCCTCACTCCCCTCCTCCTCCTCCTCCTCCTCCTCCTCCTCCTCCTCCTCCTCCTCCTCCATGGTGGCGCAATTCGGCCCCAACGGTACCCACGTTCATGCCTTGCATCGCCAGCGCAGTCACCCTCTGCCTAGCCGCCGACGGACAAAGTGTGCGCAGGCCCTCCCTCTCCTGCGCAGGCGCCGCAGGGAAGATCCAGCGTCGGCGACACGCACGGCGAGACGCTGGGCAAAAGTGGCCTCTGCTGGCTTCGGCTGGCCGGTCGCTGCTCGCGATGCGACAGCGAAGGCCTGCGTGCTCGAGCTCGCTCCCCAGCCCGAAAGTGACGGTGGGGGCGGCAATGCAGGGGGGAACGGGTCCTCGGCGGGTTGGGCCATAGGGCCCTTATCGGTGATGAGTGGGCGATTGGGTGTCGGTGCGCCTATCCCCCCCCTAAGATTGCTCCTTGGCTTTCGGGCCATACCTGGGCTCTCCAACGGCCGTTCGGGACGGTCCCGGCGCCCCCTGAACGCCCTCGGCGTGGCGCAGCCGCGGAAGGAAAGGGAGAGGAGGAGGAGGAGGAGGAGGAGGAGGAGGAGGAGGAGGAAAAGGAGAAGGAGGAGGAGGAGAAAGGCAAGGATGAGGACGAGAGGTGGGAGGGGGACGAGGATGAGGGGGGACAGAGGCAGATAAAGAGGAGGAGGAGGAGGAGGAGGAGGAGAGGAGAGAGGAGGAGGTGGCGGAGGAGGAAGGAGGAGGAGAGGAGGAGAGGAGGAGAGGGAAGATGGATCGAGGAAGGGAGGAGAAGAGAGGAGAGAAGAGAGAATCAGTCCGCAGGGGGAGGAGTAGGAGGAGGAGGGAGGAGAGGAGGAGGAGAGGAGGAGGAGGAGGAGGAGGAGGAGGAGGAGGAGGAGGAAGGAGGAGGAGGGAGGAGGAGGAGGAGGAGGAGGAGGAGGAGGAGGAGGAGGAGGAGAGGAGGGGAGGAGGAGGAGGACGGCGAGTACAGCGACGACCTCGCGGCGACGGCGACGACGAGAGATGCGGGAGGAGGGGGCGAAGGGGTGGGAGGGAAGAGAGGGACGACGAGAGGCAGCGAGGTCGAGAGGCTCCCAGCAGGGGCCAGTTGAGGTACTGCAGCACCACCAGCACTAAGGTGTACCACATCTGGAACAGCACCGCGAACAGGGGGCCGGCCCACAGGACTATGGTGAAGTTGAAGAGCAGGCCGTCCTCCGCGCAGGCGAAGTTGCCCACGTAGCATCTCGGGGGGCAGGAGGAGGAGGAGGAGCAGGAGGAGCAGGAGGAGGAGGAGGAGGAGGAGGAGGAGGAGGAGGAGGAGGAGAAAGGAGGGAGGAGGAGGAGAAAAGGAGGAGAGGAGAAAAGGAGGAGGAGGGAGGAGAAGGAGGAGGAGGAGGAGGAAGGAGGAGGAGGAGGAGGAGGAGGAGGGAGAAGGAACCCCGAGACCCTGGCGTCGCATGTGTGTTCGCAACGGGCGACGTTCTACCTCGCCTCGGGCCCCGGGGGACCTTCGCGGATCGACCCTGCTTGACGACGACGCAGAGAGACGGGGTCTGTGGCTCCGGTCGTGGCTCTTCGCGATGATGCATCTCTGTGGCAACGTCGGAGATCGAGGAAGGAGGAGGGGCAGGGATGAAGGGGAGGGGAGGGGAGGAAGTCCAGGAACAGGAGGGGGAGATGGAGGAAGGGGAGGCTTGAGAGGAGGAGGGGGAGTACGAGGACGAGCGAAGGGGAGGGTACGTATGGGGTGGGGGGAGTGGGGGGAACAGGACACTGGAATGGAGACGCAGCAGTATTACCATGAGGATCAGGAGGGGGGGAGAAGGAGAAAGAACTGGAGGAGGGGATCTATATATATATATATATATATATATGTGCGACCAATAAGATGTGACAGAATCCAGGGGAATGGGAGGAGCGGGAGGAGCAGGAGAAACAAGCGAGGGCGGAGGAGGGGAAAGGAGCGGGGGGACAACGGGGATGAAGGACTCGGGTCCAGAAAAGTGGCCAGCGCTGGGGCCAGAGCGCTACCATGAACGACGGGAGCAGAGTGCCGAGTTTCAAACGAGGCACACGGTGCGGCGGGAGCACCTTTTGAAACAGCGAAGACGCTCCGATTGAAACGACAATGTGACACGTCAGCGTTGGCAATACTGTGTACCAGCACCGCACGGGAAAGAACAGGGATGAGTATTTTGTCGGCGCGCCGCCCTGGGAGAGAGGACAGTAGCACGCGTCTCGAACAATTGTGGAGGCGTGTGTGGTGGGGGGGGGAAGCGCAGGGAACGGACCACGGACGCCCCCGTTCAGGCATCCCTCTGGTGCCGAGGCAGCACCTGTCGTCCAGCGGCCCGAGGAACCAGAGCGCCTGCGGGGGTGAAAAAACGCCCGACCGACCTGCCCCTCCTACGGCCTGCGAGGGGGCACGATGAGCAAAGGCGGGGGGGAGGAGCAGGATGTCAACGAGGAGATGCAAGAGGGTCGGAGGGGCGGCAGCATCAGAACCGACATGGAGAAGAGGAGGAAACGGAGCACCATCACTACTAATCCCGAGTAAGCCCACGACGCTACAACGCACCCCCCCCGTCCCAAATCCCCCTTTCCCAGACATCCGGCTGCTCCAATCTCTTCCATGCGTGGGCCCCAAAAAGCTCCAGGCCACTTTCCCGGCACCGGCTCTTCGTCGTGGGTCCTTCCTTGACGCCCCCGACCCCGCCGCCCCCATGGCTTCTTGGGGCGTCGGATCTCAGGGCTGACACACCTCGAAGTCCCAGCCGACTGTTCCTTCCGCGGGGGGGCGAGCGCCCGCCGGGCACGCCGAGGCGCCCGGCGGGCCTGCCCGGGGCCCACTGATCTCTGCCAGGAGCGCGGCGGGGCAGGGCGGCAGCTGCCGAGAACGCGCCCACCGGCAGCACCGCTTGGCGGCCGGAGGTCGCCTCCGAGGGCTGCCGCAGGGCTGCTCCCTCCCAGCACGGACAGACTGGGCGGGGCGCGCCCTGCCGCGGCTGCACCGTGAGGGATCTGGCAAGGAGGAGGCGAGGAGGGAGGCAAGGGAGGAGGAGGGGGCGCCCCCGTTTTTCGGGGGCGCGCAAACATGGACTAGCGATCCATGGATTTCCCATGGAAACGGGACCCGTCGCTAATCCACGTCCATTTGATCCATGTTTGCCATCGCCTGAGTTTTTGGAAGAAATCGCACGTAGAGAGCAGAACATCCTCCTCCAGAATAATCACCCCGACACGCGAAGCCGTTTAGCAAACGAACCCAGAAAAAGGAATCAAACAGGGCAAGGCTGTTCAGGAAACGCCCAGGGCCGTTTAGTAAACGCCAGTTGTCGGGTCCGGGTGGATTTCCCTCCCTTGAGGACAGGCCCCCCATCCGTGTGAGCGTCGCGCACCTTCACAAAGCTGCTGGCCGCATGCAGTGCGGCAGTGCCACTCGAGGCTCCAGTTTGAAAAGAGCTGCCCTCCATCCGCACAAACGGTGCGCAACGAGCAGCTTCAGGTCGTGGATGTTGAAGACGTAACACACGATGGCCCCATTTCGAAAAAAAGCCTTCCGTCCGTGTAACTGTTCGCTCGCGGCGTTTGAAACGAGTGCGCACGGTGCTGAAACCGTTGCGCCGCCTCCTCCTCTTCCTCACTGTCCTCCTCCTCCTCCTCCTCCTCCTCCGCCTCCTTCTCCGCCTCCTCGTCCTCCTCCTCCACTGGGACAACCGCTGCCGCTGCTCGTCCTCGCCGTCACGCCGTCGGCGGCACCATCGTCGCCGCCCGCTTGCGGCGCGGCGATGGCCGGCGCCCTGCCCTTCGCCCCAGCCAGCCCGAACCTTTTTGGGCCCCGTGGCCCCGCGGGCGGACGCCGCCCGCCCCATGCGCGGTGCGAGGGGCGCCAGGGCGGCCGCGTGATCGCGAATGCCGCGAGCACGGGGAGAGGGGGGAGCTGGGGGAATGACGCTGCCCACAGTATGGAGAGGAGGAAGAAAAGAAGAAGAAGAAGAAGAAGAAGAAAAATTACACTGTAATGGCAATCGGAGGATCTCTTGCGCACCGAAGCTCGCTCAGTGGGGACGCAGCCTTCGGGCCCAAACGGTTGCGGAGACAGCACATGTATGTAAGAAGGCACAGGGCGTGGCACCATGATATTTGTAGTGCCCGGCACATACGTGCCCTGTGTCAGCTCACGGGGAAGGCAGCTCTTGGCGCCAAAATCGCCGACCTAAAGCCACTCATCCGAGAATCGACTCGGCACCTCTCGTGCATCACAATACCAGCCTTCCAGGATACTTTACGCAGCGGGCTGTGGCCTACCTTCTCCTTCTCGACACGTCGGGCCTCGAGCCCTTCTCGGGGCGCAGCGCGCACATCCCTGTTTTCATCAGGTCCACCAGCGGCTCCATGTGCGCACCTTTGTGTTTGGTCAGAGCGTTTGCTGGGTTGCGGTCGTATGGGCCCCATCTCGCACGGCCATCTCCGATGTGCAGAACTCCTCGATGATCGGCAACTTCATGGCTGACTGGTTGTCGTCGATTGGCGACTCGTGGTCCAAGCTGTCGGGTAGCCCGTTTCGAGCGCATGATCAGCATGAGCTCCAGTCCAAACGCTCGGACAGCTCGCTTCTGCTCACGTGGAGCCTTGGCACCGGCCTCGGCACCGACCGCCGTCGGCGCAGGATCGTGTCGAAGACCGACCACGTGATGCTCTCGATCATGACCTTGACCCACATGCCCTCGACCAAGGCGTCCGATACCGCGTGCGTCTCAACCAGCTGCGGGCTTGAGCTTTCCGAGTGTGTATCGCACTTCGCCAGTGTATGACATATGATCGACATCCCGTCGCGGCGTCATGCGTTCATGTCCTTCGTGGTGATCCCGATGATTTACCCCCTTCTGGTGTCCTCACGTCCAGATGTGTCCGTACTTGAGTCCGTGAAGAGTCTTCACTGAAGACCGCAATGCGCTTGTCTTCTGGCTTGATGCTCCATATGAAGATCTGGGCATCCACCGCCTTGGCCTGCTTGACCGCTGCGTTCGCCTCCGAGACCATCTCCAGGAGCTTGTCCTTGTAGCCTGCTGGTATGTTGCTCGCCGCTGCCAACAGGTCTGGTCTACCGGCGGCGGCCAACAATGGAGGTTATACAGCTGGTCGGTCCGCTCTTTGGTGTCCACCTCCTCCTTCGGCAGGATGGTCTCCAGCTCGTCGATGAGGTCCAGCTCGCTCACGAAGAAGTGCGGCTGCCAATTGGCCTTCTCGTCGATCTGCGAGTCTGCATAGTAAGGTCCAGCTGAGCTTGCTGGCCGTGGAATTGTCCTGGATGGCGACCCCGAAGCCTGTCTCAACCAGCCTCCCGCTGGTACGGGCGCGCCTACAAGCGTGCAAAGCACATCTGGTAGTGCTGGCGGCGACGTCGGCGCAGACTCCCGATCTGGGATGCCATTCTCGGTCGTGGAACCCCAAATTGCCCCAAGACGGCCCCAGAGGCCCCCAAGACGGTCCAAGAGGGCCCCGAATCGCCCAACGGCTGGTTCAAGACGCCACAGATGGCCTCAAGCGGCTACCAGGACGCTCTAAGAGGGCTCCAAGAGCACGCCAGAGGGCCCCAACAGGCAAACTTCCATGATTGTCCTTAAGTGTTTGGAGGATGCTGGCGTTCTCCCCTCCTCGGTTTCCCTACGCCCCAGGACGGCCCAAGATCCCACCAAGATCGGCACAAGAACCCCCCAAGAGGTTTCCAAAACGGCCCCAAAACGACCAAAGAGGGCCCCAAGACGGCCCTAGAGGCCTCGCATACGGCCCCAGAGGTACCTAAAACGGCCCCAAGAGGGCGCCTACACGGCAACCCGAATGAACATTTCGAGCACCTGGCTCCGAGAAGCTCGCAGGAGGCCCCAAGAGGCCCCCAAGAGGCCCCCACGAGGCCCCAAGATGCCCCCAGGAAGCCCGAAGAGACCACTAAACGGCTCCCAAGCAGATGCCCCCCAAGAGACCCCAACGCTGGGACCCAGAGGCCTACAGGCGCGCTCCGACGAGGCCTCACGAAGCATCCCTGAGGACCCCGCTCCACGTCAGCGTCGTTGCCGCGGCCGCCGCCGCCGCCGCCGCCGCCGTCGTCGTCGTCGTCGTCATCGTCGTCGTCGTCATCATCGTCGTCGTCGTCGTCGTCGTCGTCGTCGTCGTCGTCGTCGTCGTGGTGGTCGTCGTCGTCGTCCCCTTCAAGGTCGGCGGCACGGGCCGCAGGGCCTTGCCAATATTCCCGCCGGTTCTGGCCCCCCGACACGTTTCTAAGGCGGCTGTTCCACTGCGTGCTTCTACAAGTTCCGGATCAAAGAAACTCGCCTGGCGATCGTTTCTGGGTGGACAGGTAGGGATGCGCGAAGCGTCAACAATCTCTTCAAATCGACAGTCGCACTCTCCTTTTGTAAGTGAGACATTACGTCTGTGTTCAGGTTCAGAACTCACGCTCTGTCAAATGAGCCGTCGTACCCTCCATTTGTCGACTCGCCATCAAAATCGTGTTTCCTGGTTGCCACCGCAAGTTCTCCTAACCCTGCCGCAGCCTCCATCTCATGACCCACACAGCGTCTGCATGTCCCATGCTCCACCCGGCCTCCACATAACCGTACATTGTCCTTTTCTAGACCCGGCAAGGGCACGAACCAGAGAAAATAGATGAGAGACAATTCTGTTTTGGGCCTGCACTTCGCGAAGTGCTCGCCCATGCAGCCTCGGCACCCCTTGCAGCCGCCCATGAGGGGCAAGCACTTGGTGCACGACTGGGCTGCCGCAAGAGCCTCCTCGAAGGTCTCGTGCTTGGGCTCGTGCGCGGTCGGGTCCTTCGGCGGCTGGGCATCTGTGCGTCGGGCCCGATCCTGGCAACGCATACTTGACGTCAGCGCAGTGGTCACACACTTCAGAGAGAGCAGTGGCACCTTGCAAGGTGACCTGTCGGACGCTCTGGTAGCGAGCGGCCGCCGGGGCCTGCGCGATCGCCTTGGAGGACCCTTGCGCGTCCTTCCCTTTCGGGGTCGTCTATACTTTGCTTGAAATCCCTGGCAGTGGGAGGAGGAGGAGGAGTTGGAGGAGGAGGAGGAGGAGAAGGATGAGGAGGAGGAGGAGGAGGAGGAGGTGGAGGAGAAATAGGAGGAGGACGGGGAGACAGGCGGCGGAGGAGGAGAACGGCGACGATGAGGCGGGGGGGGGGGGCAGGTGAGGGCCAAGGCAGGGGCGGGAAGGGGAGGAACGGAGGGTGTGAATGGGGGAGGAGGAGAGGAGGAGGAGGAGGAGGAGGAGGAGGAGGAGGAGGAGGAGGGAGGAGGAGGAGGAGGAGGAGGCGGAGGAGGAGGAGGAGGAGGAGAGGACGACAAGGAGGAGGACGAGGACGACGAGGAGGAGGACGACCTGTCACGCGCTCGTGTCGTGCCCCGTTTTCGCCAGCGACCGCCGGGATGTGGTCCCAGGTGACCTCACGCCAGAGTTGATGCTCGAAGCATTGCACGGGGACTACACCAGTCCCAGCATCCTCATCGAGCACATCACTTACGTTGGGAAGGTCAACCGGCGCTCTGCCCCGCTGGCTTCCTCTTCGCCTTCCTCCTCTCATTCCTTCTTCTCCTCCTCCTCTTCTGGGTGAGTGCTATTCCTGCACTTTCGCCATAAGGATGAAGGTGATTGCCTTGTCCCTTACTGTGCTGAAGAGTTCGCTGTGCGCCCACTCTCGCACGGTGTGGTACTGCGGAGGACGTCTTGCCAGATTTCGAGCCTGTCACCACTCTGCGTTTAAATTCTGTGTCACTGTCGTCTCACGGCTTGTTCTTTGTGTCACTGGCGTGATGCGCGGGAGGCTTGGTCATCATGCATGCCGTTGCTTGCACGCGTCTTGCTCGCTTCGTTACTGGTCCTCATCTCTCTCCTTCACCCTCTTCTTTGTCCTTCTCTGGGGGAGTGCGCTTCCTGCACTTGTGACAAGGGGGGGGCCCTCTCAGCGTGGGCTGTGCTTCGTAGTAATGGCGCCATCACCGCGCGCCCCTCGTGGCCCAGTGCTGCGGCATCGAGGTCGTGACACCAAGAATTGGGCCTGCCAGCCGTGCCCGCGACTTCTGCCTCCCAGTCGGGATGCGGGGACGGTGTTATGCGCCCTGCGCTGAGAAGGGGCCTCCCAGCGATGTAACGAGCCGTACCTTGCCAGGGTCTAGCCCATGGGCTACTTCGCCCATCTTTCTCCTTCCGCCTGTTCCTCCCCTTTCCGGGCCCATGTTGTGCACATGCTGCGTCTCACATCCCGGCCTCGCCGCGCCTCTGCGAGACACCGCACGCAGCCAGCATGAGCTGGAAGCGCGGCCCAGAACCCTGGCGAGGAGCGCTGCCCGGTCTCCCCGGGGAGGGCGGCGGTTTCTGGGCGGCGTGCGCTTCGCCACTCGCACACTGCATCGCAGCAGGAGGGGGAGCATTCGGGGTGTGCGACACAGCCGCCTGTTCCTCGTCGGCTGCCCGGCCCAGACATGACCTCGCCGGGCCTGGGGGCCGGGCGCCAGCGTAGCCGGCGCTCGCACACATGACGATTTTGAACTGCGCAATAGGACGTGCGAACAAAGATGCCGCCGCCGCCGCCGCCGTCGGCGCTCCGCTGGTCATGATGTTTTTTTTTTTTTTTTTTTTTGTTTCCAATACCACCACCAGAAGTTGTAGGGGGAGGTGGTCCTCCTCCTCCTCCTCCTCCTCCACCTCCTCCTCCTCCTCCTCCTCCTCCTCTTCGTCCTCCTACTCCTCCTCCTCCCCCTCCTTCCCCCCTCCAACTGATGGTGGTGGTGGTGGTGGTGGAAAGCAAGCCCATCAGGTCATCCCCCGGCGCCGCGTTGGACGCCATCCCGACAAAGGTGATGATGAGCAGCTTGAGCGTGCCCTTGGGCCGGCCGCCCCTATAGGTGCAGGCCACCGCGGCCCCCGAGACCTCAGGCATGGCCGACGGGTTCGTCGCCGTTGCTCTCGTCGACGCCGCTGCTGGCGCCGCTGCGGTCATCGTCCACCTCCTCCTCCTCCTCCTCCTCCTCCTCATCCTCCTCCTCCTCCTCCCCCTCCCCCTCCTCCTCCTCCGCCTCCTCCTCCTCCTGCTCCTCTTCCTTCTCCTCCTCCTCCTCCGCCTCCCTCTCCTCCTCCTCCTCCTCCTTCCTTTTTCCCCCTCCCCCTCCCCCTCCCCCTCCTCCTCCCCCTCCTCCTCCTCCTCCTCCTCCTCCTCCTCCTCCTCCTCCTCCTCCTCCTCCTCCTATGTACGCAGCTCCCCAGCACCGATTGCGCATAACACGATGTGTTGGTTTGTTGAGATTCAGGTCGGCTATGACACGCGTCCGCGGAAAGAGAAAAAAGTCAGCGCAAGAGCAAGAATGTGAGCGAGGGACATGACTGGATACCAAATGTGGCTCGAGCGCACCTGGCTTGATGTATCTCCCTCCTCCACGTCCCTCCTCCTCATCATCCTCTAACCCTCTTCCTTACGAGCAGCTCCTCCCTGGCGCACCACCAGGCGCCTCGTTGGTGTCGGAGTGGGCGGTTCGTGCGAGACTTCCTCATCATCTGACCTCGGGGCTCCACGGATCCATCAGTTACGCGGATGGAGAGCAGGTGGTCTTCAAAAATGAATTATCGCCTTGGCACCGCGCGCGCTCGTCATTAACTCGTCCAGCTGTTGTACGTCGTCGTCCTCTTCCTCCCCCTGTTCCTCCTTTTTCTTCATATTATTCTTATTATCATCATTCTGCTTCCCACCCTCATCATCATCATCATCAGCAGCAGCATCGTCGTCATCATCATCATCGTCATCATCAGCATCATCATCAGCATCATCATTGTAATCGTTAGCATCACCAGAAGCAACATCATCAGAGTCATGATCGTCATTATCACCATTACCGCCACCATCATCAGATCACCACCGCCGCTACTACCACCATCATAATCACCATCGTCATCAGCACCATCGTCCTCACCATAAGCATCCTCTTCCTCATCATCATCATCATCATCATCATCATCATCATCATCAACATCGTCATCACCATCACCATCACCATCACAATCATGATGGTGTCCGTTTCGACCCACCCCTGGAATGTTTTGCTGAGGAGGCGAGAAGTACAATAAAATTGCTGCTTGGCTTGCTAACTACAGGTTTGCCGCCGAGCTCCGGCTCGGCGGGGGACGGTGGGGGGGTCGCGATAATCTGTACCAGATTGGAGCCAAATGATACGGTTGCGGAGCAGGCCGTGCAACACACGCGAGGGCAGGGGGGGCCTTCACGGGCAACCAAAACACAACCTACCGAGCCCACCCGTTTTGGAGGGCCGAGGGGAGCCAGGCCGGGAACGTGGCCCACCGGCGAAAAGGCCCCCCAA
Source organism: Prorocentrum cordatum (assembly GCA_963575745.1). Classification (NCBI taxonomy): domain Eukaryota; class Dinophyceae; order Prorocentrales; family Prorocentraceae; genus Prorocentrum; species Prorocentrum cordatum. The sequence goes on along the minus strand of CAUYUJ010015125.1, from coordinate 341,833 downwards.
CAAGCTGGCACGCCCCTGCGGGCTCCGAGGCTCCAAGGAAAATTCCACGATCCCACCCCAAACTGTCGGTGCACATCAACACTCATGCTCTACGATTATTATCCCATGATGGTGTCCGTTTCGACCCACCCCTGGAATGTTTTGCTGAGGAGGCGAGAAGTACAATAACATTGCTGCTTGGCTTGCTAACTACAGGTTTGCCGCCGAGCTCTACCCACCTCCGCTTGCGAGCTGTATGTGTCTCAACAGCTTGGTCCTTCACCCGGGGCACAAAATGTGCTCGGACCTTGAATGAGTTGAGAAGGAACCTGGAACACAATCAAAACCGAAAGCAAGCCCCCAGGCCCGCCCTCGCAGTGTGCTCCAGAAGAGTCATATCTTCGGTGACCCCCCCTAGACTCCGAACAAAACGAGCTGCAGTACACTGTTTACTGCCATATATACAGCACGAACGAGCCTACGGGCCATGTTGATCCAGGCGCCTGGGAGCCGAGCAACTTGGATTTCACGATCACTCATGGACATATAGCGGATCTCGGGAAGCGGGAGCCCTGCCAGGGTGGAGTTGATATGAGCCACGACTGTATCTCTTTCTGAACTGATGTCGCAGTCGAGGCTACTCCACACCGGGTTGCTCCACTGGACCGTGAAATTGACGGTTCTCTCGACCATATGGACTCCGTAGAACCCGGAAGGTAGTAGATCGAGCGTCATGTGCAGCTCGCGGTATTGGCCAGGCCAGATCAGCATCTGCCATCTCTCTGCCATGTGAGGTATGGTCACCGAAGCCTCAGAGATCGCGGTGGCGACCTGCTCGGCCCCAGGCGGGCGGGGCTCGCCTGTCAGGAACTCGCGCTGGATCCAGGCTTGCAGGATCTCGGGGTCGTCCGCAAGCCGCTCGGCGTGGCGCTGGCGGACGTGAAGGTCGGTGATGTCCACCCCGCGCCAGGCCTCCTGCAGGAGGCTCGCCAAGCTGCGGGACGACGTCACGGCGAAGTCGGATACTCCTTGTGCCGCCGTGATGACTGCCCCGAGGCTGCTGTCGACCACCTTGCCAGCCGAGACGGATACGCTGGCCACGACGCCCATCATGGTCCCGAGGTGGGCGAGCGGCCCGGCAACGTAGCGCCACCCGATCATCATCGCGGCGACCGCCGCCCACGTCACTCCTCGCGAGGTTGAGCGTCCGCACCACCTTGCGATGAGCCAGGCCGCGCGCAGCAGCGACCAGCTGCTCCAGCGCGCGCGCCTCTGCCCCGCGGCCGCGCCCGTTGCCAGCGGCTGCGCCGCCAGCGGCTGCGGGGGCCTCAGTGCTGCCACGCCAGGGGCCGCTGGCGCTGGCGCCTCGGCCTCGGCCGCGCCCGCGCCCGCCGCTGCATCCCCCGGCTGCTGCGGACCCGCCAGCAGCCCATCCACCAGTGCGCCCAGTGCTGGCGCCGGCGGCTGGGCTGGCGCTGCCCGGGGCGCTGGCGAGGCCACTCGGCGGCCCCCCGCCAGCGGCGCTGGAGGGACTCCCTCCGCAGGAAGCGCCCAGGCGCCGTCCTGGCCCTTGCGCCAGCCCGCTGGCGGCATGCTGGATGCCCTCGCCCTCGCCGAAGATGCCCTCCGGGAAGTAGTTGGGCAGCTTCTCGGCCGCCTCGCGGATGAGCGGGGCGATCCCTCGCTGCTCAGCCTGTGCCAGGACCCGGGAGGCGGTGACAACGTCCACGTAGATGCGGAGGCTGGACTCTGTGAGCCACCGCCCTGCCTCCTTGATGTCCTGGAAGGGGACACCACGAGCCACGGAATCGCTGGCGAACCCTGCGCGCGCCGAGTGAGGCGTCCAGTGAATGTCGAGGCCCAAGGCTGCTTCAAACTGCTTGAGCCGATGCCTGTAGTCGACGAGCGAATAGGGAAAGAGGAGCCACTCGGGCGGCGTTCCCAAGACTACTCGGTGTAAGAGGTTCTCCAGTACTCCGCCCTGCTCTAAAATAGTGGCGAACTGCATCCGTTTTGCCTTTGTCCCCGACTTGGCCCCCAGGTTGATTACCCAATTTGGCTGCAGGTCTGGTCCCCCTCTAGACGATGGCAAGGATATGTCTTTTGCTCTGAGCTGAAGCATCTCCGATGGGCGCAGGCCGCGGTCCACCTGCAGCAGCAGGCCTATGCCCAGCCGCGGCACGCCCCAGCAGGAGAAATAGATGGCGGCCAGGTTAGCTGGCGCGCGGCCAAGTGGCGGCGCGTGCTTCACCTCGGCCGACACTCGCCATGCATCGATCACCGAGTGGGACCACGTCAGCTTCCTCCTCAGACGTGGGAAGACAAACTCCACCGCCGCGACGGCGTACTCAAAATTGCACTTGGTCATCTGCATGTCGTTCTTGTACTCGACAAGCAGGTCGTCCCACTGCTCGGGCCCGTCGGGGACGAAGCCGTGCTCGTCCAGGTAGGTCACGAACTTCATAGCCGCCGCCCTGTAGGCCGCCAGGGTGTGCGGCTTAACCTTCTCAACAGAAGTGCTGTCCAGCTTCCTCGGCCCCGACATGAGGTAGGCCGCGGAGCTCAGCACGAGTCAGGCACCTCGATATCTTATCAGCAGGCTGCCTGAGCGTCTCCACCCATGGAATCAAAATCTTTGTGCGAGATGCCATCCCTGCTGCGGTCTTCTGACGCAACAGGTGGTTCAAAAGGTGCGCCGGGGACCTGCCCTTGCATGCCGCACCTGAGACTGGCTGGTTGTCCTCCAGGATCGGCAGCACGGCGCGGTGAAGGGCAGGAGTGGCGGCCGCCAGCCTGCTGATCTTCACGACGCAGCGCCCCTCGCCCAGCGTGATGTGGTCGGCCGTCCGCCACCTGCCCGCTCCTACGATCGTCCAGTCCTCGTCGGGCTTGAACACGCGATAGGGCAGGAGGCTGAACGGCTTCGTCCGTCTGATGACCTGCTCGGGGCGCCGCAATCCTGTGAGCTCGCCGTCCAGCCTTGCCACGGTGTAGCCCAAGTTGCCGCCCGTGTCGATGAAGTCCTTCGCGATGTCCTCGTCCATGTCGGTCACCAGGATGCCCCAGCCGCCGTCGTCCTCCACGTTGGCGCCCATGGCGTCCGCCGCGAAATGCACGGGGGCTGGCGGGGCTCCCAGGTCAGCGTACATCAGCGGGACTACCTTAGCCATGGCCCGCAGCTCCCGGCGGACGGTCGCCCAGGTGCTCACCCGCTGGTGCGGGTACCTCTCCAGGAGCCTGAAGACGGCGCTGGGTATGCAGAGCAGCTCCCGCCGTAGTAGAGCGCCCCAGATCCACACCCCCAAGAGCGAGCGCAGCTCCTCGGTGTGGAGGGTGCGGGTGGCGCCCATCGCCTCCAGCTGCTGCACCAGCTCCCGTGCCCTCTTCGGAGGCAAGCGAAGCTGCGCGGGACGCGCCTGAGGTGCGTAGCCAAGCACCTTCTGCATGTCGCTGGCCTCCGTGCGGTCGGTGACAACGAAGCCGGCCTCGGCCAAGGCGTCCGCCAGCTGGTGCATCTTCCCAGTGGCCCGTGGGCCACAGCCGTTGCCCCCTGCCATCGCCACGCCGTCGTCGACGTGCAGGTAGAAGGCCATCTGCGGCCCGTCCAGCACCAGCCCACGGCCGCGAAGCACGTCCTCGTTCCGCACGGCCACCGCTGGTGCCGCAGTGCTCCGCGAGCTCCAAGCGGTGACCGCCCTGTCGGCCTCTGGCGGCCTTCGCCACCCGGTGCCGCCCAAGCCGGTCTGCTCGAAGATGGCCAGGGTCTGGACAATCAAGAGCCCCAGCGACTCGCACATCCCCTCGGGGTACTGGGCCAGCGGGCTCGTGCGGAAGGTGCCGTCGGCCAACTTGCCGTCGGCCGACTCGCGGGCATGGGGCCCGTCACACCGCAGCTCATTCAGGTCCTCCAGCCCCTGCAGCGTGCCGCTCAGGCATGTGGGCTTCTTCGTCCGGCCGCCCAGCATGCACTGGTCCAAGCGCGCTCTCCGCGACGAGCGCCTCGTCTCGAAGTCCAGCATCTCATTCGTGTTCCAGATGGATGGGTAGGGCGCGTGCCCTGGGTCCTCCGGGTGCTCGATGAGGAAGGCGCCGCCACTCTGGCCGCACGCCTCGCAGAGCGCCAACAAGTTCAGCGTCAGGGTGTTACTCTCCGCGACTCTCGCGGCCTCCCAGGCCCTGAGGCCTGGCAGACCCCAGGGGCACGGCCGCGATCGCACCGGCGGCGGCCCAGGTCGGCGACGATTGTAGCGTGCCCGCGACCAGGTCGAGCAGGGCGGGCCGCCCAGCACGATGTCCACCCAGCCGCCCTCGCACAGCTCCATCAAGGCGGAGAAAGTGGAGGGGTTGGCCAGGTCCCACCGCGGGTCGTCCAGGAGATCGGCGGAGAGGAAGAGCACCCTCAAGCCCCGCTCCTTCGCCAGCCTCTCTACCACCTCCTGAACGTCACCACGCCGCCGACGGCCAGCGAAGAGATGCATCACCACCATCACACGCTCGTCCTCCCTCTTCGCCCGCTTCACGGCCTCTATCCACTCTGCCACGCTGTAGCCCGCCGGGCTAGGCGGCGCGGCGCGGCAGCTGGACTGCTGCCCAAGCCAGTCGTCGTCGTAGCGATGCTGCTGAGCGTCCTCAGGTCCGGCATCCACGCCGTCGCCATCCTCCAGCCCCCCGTCCTCGGGCGGCGAGGTGCGTGGCACGCCGCTGGCAGCGCCGTCGGCGGGTGCCGCGGCGCCCGCAAGCGCCCCCAAGCGTGCGCCCACGCCCAGCAGCGCCCTGCCGATGATCGCCATGTTGACCGTCATGAGCAGGTGCACGGAGTGCGAGCCGCCCATGGCCAGGCGATGGTAGCAGGGGGCTATCCAGCCCGTCGGCCCCACCATGTCGCGCAGGCGCTGGCTGAGCTTCGCCCACACCCAGCAGGCGCGGATCGGCGGGCATGCCTGCCACTTGGCCATCCACGCGGGGACGCGGAGGCGGCGGAAGGCGTTGTCCTCGTCGAACGCCGCCACGCCCCACTCATCCGTCGGGACGCACATGGAGGCGATGGCCGCCCCGCCGTGCATCCCGTGGTCCCCGCGCTGGTGCGGGTCGGCCCACACGTAGTTGCTGGCACACATCATCAGAACCTTCCTCTGCTTGGCGGGGTCCTTCTTGGGCACACAGCTGAACCCGCAGTGGGCCTGGACGTCGCCGGGGGCCTCGAACGTCCACATGTCCTTCGGCAGATCGTCCCGCATCAAGTAGCGGGCGTACTCGGACGTCGAGCCCCCCACGAAAGCGAAACGTTCCTCCAGCTCCTCGAAGATGACCCCTGACTTGCCGCTGTAGTCCAGAACGTTCCGCTCGTCCGAGTAGTGCTGGCGCTCGCCGTCGGGCAGCGCCTCCAGCAGGTCCACGACCATGTCATCCGGCGGTTCTGCCACCGCCGCTGCGCACATCGTCACGTGTCTGCTCGCACCCTTGCGCTCTCCAGTGTAGGCGTCCTGCGGTCCTCTGTCGCAGGCAAGATCCGTCCCTTGACCGCCTGTCGGGGCAAGCCCCCGGCAGTCGCGCTCGTGCCGCGCCGCGTCCTGTAACGCGTACTGCTGCACGAGCTGCCAGGCCAGCATCATCTCGTCGTCGCTCGACTCGCGCTGGCCCGCTGGTCTCGCCTCCAGGGATCCGCGGTCCATCCCATTCATGAGCTCGATGAGCCCGCAGGCCCGACGCCACACGCGCATGCGTCGAGCCCAGCGCGTCCTCAACCTGCCGGAAGAGGAAGCTCCTTGTTGTGGCCGATGAGGTAGAGGAACGGGGAAGAACGACCTGGCCTCGGCCTCCTTCCACTGCAGGGCCCGCGTCAGCGAGCCAGGCAGACCCGTCACTGGCATTCTAGGCTGCACCCGCGGCGGCGGGGCACCCACTCGGACCGAGGGAGGGTCGTAAGCCCCTCGGTCCGCCAGCGGTTGTCAAGCCTGGGGCTTGCCTCGGCCCGAGGGCTTACCCCCTCGGCCGCGGCCGCGCCCCCCGCCGTCGCCACCTCTGCCTCTGCCGCCACCAGCTGCCTCGGCGCCGCTGCCAGCTCCACCTCCGCATCCCCCGCCACGGCCGCCGCCGCGGCCGTCGCGCTTGCTGGCGGCGTGGACCCTCTCGTCGCGCTGGTGCTCAGCCTTGCTGTGGGTCGTGGCCTCGGTCACCAGCCATGTGGGGGCCAAGTCGGCGGCCGACCCGGGCGGGCGAACAGCCAGCATCGCCGCCGCCCCCACCTTGTCCTTCGTCCGCATCTCGTAGACGTAGCTGGCCAGCCGCCTCAGGTGCAACTCCAGCGCGTCGTCGGATGCCAGGCGGGTGAGCAGCTCGGACTGGGTCTTGCACCCGCCCAGCAAGTAGTCCACGTTGGTGGCGGCGGTCCACAGGTCGGTCCAGACCGTCGCGCGCCGCTGGCCCGTCACCTCCCGCGACAGCCAGTCGCGTGCGCTAGCCGCCCCCGCGCCCCGCATGGTGCGGTAGATCTCCGGCGCCGCGCGCCTCAGATCCGGCGGGAGGCTCAGGTTCCACCGGCTGTCCTCCTGCTGCTGCTGGGTCTGCGGGGCCACGGCCCACCCAGGGGAGGCCTGCATGCCCCCGCCGTGCGGCGCCGTGGCAGAGGAGAGCAGCGCGTCCAGCTCCTGCTGCAGCGACCCTCCTGGCGGGGACTTCGTCCCCGCGCCCACGTAGCCGTGGGTTTGCAGCACTCGTCGCAGATCAGGGTGCAGCCCCAGGGAGCCGTCCACGGCCGCGATTCTCTCCCAGAAGTGCCAGGCCCAGTACACGTTCGTGGCAGCCTGCGCCTGGAACTCGCGGAGCGTGGCCCCTACCATTTGCACCTCTCGCCCTAGCTTCACCGCGTCTGCAGGAGCATGAGGCGCATGGAAGCTGAGCCCTGCCGCTGGCACGGCCACCTCCGGCGGCAGCTGTGGCTGCTGCTGCTGCTGCTGCTGCTGCTGGGCCGCCGTCTGGCTGAAAGGGCCTGGCACCTCGCTCCCCTGGGCGAACGCCCGCAGCGCCGCCAGGTCCTGCGAGCCGGGCTTCGCCGTCGCGGCACCCGCGCCCGCGCCCTCGGCAGGTGGGGCCCACGGGGGAGGCGGCAGCGCCGCGAGCCCAGGCGGGTGCATCGGGCCCGTAGGTACCTCCGCGGCCGCCGCGCAGCTCCCCTTGGGCGTCGGGGCCCCCGGGGCGTCCCAGGCCGCGCTGTCGCCCTCGGCGGCAGTGAGGTCCAGGCCGTCCCCGCCGCTGCTGAGCGCTGCGGCGAAGGCCGCCCGCCGCCTCCAGCGCGTCCACCAAGCGACCGCACGCTCGGGTACGCGGCGCACGAGCAGGAAGGTCCCGAACACCCCCACTGCAGCGCCCGCCAGGCGGTGTCGCCCGGAGTCGGCCCACAGCACCACCACCAGGCTGGACAGGAAGAGGCCGATGCCCAAGTGCAGCACCCAGTCGACGGGCAGCGTGTCTCCGTCCTCGCCGACTGCACGGGCCCAGATCCGGTCCGCGACCTTCTCCCAGCCGTCAGTGTCGGCGGCCACTCGTCTAATCCGACTCTCCGCATGCGTGGAGAACGTGGCGGCCTCCGTGAACCCCCAGAGGGCCTCGGCCATCTCGGAGCCCGGGACCTCGGGGTTCCCCAACGCCAGGCGGACGGCCACGGGGTCCAGCGCTGCCTCCAGCCGTCGTGCCTCGTCCAGCTTCGAACGAGGGGCCCGCCCTGCGTTCAGCGTCGATCTCACCTTCAGGACGAGCCCCGCGACGTCGTCGTCCGAGACGTCCGCCCCAGCGGCCCGCAGCGCGTCGGTCCCCGCCTTCTTGGCACCGGCCGAGACCGCCATCCAGCTCCGCCTGGCGTCCGCCGCGCCTTCGGCGCACGGCGCCCAGCACACCAGCTATCCGCGGCCTGCTGCACCTGGGCAGCGCCGCCGCGGCCTCGCACAAGTCTTCGATTCCACGGGTGGAGTCCGCTGCTCCCGTCAGGGCGCCATGCCGCGCCCTGCTGCGAGGTGGGCTGGGCGCCCAGACCTCGCGATAATCTGTACCAGATTGGAGCCAAATGATACGGTTGCGGAGCAGGCCGTGCAGCACACGCGAGGGCAGGGGGGCCTTCACGGGCAACCAAAACACAACCTACCGAGCCCACCCGTTTTGGAGGGCCGAGGGGAGCCAGGCCGGGAACGTGGCCCACCGGCGAAAAGGCCCCCCAACAAGCTGGCACGCCCCTGCGGGCTCCGAGGCTCCAAGGAAAATTCCACGATCCCACCCCAAACTGTCGGTGCACATCAACACTCATGCTCTACGATTATTATCCCATCATCATCATCATCATCATCATCATCATCATCATCATCATCATCATCATCATCATCATCATCATCATCATCATCATCATCACCATCATCATCATCAGCATCATCATCATCATCATCCTCATCCTCAACGTCAGCATCATCATCAATATCACCATCACCATCGTCATGCTAATCCCCTATCATCCTCATCATCCTCATTATCATCCTCATCATCAGCAGCATCAGCATCAGCATCATCAGCATCATCATCAGCATCATCAGTAGCGTCAGTATAACCCTTATCATGAGCAGAATCGTCGTTGGCTCACCACCCTCCCTAAACTGGAGGTAGGGGCCAAGGATCCAGGGAGTGTTGCGGATATTCAGATGTTGCGCGAGTGGTTTACGGTTCTGCCAGCCAGCCCTCAGAACTTCCCGAGACTAGCCAAAGTCTGGGCAAAAGCTTGGGCCAGACTGAAGGGTGGGCAAGCCGCCAGGAGATGGATAAGAGTTCAAGGACCGATACCGGCCATCATGGTGGCCATGGTCGCCACAAGATGGAAGCCTGTCAAGCCCCTGCACTGGACCGAACCCGAAGACTTTGACTGGGTGTTAGACATCGGCAGCTTCGCATCGGTGGCGAAAACAGTTAAAGAACTCGAGCAATCGAAACTCTTGGTAGCCGCTCGTTCGAGCACCAAGCACAAGATCTTGCCCGAAGCTCCGAAACGATACCTCGGGAGCGGCCTTCGGTGTGGAGTTGACCCTCTCAGTTTTCGCAGGCAGCTCGACAGGCTCGAGCAGCGTGGGAGCCACGCCAACGGGGGAGCTTTGGTCAACACTGGCAAAGCAAGCTGGTGGCCCAGACATCGATGTGCAGAGGCTCACCCTGGCCTGGACCCCTCTCCTCCTCCTCCTACTCCTCCCTCCTCCTCCTCCTCCTCCTCCTCCTCCTCCTCCTCCTCCCTCCTCCTCCCTCCTCCTCCTCCTCCTCCTCCTCCTCCTCCTCCTCCTCCCTCCTCCTCCTCCTCCTCCCTCCTCCTCCTCCTCCTCCTCCTCCTCCTCCTCCTCCTCCTCCTCCTCCCTCCTCCTCCTCCTCCTCCTCCTCCTCCTCTCCTCCTCCCTCCTCCTCCTCCTCCTCTCCTCCTCCTCCTCCTCCTCCTCCTCCTCCTCCTCCTCCTCCTCCTCCTCCTGCAGCGTGGCCAAAGGGGGGCGGGTCCTCGAAGTCCTACCTCTGCATCTGCATCTGTACCGCGGCGATGAGGTCCCTTGCCTCATCCTGCTCCAGCGGTCGACCACCGAGACGTGAGGACATTGCCCTGATCTCATTATACAGAAAATAGGCTGTGGCTGGTACTCTGAGAGAAGATTGAGTGGGTGCCAAAATCCCAAACCGGTCCAAAGGGAGCGGGGCGAGAGGGCCAGTCAGCTTCTCAAGGAGAGTGCCAAAAATGGGGCAATTCCAATAGTGTGCAAACGCATCTTCACCACCTAGGTCTGGGGGGCACCCACAGAGACAATGCGAATTCGCAGACTGTTGGAACCTACGCTGAGTCAGCCAGTTCTTCGAGAGCGTCCTAGCAGCGGCGGCCGAGTGGGCCACGGGCAAGGAGGCAAGGGCGGTCTGAACGGCAGACCAGTCGACCGTAAGGATACGTGCCCTCTCTTCGGGGAGCAAGTCTAACAGACGTCTGGAAAACAAATCACCTAACGAGTTGCTATACATACAGTTGGACAGTTTATTTACAATCATGCGTTGGATTTTTGGACGGGGGCCTCTCACGGAGCTCTGAAGATGTTGAACCTGAAGAGAACGTACCTCAGACATCACTGGTAGCATTTCATTTCGTTGCCTGTCTGGGAAATGAAGCCCATGGAACGCGTCAGACATGTGCTGGCACAGTGCTGGGGTCTTCCACCACGGCGGCGAGTACTCTTGGCGCAGCACCGACACGTATGGACGGTGACGAGCAGCAGCACGTTGGAGCAGCTCCAGAGACTTGCGCCATTCAAAGGTTGAAATAGCCGCACGAGCTCTCGCCGCCATGCATATGACTGGCAACGAACGGATCCTTGGACCTCCCCACTCCTGCCATCTATACCACGCCCCATGAGTAAACCCACAATACGGCATATGAAAGACTCTGGATAACATAGCTGCTTCTTGGCGGGTAAGCTCGTGCGGGGCAGGAATGAATTGAGCGATGTACGACATCACCGATGATGCTCGTGAAGAGTAGAGGTTCGCCGCGATCGAATTCGAGGCACCCACCGATGAGAGCTCGAACGATCTATGGCGCCATTTTCTTAGCGGACTCCTCCAACAGTGCTGCTCTGCCTCGGGCCCGATGAACATACCCAAATATTTGACAACCTCGACAATTTCGAAGGCGGACCAGGACGGGATAAGAGCTTTCAACTTCATTCTGTATAGCTGTTTGATCGGGTCCGAGATGGGGCCTGCCAGGGGAAGTATTTGACACTTGGATAGATTCAGATGCAGAGCAGCAAGCTGGGCCGCCAGGCCGAATATGCGGAACAACTGCATAAGGTACTGCAGCTTGATGAGGGCCGTGCCTATGTCATCAGCGCAGAGTCTGACTATCCCGCGATGCTTCCGCTCTATCGTCGATTCAAAGTCTGCCACGAAGGGTTCCATGCTAACCGCAAACAACGTTCCCGAGCCTGGGCACCCTTGGATGATTCCAGCGAGGATAGGAAACATAAACAAAATCATACCTCCAAACTCCGAGTAACAAATCACGCCCTGGTACAGTAAGACGATATAAGCCAGCAGCGGGGGTGGAAGGCCGATTTCTTCGAGGACCAGCAGCATCCACCGATGGGAAATCGATGGGAAAGCCTGCGCAAAGTCGAAGGAGGCAATGAGCGGCAGGTCCGTGCCTGCAGATGGGACCATCGAGTAACATCTGGCAACAGCGTCCAATTCGACGATGTTGGTCCCAAATTGCCGTCCCTGGATAAAACCTCGCTGAAGTTTATTCGCAATCTTAGACCACTCCCTGGAGAACGAGGACATGATGGTGGCGGTGATGAGCTTGTTATCAGTGTTTTTGAGGCCCAGGGGTCGAAGCTTATCACAGTCACGAACGCAACCTCCTCCATCTTGATCTCCCTCCTCCTCACCTTTCGGGATATACACGCCTAGCAGATGATTGAAGCCCCAGAGGGCCCAGCCACCGTCCAGGAGCCAGAACATCATCTCCGAGAGGGTCTCAAGGGCTTGGGGAGTCTTCTGCCACGCGGCGTACGGGATACAGTCAGGACCAGGGGCGCTGTGATTTTGCTTTCTCAGGATCGCAGACATCAGGCTCTTGGTCGGGGGCGGGATGCGACTCAGGTCGATGTGACCTGTGAACCTCTGGATGTAGGTCCGTGCCTTTTCCACAGGGGTATCCTTCGCATTGAAAATCTTGCCCCAATGCTCGCTGATCGCTGAAGCCATGTCCAGCGGATCGGAGAGAAGCTGATCATTGCGGCGAATACCGCGCACAAGAAGGCGGCGGTCGAAGGGAGCCCACAACTTCGCCCGCCTCTGCAGACGACGGAGACGTTGCCGTAACTTCTTCTTCTCTGATTCTGGAGCTTCCGAGAGATTTTTGCCCAGACGTTTTATCTTGTTCATGTGGTCAGTCGTTTCCAGAGAATTGATCAGGTCAGCAAAGGCCCCAGGGTTCTCCAAGTAGATACGGTTCGTCTCCGCGTCAATCTGAAGGAACTGCTTAGCAAGAGGGTACGCCTTGATGAGTTTATTCCCCAAGGTGAGGTCTTGACGCCAGACAGCCCTGGAAATCGAGCGGCAGAGAATGATACGCCCCAGGATAGAGTCCGAAGCCTGTCCCAAGGAAGCATTGCGAGCAAATCTGGCACCCTCTTTCATCAGCGTCTTAAGAAACAAAAGGCGGATCGGCGGCGAGTACTGCTCGATGTCCCCGCACTGGAGGTAAGCCTGTACAAACCTGGCGTATTCAGGGGTGCCGAAGAGGTCTCGATTAATGGCTCGCTCTTTATGGTGTTTTTGGCCACTAGGGTGAAAGTCAACTTTAATCGCAGCGTGATCAGAAAGCCGTTGATGGATCACAACCTCAGCGAGACCCTGCGTCACCCCACATACGTTAAATTGCTTGAGAGCCCACCCAGGGAGAGAAGTGAAGGCCCTATCAATGATGCTCATCGTGTCATTCGGCCTGTACACGTGGGTGGGGTCAAGCTGCTCAATTTCAACTAACTTCCCAAGAAGGTTCCTCCAGATGGCGTCCTGTGTGGCCCTCCAGGTCAGGTACCCTTCTCCAGGAGCAACAAAACTGGCAGGATTGACTGGGGATGGGGGTGCGGCGGCGATGTTGAAGTCCCCTATGAGAACGACGATTTTGTTGAGCGGGTCCTCTTTGGCCTCCTGAAGTTTCCCAAGAATGTGGTTAGCTATCTGGATCTTCTCGTGCCTCTGGAGCCCATAATTATGGATATTGTAATGAGCAAACCAAGCTGAACCCCCATCGATCTGGATGTCTGTAAAGAGTACCCTGCCCTGCACCAGAGGTTCACTTGACGAGTCAACCACAAAGTCTTCAAACCTGTGCTCAGGGATCATCGTGAGAACCCCTCCGGCAGCGTTCGGCAAAAAACTGGCGTGGCAAATGTACGGCTTGCGCAGAAAATGAATCATGTTCCTGGCTTCTGCCTCTGAGCCGTGCGTTTCCTGTACAGCAACGATGGACGTGGGAGACATGAGGGAGGAGAGGTAGTGGAACTTCTTGGACTTGGTGGAGGGGTCGAAGTGGAAGAGAGCATTAGCGTTCCAACTGGCAAAGCACATCGAAGCCGAGGTGGGGCCAGGACCCAGCCAAGGCCTCAGGAACTTGTTAAAGAGACCACGAACCTTCCTCAGCCGCTGGGGCTGACATGCATCTGGAAACTCTCTCTGCCAGCCGCTGCTTGTCGAGGCCCAGGGCCTGCAAGTTCGGGATGTTCCATTCCACAGACGGCTGAGCACCAGGCGGTGCAGGGGTAAAACGCAATAACTTCTTCCATGCGAGGGAGAGTTCACCGCGATCTTTGTCCGTGTAGAACCGATGCTGGGGATATTCAGCTTCAAATTCTCTGCGAATGAGTTTGAGACCGAGCTCTCTGCGTATGGTGGCCTGGTTCTTGTCGATGCTGATGAACAGGTCTGTCTGACCGCCCGTGGGAAGGGCCGCAAAGAAACGTCTCCACGTGTTATCTCTCTGCCTGATTGCAGCCATCGCCTGGCGGAGAGCTCTGGAGGCGAGGTGCTGCTGGCCCGTGAACTGAATGATGAATCTTTTCGCTGCAGGGCCATCTTCAGGGCGCAGGACCTCAAAGTCGTCCACGTCCAAGGCTGCGTCCTGCATCCAAGACTTGATGGCGTCGCAGACCGCTTGATGGGTAACCAATTCCTTTGAACGCACAACCAATATGGTGGGATCCGTCGGGCGGTTGAAGCCGTTCGGCAGCTCGATCTTCGGGGGGGGGCGGTTCGGTCTTGACAATATGGAGCTGTCGCTGCAGGTGCCCAATCTGCTTCTCAAGGTACTGCAATCTGTTGCCATGATCCTCGACTCGGGACTCCACTCGGTGCATTCGAGCCTCAACCTGTCGATCGATGCCCTCAGCGTGGGAGGCGAACGTGCGGGAGAGAGCCGTGACGCTGGACTGGATGGATGCGATGGCAGCCATGACCTCCCTCCTCGTCGCATCAACGTGGGCCCGCAAATCAGTCTCCTCAGAGAGAGGAAGAGATTCTCGTGTACGTCCAGGGCTGCCAGTGCCGCCACTACCAGAGCCAGGGAGAGAATCCCGAGCGTCATGAAATTCACCTTCGGGGGTGTCGCCTGCCACAAGAACTGGTGAGGTGGCGTGCGCCGATCTCGATCTGTCACGTGCACCATCTTGATTGGCCGATGGTGATGAGCCTGTAGTTCCTGCCATGCTGCGCCGACACAGACACTGTGTTGGCACCCAAGAATCGTGATGATTCACAGCCGAGCAAGAGACAGACAACTGGGGTGCCGCCAGCGCACGACACGCTGGATCGCTCAGAAGGAGAGCTGCCCGCTCAAAATGGGACCTGTTCCCACTTGAGCCAAAATGGCAACGGACCTCCTCCTCCTCCTCCTCCTCCTCCCTCCTCCCCCTCCCCCTCCCCCTCCCCTCCCCCTCCCCCTCCCCTCCCACTCCCCTTCCCCTCCCCTCCCCTCCCTCCCCCTCCCCCTCCCCCTCCCCTCCCCCTCCCCCCTCCCCCTCCCCCTCCTCCTCCTCCTCCTCCTCCTCCTCCTCCTCCTCCTTCCTCTTCTTCTTCTTCTTCTTCTTCCTCCTCCCTCCTCCTCCTCCTCCTCCTCCTCCTCCTCCTCCTCTCCTCCTCCTCCTCCTCCTCCCCTCCTCCTCCTCCTCCTCCTCCTCCTCCTCCTCCTCCTCCTCCTCCTCCTCCTCCTCCTCCTCCTCCTCCTCCTCCTCCTCCTCCTCCTCCTCCTCTCCTCCTCCTCCTCCTCCTCCTCCTCCTCCTCCTCCTCCTCCTCCTCCTCCTCCTCCTCCTCCTCCCTCCTCCTCCTCTACCTCCTCCTCCTCCTCCTCCTCCTCCTCCTCCTCCTCCTCCTCCTCCTCCTCCTCCCTCCTCCTCCTCCTCCTCCTCCCCTCCTCCTCCTCCTCCTCCTCCTCCTCCTCCTCCTCCTCCTCCTCCTCCTCCTCCTCCTCCTCCTCCTCCCCTCGCCCTCGCCCTCGCCTCGCCCTCCTCCTCCTCCTCCTCCTCCTCCTCCTCCTCCTCCTCCTCCTCCTCCTCCTCCCCCAAGAATCGGGAGGAGCCCGAATCCCTCGGACACCCTGCCTGGAAGAGCATGTGCAATAGTGGCATCGAAGGCAGTTCAAGACAGGAACTGAAAGATCGAACGCTACTAGACGTGGCTGAAAATCGGAATCCGTGTCTGGCTCCGCGCCTCATCCCCGACCCCTGGACCCTCGTCCCCGACCCGCCTGAGACCCAGGAGGTTCCCGTCACGGTGTGGAGCAGCCTGGCTGCGGGGGACGGTTCGGGGGGGAGCTTACAATGCGGACCCGAAGCTTAGGAGATGCGCGTGGGCCTGGCGAGCCTTCGAGAGAAAGGGCCAAGCAGACAATGGCAAAGCACTGGCTAAGAAAACACCCTATGGTGGACACAGGCAAACGGTAAACCGTGCTGAGATGTGGCCTTCAATCGAGTGCTTGCCAACCATCAAAAGTGCAATTACTTCCAGCACTGGCAATGCGTATGTCGTGAGAGGTTGGAAAAGGCTTGCGCGTGGTCTTCGCCTACTTGAGGGCAACAGAGATTTGTTGGAGACGCTCGGTTCTGTCGCACTCACCCGTGTCGATAGCATCGATATTTGTTTAATCGAAGGCTACCTCGCCACTGAGAGGGCGGCTCAGGTCGGGGTCCCCGCGTTCTGGGCCGAAGCCAACCAAGCAGCAAACCGCACCGATGGGAAGAAACTGCCCGTTGTCAGCTCGAGGAGGAGATTTGCGCACTGTACTGAAGCTGGACCGCGAAACAGACGAGATCAGAATGAGGATTGCGACTCTGGAGATTTCTTGTGCCGTCAACTACGGCACCGCATAACCTGTGTCACGCCAGCCAAGCACGCTGAAGCTAGCATAGGGGGGGTCAGACGTTTCAACCAGTTGTGTATCGAGTCTCCGCATGTTGCGAGACTAATGTCACGCATCCCGAAGAGAATGTTCTGCTCGGTGCGCAAGCAGAAGCCAGCCGCACGGGACAGAGACCAACTTCGTGAATGGTTGTGATCCCCACGCATTCCAATTTCGTGTCCGGGAAGCCTCCCGGAGAATTGACAGCTGCGTACAGGCAGCCACGTTGTTCATCCAACCGCCGTGCAGATACGAGCATGTGAGTGGATGGCCCTGCCAGGCGTGCGGCAGCATCAGCACGAGGGGCATGATCAGCACGAGGGGCATGATAAGAATGGTGAGTCGGACCTCGATGACCTGGCCAACGGCAGGTGACCTCGACGTTCGGCCCAGGCCAGAGCTTTCAATGCAGCTTTTGAAGTCCAAGTCGTGCCGTGCGCGCAGCCAGGTGACATATCCCCATCATCTTTCTCCTGCCCCCCTCCCCTGCCTCCCCCCTTTCACTCCTCCTTCCTTGACGTTGGGCGAAACTCGAGCCGCGGGGCTGTAGCGTTCTGGGGGACGAGAAACAGACGTGCCGACGTAGGCATAGCGCGACAAATTGATCGTGGCCAGCGCAGCAGAAAAAAAGAGCAATGCATGAAAGACAATCATCAGTAATGTAAGGCCCAGTGGCAGAAGTTTTCGCTGACCACGCGGTGCAGGTGGGAGTGGGGAAGGCCGAGCGAGCAAGAGTGACCTGAGTGCGAGGAGGCACCGAACTCCCCTCCTCCTCCTCCTCCTCCTCCTCCTCCTCCTTTTACTCCTCCTCCTCCTCTTCCCCCTCCTCCTTCCTCCCCCTCCCCTCCCCCTCCTCCTCCTCCTCTCCTCCTCCTCCTCCTCCTCCTCCTCCTCCTCCTCCTCCTCCTCCTCGTCATCAGCGAGCCCCCCCCCCCCGCCCGAAACGAAGAGAGGAGGGCCAGGGCCGGGGACGCAGTGGCCCAAGTCAAAGCAAATCTGGGTAGGATTGGCACGCGAGTTTCACGACGCGGGGATGTCAGGATGCCTGGCATCCTCGCCCCGTGAACAAAAACTTCGGGGCGGCAGTACTCGTTGGACCTGGTGAGGGCCCCCAGAGGCCGAAAACGGCATCATGATCATACGCCGTGACTTTTTCCTGCATTTCGCGAGGAGGTCGACAGAGGGAGGGAGGGAGAGGGGGAGAAAGGACGAGAAGGGAGAGGAGGAGGCAGGGAGGGAGGGAGGGAGACACCGTAGATGAACAAACAAGTGGAACCACTTACTCCACCTCCCCCCTCCACCCTAGTTCAAAGCTGGTCCCAGGCATTCGGCAACAAAGGCGTGAGAGGACAATAAAAGTGAAACCCCTAGGGCCTCGGCGAGGCCCAACCCAACTTTGAACATGAGGGGGACGGAGTGGCTGAACACGGGATCCAACATTGAAGGGTTCCAACTGTTTATCCTCTTACAGGTGGAGGAAGAGGAGGGGGAGGAGAAGGAGGAGGAGGAGGAAGAGGAGGAGGAAGAGGAGGAGGAGGAGGAGGAGGAAGAGGAGGACCCGTGTAAACTGAAGCCCGAGACGCATCAACGATGTTGCAATAAACCTTCCCTCCCAATTCCATCTTCATATGCCCCTGGCAGAATTTGCGGGAAATGCACCATTGGAAGACAACCGTCTGAGAATCCTCAATGCGTCCTGACATTCCTGAACCGCGCCAGAGCACCATTACCAAGATTCAACGCGACTGCTGCGGTATGACAATCGAAATCGCTGCAGACCGCAATTCCTGGGACATGAACCATACGCATCCTGGAAATTGCGTCAAAGTTTCAGGACGAATGTGTGCGCGGCGCTGAAGCGAGAGCTGCGCTTGAAGAGGGCCGCCCTCGAGCCTTCAAACTGCTGCGAGATTTTAAACGAATGTGCCAGGCGCTAATGCGAGCGCCACATGTTGAAGACGACCCCCCTCCAACCTTGAAACTGCTGCAGACTTTCAGACAAATGCGCGGCGCTCATGCGAGGGCCACATTCTGAAAACGGCCCGCCCTCCATCTGTGAAACAAGCTTAAACGTTCGAAGCGAATGTGAGCGGCACCACGGCGAGAACTACATGTTGAAAACCGGCCGCCCTTCATCCATGAAGCTGTGGCGAATTAGAAGTTTCAGGATCATGAATGGTGCGGCAATGACAGGCGCCACGTCCGCCCTGCCCTACCGACAAGTCTGGGGGTGCGACAGCACGGGATCATTCACGAGGAAAAGGCACGGAGGAGGAAGAAGAGGAGAGATGGAGGGAGGGAGGGAGGGAGGGAGGGAGGGAGGAATGGAGGAATGGAAGGAGGATAGGGGATCAGGAGGGAGGGAGGGAGGGAGGAGATAGGGAAGGAGGGAGGAGGAGGAGGAGGAGGAGGAGGAGGAGGGAGGGAGGAGGAGGAGGAGGAGGAGGAGGAGGAGGAGGAGGACAGGGGCCCAGCACAAGCCGCCCCCTCGCAGCGCGCGGGGCTCCCGGGCGGGGGGCCCAGAACAGCAGGGGCAGGCACCAGGGGCGGACAACGGACACCCAGCGCCCCTCGTACGCGAACGGGTCCGGGCCTGCCACCAGGGGCGCGGGCGCTGGCGCTCCCCTCGTCCCTTTCCTCGCCCCCTCTACTCCTCTCCTCGCCCTCCTCCTCCGCGCGCCCTCATCCTTCCCCTCCTCCTCCTCCTCCTCCTCCTCCTCCTCCGTAGCCATTTTGGCTCAAGGCTTTGGTTTCCCAGCGGAAACAAGTGGATACCGCTAGTCCGCGGCTAGACCCCAGTTTCTTCATCGTACCGCTGCGTGAGCTGCCCAGCGGCGCAGCATCCTGTGAGGCTCCTACTCTGTGTCATGGGCAAGAAGCCAGCTCAGCAGTATGCTTGGTGCTCGTGCGGAGAGTGGACCTACAACTGGCGGGTCGAGGAGCTCGGTGGCAAATGCCTGTTCTGTAAGAAGCAGCTTGACCCTTTCAAGCCCAAGAAGAAGTACCCGAAGTCCGATGGCGGTGGCACGCCGCCATGGAGAGAGCCGTCGGCAATATCGCTGCGAGACTTTCTTCCTGAAGAGCTTCGGGCTACGCCTGCCGCGCAAGCGTTGCAGGCCGAAATCGACAAGGCAGAGCAGGAGACGCAGCAAACGGCCACCAAGGACCCGTCCGCGGCGAAGCAGGCGATGCTCAGGGCGGATCGCATCGCGGAGCAGGAAGGGCAGCGCCTCCTCAAGACGGCCAACAGGCCCTTCGAGGCTGAGCAGGCGCTGGAGGAGGCCAAGAGGATACACAACCTCCAGATCGAGACCTCCCTCGCCGCCGAGGCCGAGCGCACGAAGGCGCACGACGACTACTGGCGCTTGGACCCGACTCCCAGGCGTCCTGAACCCAAGGATTCAGCTGCAGTATTCGTTGAGGTGGACTCCGCCCTCTTCGAGAACATTGACGAGTACGAGGACTCTGTGCAGGAGTCACTACGCCAGTGGCAGGCAGAAGTCGCCCGCCACCAGCAGGAGCTTCAAGCGGGCCAGAAACGCTTTGAGGAGCTCCTCAAAAGTATCAAGGCGGCCGTGGAGGAGCCCGCCAACAAGAAGAGACGCACCCCCGAGGGTGCAGTGCACGGTGCGGCGCCTGCGGCGCGTGCTGACCCGCCAGCCAAGCAGGCCCCGCCGACGGCGCCAGCCCCGCCCATCGTGCCGCCTCCCGTCAAGGCGCCGCCTGCCAAGGTGCCAGCGTGCCCGCCAGCCAAAGGCGGAGGCACAGCGGCGCCTGCGGCACCGTCGGCGGCCGAGCGCACGGCCAACCTCCTCACGGAGGAGCAGGCCACCGCTGCTCGTGAGGCCATCTCCCAGAAGGCCAAGGAGGCAGCGGCCGCGGCGAAGCAGACGGGGAAGCCCGCCACTCTCACCGCCGCCAAGGAGGGCCTCAGGCAGGCGGTCGGTCATTCACCCCCTGAAGCTTCTCCTGCTGCTGCTGATGGCGCTGCTGCACCCAGCGGCCAGCCGTCGCGGGGGTGACGAGGCACAGGTGACGTTGTTCTTCGGCAACGTCACCCAGTTGGGGCCCAAAGCCTCCAGGTACATTCACAAGATTCGCAATCACTACAAGGTGGTCGCCCTAGCGGAGACCCACATCGAGAAGGCGCGCATCCCCCTGGAGCGCGAGACACTACGGAAGGATGGATGGAAGTTGGCCGCCACACCAGCAGTGAAGAAGCATGAAGGCTACTCCGCTGGCGAATGGATATTGGCTCGTAATTTCGTCGCCACCACGGCGATGGACAAGCTGCGCACGGACATGATGGCCATGGGCCACAAAGACCCTTTCAGAGGTTTCGTTCCCATTATATGGCACCTGCAATCTGGCAACTTGGTGGTAGTTTCAACGTACCTCTCTCCAGGCATGGGAGTCCAGCGCAGAAATGCAGATACCCTCAAGGCCTTGTCGGCCTTTCTTTTCAAGATCAGAGACCCGTGGATCGTCCTCGGAGATTGGAACATGTCGCCAGCGGCGTTCACCAACACTAAGTGGCCCAGCAAGATGCAGGGACACATCGTCACGGCTGGCAACGTTGACTTCACCTGCGACCAGGGCACCAATGGCGGCATGTACGACTATGCGTTAGTCAAGGATGGATACCAGGACTTTGTCAATATTCAGGCGGTACTGACAGTTCCTTGGAGGCCACATTCTGGACTGGAGATAACGATGGCGGGTTTCAGCAGCAAGTGGTGGCACCGCAGCATTGAGTTGGTCCCCACGTTGCCCGCATACTCCAAGCCAAAGCTGCAGGCCCAGGCCGACAGCAAGCGTAGCAAGCAGAAGAGAAAGCAGACTCAACGGCGAGCTGAAGCACTCCCAGAACAGCTGCAGGATGCGTTTATTGAGATGATTCACGAGCAGGACGGCCAAGAACCAACCCAACCACAGTTCCACATCCCTGAGGACAACTGGACTGTTGGACTTGCTCAGGCGGACGCTCTATTGACGGATGGACTTGATTTCGCCTCCCACCCCATCCCAGTCACTCAGGCGCTGGCTCGAGACGAGGAGGGACAGCACCAGATTGATTGGCATTATGCGAGATGGGTCACGGCCTTAGAGGAAACTATCCTCTCTGTTGAGCCAGCGCCCCAGCGACATTGCACGGGCAGACGCAACGGCTTCCAACTCCAATGGGAAGTATCTAAGTCAACCCCAGGACGAGTTCATGTGGAAGATAAGCCTGCTGAGTTATGGAGCGTGATGTCTACCTTGGTCTCACGCCTGCGCAAGCTGGTCGCCAGAGGTCTGGGCCCAGCGCAGCAGGATGATATCATCAGGCGGCTGAACGAGATTGGCGCAGGCATTCTCAAGGGCACGCCACTGCAGTACTTCGGCAAGAACAGTGATGCTGATCGCGAGGAATGGGCTGAGATGTACAGCAGGCTTTGCAACGCGGACCAGTCGCAGATCCAGGCTGAGTACTTCGCAGTGATGGCCATGAAGAAGGCCAGTGAGGCCCCGCCGCCAGGCCACTCCGACCTCGACCCAGGCATCCTGAAGCTCATTAGCCGCACTCCACCCTTCCAGTGCTGGCCAGTCTCTGGCACCCCCTTCGCTCAGGAAGGTGCGGCTTCGGCATCTCCAGATATGTGTGTCCTGGGTGAGGCACACGGGGTCGGGGGCTTCCCCCGCGGACCCACAAGTCCTACGGCTACGGCTACTCCATCGTCGAAGGCTTCGTCTAAGTGTGCCCTGGTAGAGGCACACGGGGTCGGGGGCCTCCCCCGCGGGCCCACAGGAACTCCGACGGCTGCTTCTCCGACCTCGGCGGCTTCGACAGGTATGCGTGGCCAGGTAGAGGCATACGGGGACGGGGACTGCTCCCACGGACCCACAGGGACGGCACCGGCAGCTACTCCATCTACTTCGGCCTCGCGAGAGATGTGTGCGCAAGGGGACGCACGCGGGGTCGGGGACTGCTCCCGCGGACTCACAGGGGCGACATCGGATGCTATTCGTCCCTCTTCGGCTTCGAGACGTATGTGTGCCCTGGACGAGGCGCACGAGGACGGGGGCTTCCCCAGCGGACCCAGACCATCTACTTACCCACGTGGCGATGATACGCCTCAAGTTCTTCTGGCCCCCCAAGGTAGTGAAGATTGTCATGGTGGGCGTCGTCCTGGCGAGCCTATGGGCACACCTTGGGCGTCCATTCATGATGATGAAGACCTGCCTGGCCAGCGTGAGGGAGAGGTGCGAGAAGGCTCTCCACAGATGCAGATGCGGCATAATGTTGATATGTGCACGCTGGAAGACGTGTGCGGAGTCGGGGGCTGCCCCCGCGGACTCACAACAGCGACGGCTTCCTCGTCTACTTCGGCCTCATTGCTGCAGGTCGGCCCCCCTACAGAGCCCCTGGACCCACAATGCGAGCCCACCAACCCCGCAAGGGGCGGTAGTAAGGGAGCAGAGTGGGGACAGTTGGGAGGCCAGGCGAATGCCGCAGGGAGCGAGCCCGACCTGCGGCACAAGGACATCGACGGCAGCAGCGGGATGGTTCGTCGCACTAATATGGACGATGAAGATGACGTGTTCGCTCAGCTTGAACACGAGGAGGAAGTCGGCCCCCCTGCCGACCTGGAACCAGCAGAAGTTCCACCTGAAGTTGGCCCAGCACAACTGGCACAGGCAACACTGTCCCTCGACTTCTTGGACAAGGTTAATGACCGCACTGAGTCCCTCGAGAGACGAGCTCAAGCACGGGCCTTTGCCAAGGGCCAACACAGCTTCATGAAGTGGATTCGAGAGACGTGGGCCAAGAAGCCTGGGATCTTGCACCGTCATGTCAAGGACCCCCCAGGCGGATACCACGGAAGTTGAAGGCATGGCCGACCCCGCTCTCATCATGAACAGCCGCCACAAGTACTGGCAGAATGTCTGGACGGACAAAGTTGACACCATGGAGGACATCGTCTACGAGATTGGTCAGACGCTGCGGATGGCGAAGAAGCAGGACATCGACCCCATCACACTAGAGGAGCTGGAGAATGCACTAGCTCGTATGTCGGCCAACAAGGCCAAGGGTGTTGATAACATCAGCGTGAACGATATTGCCAGGCTACCCGTGTCAGGCAAGCAGATGCGAGTGGACTTCCTCAATCGTGCGGAAGCTGTAGGCTCATGGCCGAGGCAGATCCATGCGACGATAGGGGCACTCGCAGCCAAGCCCAGAGGAGGAGATAGAGTATTGGGGCTCCTCCCCACCACTGGGAAGGTTTGGAGTCAGACTCGAGTCGGACCAGCTGCAGAATGGTCCAAGGGGCTCAGCGACTTCTGGGACGCGGCGCTGGCGGGGTCCTCGGCCCTTCGGGCCGCCATGCTTCGATCTCTCCTCGACGAAGTGGGGATGGTCAACAAGAAGCATTTCCTGACCCTCCTCCTAGACCTGGAGAAGTTCTACGATAGTGTATCGCTGTGCATCCTTATGCGCACAGCCATCAAGGTGGGGTATCCTGCCATTGTGGTCCTCATGGAGGTGCAGATGTGTATCGCCCCAAGGACCCTCAAGCTCAAGCAGTGGGCGAGTGACCTTCTGATCGTCACCCGATCGTTGGTGGCAGGCAGCCCCAAGGGGGTTCAACTCGCCAAGGTCTTTCTCCACCCCATCCTAGAGAGAGTCCACAAGGTCGCCCCACAGCCTATGCTGGCCACCTACATTGATGGCACTGTGGCACGTGATGAGAATGATGATGAAGAGATCGTTATCGCCAATCTGACCGAGGCGGCAGCTGAGTTCAGAGCGGCCTTCGTGGAGTACAGGCTGGTTGTCTCGGACAAAATTGATCTCATCGCGTCGTCCAAGTCCTTGGGCCTCCGCATGGCCAGGATTATGAGGCGACTTGGCATCCCAGTATCCTACAAGCTGGCGGCCACGGACCTGGGCGTGGACGTCAGTGCTGGGCGCAGGAGAGTAAAGAAGAAGGCCAACCAACGTCTGGCAGCAGCTCGTCGGCGTCATGGTAGAGTTCTTCGCCTTCGTCGTCTCGGACCCAAAGTCCGCAGAGTCTGCAGTTCACTCTGGAGCACGGGAGTTTTACCACAGGGTTGCTACGGCCATCAAGTTCTGGGCACGCCTCCCAGCACGATGTTGGAGGTCAGGCGCCAGGCAGGGTCGGCCATTGCAGGTACCAAGCGAGGCAGATGCCTGACTTCGGTGCTGGAAGCGACCCTTGCTCAGAGGGACCCAGGACTCGAACTACCTCGTCAACTCTTGGAGGCATGGCTTCGTCTCTGGTTTGACAATTTATAATACCACAATCCCATTCGTTGGGCATGCTGTAGTGGTCGATGGCAAGGCTAGATGGCAGAGAGTTCGTGGCCCAGTTGCTGCAGTTATTGCCACCCTCGTCGATGCAGGTTGGGAATGCAAGCAACCAGAAGTTTGGACTCGGACTATTGCTGGCATTGAATGGATTTTCCCCAGAGCGGGCACACCTCAGTACCAGCAAGTCGATCTTCACGATATGTTACATGAATTCACGGCAGACCTCCGACACCAGCTTTGGAGGAAGGCCAGTCAATTTGAGGGAGCAGATGACCTACAACATGGAGCTGATTTCTCTCAGATCAAGCGTGAGCTTGACAAGTACGAACGCAAGCAGGACATGGAGAACTGGGGCCTCACCTTGACAGTGGTGCCTGGAGGCCAGTGGACTCGTGAACGACAACGTGCACAGGGCTACGCCACGGAGCCGCTCTGCAGGCGTTGTGGGCGGGAGCCTGAGACGCTCCTGCACCGAGTATGGCCATGTCCAGCCAACTGTCATCATCATGCGTACAGGAAAAGTGATAGCCTCATCGCCCGTGCCGTGGCCTCCCATGAGAGCGAGCCCAGCCTTTGGCTCCGAGGGGTTCCCCCCGGGAAGCAGGTGGTGCCTGAGTTTTCTGAGGATTCTGTGCTTGAGAAAGGGCTGCTTCTTATGGGGGGCCCCAGTGCTGCTGTTTCGGATCCCCTCCAGGGCCCCCTTCATCGTGTTTGGAGACGGATCTGGAGGTGAGTACTCCAGTGATCCGCGCCGTCGGCGGTGTGGGGCGGGAGTGGTCATTCTCCAGGCGGACCCCGTCGCCGATCTCTCGTGGAGCACTGTTTGGGCGGCCTCCGCGCCTCTCGTGGGCCCCAGACAGACGGTCCCGCGCGCGGAGTTGCTCGCTTTCTCTTTGGCCCTGGAGCTAACCCATGGTCCCCTCGATTTTATCACCGATCACCTCCCCCTGTATAGAGCCTGGCAGATGGGTAGGGGTGTTCGGAAGGCTCCTAAGGAGCAGAATGCTGACTTTTGGGTGAGGATCCGTCAGGCGCACGCTCGGAGGCCCCACCCTGTCCGTGTATTTTGGACCCCCTCCCATCTTGAGGATGAGGAAGGGGGCATTCGCACTCGTTGGCAGGCCTTCCTGTCTTTTGGAAACGCCGTGGCTGATGACCTCGCTAGCGATTCTGCTGCCCGCGGGTTTCAGTTAGCCACCGAGTCCAAGGACGTGCCTAGGACGGACGAGCTTGATGTGATTGCCTGGCTCGTCCGCCGTCGAGCGTCCCAGGCCCTCCAGGACACTGCAGCTGTTGATCCGTGGGAAGGAGAGTGGGCGGGCCCTGCTGTGCCGCGCCAGCGCATCTCCCGCAGCGCCCAGGTTCTGCGGGACTCCACCCACGTCTTCCAGCGCGCTGGTGGTAGGTGGAGGTGCTCCACTTGTGGCGAGGTCGCCACCACCACCGCCCTGGAGGCGGCCGCGAGGAGGCCGTGCCGCCCCCCTCCCATCTCCTCCTCCTCCGCCACCACCCCCAATATGTCTGGGGTCACCATTCGGCGGGAGTCGGGGACGGTGTGGGTGGGGGGCCGAAAGGTTGACCCCAGACATCAGATTTGGTCCTGGGATCACATGAATCTGAAATTTTGTATGCTGTGTGGTTTCACTGCGACCCTCGACGGACGCCACCTCTCGCGCCCTTGCGGGCCCGCCGTCACGGGAGCGGCGCGCTCCAAGAAGGGACAGTGTAACCTCGTGCGAATTTCTAAGGGCCTGCACCCGTGCCCACAGGGGGCGCCTGAAGTGGCCCGATCTCTGCTTTGATGTGGGTGCACATCCCTGGTTCTGGCAAGGCAAGGACACTGGTCCTCAGTGGTGATCTCCTGGTGATCTCCTCCTCCTCCTCCTCCTCCTCCTCCTCCTCCTCCTCCTCCTCCTCCTCCTCCTCCTCCCTCCTCCTCCTCCTCCTCCTCCTCCTCCCCTCCTCCTCCCTCCTCCTCCTCCTCCTCCTCCCCTCCTTCCCCTCCTCCTCCTCCTCCTCCTCCTCTCCTCCTCCTCCTCCTCGTCCTGTTCCTCCTCTTCGCTCCTCGCTCCTCGCTCTCGCTCCTTTCTTGTCCTCCTCCTCCTCCTCCCCATCCTCCTCCTCCTCCGCCTCCTCCCCTCCTCCTCTCCTCCTCCTCCTCCTCCTCCTCCTCCTCGTCCTTCCTCCTCCTCCTCCTCCTCCCTCCTCCTCCGCCTCTCCCCCTCCTCCTCCTCCTCCTCCTCCTCCTCCTCCTCCTCCTCCTCCTCCTCCTCCTCCTCTTCCTCCTCCTCCTCCTCCTCGTCCTCCTCCTCCTCCTCCTCCTCCTCCTCCTCCTCCTCCTCCTCCTCCTCTCCCCTCCTCCTCCTCCTCCTCCTCCTCCTCCTCCTCCTCCTCCTCCTCCTCCTCCTCCTCTCATCATCATCATCATCATCATCATCATCATCATCATCATCATCATCATCATCACCATCACCATCATCATCATCATCATCATCATCATAATCATCATCATCATCATCATCATCATCATCATCATCATCATCATCATCATCATCATCATCATCATCATCATCATCATCATCATCATCATCATCATCCCCTCCTCCTCCTCCTCCTGCTCCTCCTCCCTCCTCCTCCTCCTCCGTCTCCTCCCTCCCCCTCCTCCTCCCCCTCCCCCCTCCCCCCCTCCTACTCCTCCTCCTCCTCCTCCTCCTCCTCCTCCTCCTCCTCCTCCTCCTCCTCTCTCCTGCATCTCCTCCTCCTCCTCCTCCTTCCTCCTCCTCCTCCTCCTCCTCCTCCTCCTCCTCTTTCTCTGAGTTCTTCTTCGCCTCTGGGGCGCGCGCCCCGTCAGGTGGCTGCCCGGTCGCCGCCCCCGAGCAGCCGGGCCCGCCGGCCCAGGCGCCCTGGCTTTCCTCGGTGCGGCCGCTGCCGGCCGCGGCGGCAATGGCCGCCGCCCTTTTGGGGCTGCTGTGCGTGCAGGGTCCCCTCGGGGGTGAATCCTCCTCCTCAGAGATCGAAGCATCAGAGATCTCTTCCCTCCTCCTCCTCCTCCTCCTCCTCCTCCTCCTCCTCCTCCTCCTCACCCTGGCGTCTCAGTTTTTTCGAGCCGGGTGTTTTCGGATTTGTTCGGGCCCTCGAACCTCGCAGATCGATCCCGCTCGAAGAATGGCGCGGGAACATGGTCTACGTAGGGCTTCGGGCGTGATGTTTGTTCGATGCTGTATGTTTTCCGCTACGTCGGATCTCAGGGAAGCGTGCTCCTTTTCGACCCCCTCGCGTTGTTGTGAACAAGTCGACGCGGGAGGTGTGTTTCGATGTTTTTCGTCTGCGGGTGGGTTTTTGCCAGGCCTCGGGACCGTCAGAAAACGACTCGGGATGAAAATCTGGCCCCGGGGGAAGGGGTCCAGACCTCCGAGGGTCGAGGTTGTGACACAAGCACAGCGTCGGAGGTCTGGGTCGTGCTTCTCCTCGTCGTCGCCGCCGTCGTCGTCGTCGTCTTCGTCGTCGTCGTCGTTCTGCTCCTCCTTCCTCACTCCTCCTCCGCAGTCTCCTCCTCCCTATACCACCTCCTCCTCCGCCTTCTCTCTTCTTTCCGCTCCGATCAGCCGCGGGAGCGAGGAGGGCTCGAAGCATCACAGATCTCTTCCCCTCCTCCTCCTCCTCCTCCTCCTCCTCCCTCCCTTTCCTTTGCAGGTAATTCGTCCCGGTCGCACCCCCAGACGTGTCGGTAGGGTGGGCCGGGCGTTTCGCCTGAGACTTCATCACCATGCATGGTCATGAAGCTTGAATTCTGCAGCAGATTCAAGGATGGAGGGGGGTTGTTTTCATAATGTGCTTCTCGTCTTAGCGCCACGCACTTTCGTCGTAAATGTTCGCAGCCGCTCCAATGATGTAGGATGGTTCGTTTTCAAGATATAGAGTTCTTGCACCAGCGCCGCGCACATTCGTCTTAAAGATTTGTAGCCGCTTCAAAGATGGAGGGTGGTTCCTTTTCACAGTTGGGCGCTCGCCTCAGCGCCACGAACATTCGTCTTCAAAGCCTACAGCAGTTACGCGGATGGATGGCGGTCACTTTTCAACATGGGGCTCTCGCTTGAGATGTCTTCGCTTACTTTGCAGTTCAAGACCAGCAGTTTGTATACATATGGAGCAGCTGCACGGATGGAGGGCGGCTCTTTTTCCACATTTGATGTTCGCTGGAAGCTCTGTCAGTGTGAAGACCAGGAACTTGAACATATGGTATAGCTGCACGGATGGATGGTTGTTCTTTTTCAGAGTGGGGCTATCGTCTGATATGGTCCTCGACGTCATGACCAGAAATGCCAACTTGTGTAAGAATTTAACACATGGGGGCGACCCT
Organism: Prorocentrum cordatum; assembly: GCA_963575745.1. Classification (NCBI taxonomy): domain Eukaryota; class Dinophyceae; order Prorocentrales; family Prorocentraceae; genus Prorocentrum; species Prorocentrum cordatum. The sequence continues at coordinate 313,227 of CAUYUJ010015125.1, read as the reverse complement.
ATTTCACATCGGGGATCTCGCTGGACACCCCGTTGAGCTGTATGATAATACCTTTGCGCGTCCCCCTCCTCCTCCTCCCCCTCCTCCTCCTCCTCGCTCCTCGCTGCTCGCTCCTCGCTCCTCGCTCCTCCCCCCTCCTACTCCTCCTCCTCCTCCTCCTCCTCCTCCTCCTCCTCCTCCTCCCCCTCCACCTTCTCCTCGTCATTATCCTGCTCCTCCTTCTTCTCCTTCTCCTCCTCCTCCTCCTCGATGCTCGTCGTCGTCGTCGTCGTCGTCGTCGTCGTCGTCGTCGTCGTCGTCGTCGTCGTCGTCGTCGTCGTCGTCGTCGTCCTCGTCGTCGTCGTCGTCGTCGTCGTCGACATCGTCGTCGTCGTGCTTTTTCTCCTCCGCCACCTCCTTTTTCTCCTCCACCTCCTCTGGTGGGCCCTCCCGAGGCATGGCCGGCTCCGCCGCCTCGCGGCGCCTGGAGGGGGCAAGAGACTCTCGCCGCCCTCACCGATGCGCAGTCCCGCCACCCTGCCCCTCCGCCTCGGCGGCGCGGGGCGGAGGAGGAGGAGGAGGAGGAGGAGGAGGGGGAGGAGAAGGAGGAGCAGGAGAAGATGGTGGAGGAGAAGGTGGTACAGGTATCTGGAGACCTGCGGACGTTGCCGAGAGGTTTCTGGAGGCCTCTTTGAATAGGACATTTCTCAAACGCTAGGTGCAGTTCAGTAGGGCAATCGCCCTTGGCGGATTCAAGTTGAACCCCAAACAATAGGCTGCGGAGCAGGAGACTGAGACTCTGGCAAGAACATTCCCCATGACTCCGCAACTGCATGAAGGCTGGCATGTACAGAACGGTTCTTGAATGGCTTCAAAAAAAATGGCGCCCGTGTCACGGTTGGCACTCCTCCCTCCCGTTTACAGGTGAAGGCGAACATTTATCGGAACAGCTTTCGTTGCACCCTCCTGCCGAGGACGATGTTGCCATGGCTCGTGAACTTGCTAAGGCCATGCTTCCTAAGGAATTGCGTGTTGAGCGTGCAACTGTGCGTTGCCATGAGACGGAGTGCTCTGCCATGTGATTCATGCTGTGCAATCGGACGTGTGTTGGTCATGTTTCGCTGCGCTCTGGCTCGTTGAATATGTTGGGAGACTAGTCATCCAGGGTACCCTCTGTTTTGAAACCGGATCCTGAAATCCTTCAAGTGTTTGATAGCATTTGAGCCCCTCGAACATTTGCGGAGAACTCGAACGGTGGTATCTTTTTGTGACCGCAGAAACGGGCGAGTTCCATACAATCTTGCCGTGTTATGCGTTCAGCTGGCGGTGCATTGCGTTCGAAACGTGTCTGTTGGACAATAGAAGGCAGTCGTCGACAAGCTGGTTCCAAAAAAGAACACCAACAGTGCGAATGACGTCCATATCCGAATCGTACAAGTACATGTTTGCGACCATCACACCCAGGGAGAGCCCCGTACAACTTCCATCTCGGAACCAGTTGAGAGATCCGTCGTACGAGACAACAATGTTGTATACTGTCAAGCTTTGCCTGAAGCTGCTATGTTTTGCCAGCCCTTTTCTTGCCGGTGTTCTCTGAGATGTTTTCCAACGCGGCGTTCGGCATCCCCCTGGGGAATGGTGGGATAGAGGTTTCTGGCATGTACGACGTGGATCGCGGCATCAGCGGGAAGGTTAGACAGGCGCATCTATCGTTCTCGTAGCTGATCTGTGTTCTTCCGAACTTGCTGGTGCTGAGACTGCCCGGGCTCAAGGTTCTGGCACAAGATGTCGGAAATGCCTGGCCCCACGAGCCCGTGAGATTCATGATAGGTCGTCCGACGACTGGTGTCTTGTGGATCAGTTGTCTGATCCTGAACTTGCCCGCCGACGTATTTGACATAGACCTTTTGACGAATCCGATGATGATCGGGATGTCGTCACAAGGCGCGTTGTTGCAAGCATGGTGGTCGATGATGAGCTGGAGAATGCTGTGGACGGCGGCCATCATGTCTGCGAGGCGCTCCTGGCTGATCACTGAAGCGCTGTCGTTCAGAAGCGGCCTGCATTCGTGATGCACCCAGCGTGCACCGAACCATCATCAAGGTTCTTGCCGACGACCAAACTTTGACTGCATTCGAATTCTGTCTATGCCATTTGAGCGCCCTGGCGTTCTAATATGACCAGTTCTTGGACGTAGACTTGTGATCATAATCAGAAAGAGCCCACCTGGCAAGCCGGATTTCTCGCTGCAGACCCGCACACTGGGGCGGAGTGCGAGAGCTACGCGGCTTGAACTTGGAGGACTTGATGGGTTTGTGGTCGTGGCCTTTTGAACATATAGTGGATTGCAGCGGTATGCTGAACATGGCGGAATTGGGTGAGAATATCCTTCACGTATGAATGGGCCTGGTCGGCAATGAATTTCGAGCCCGATGAAAGCGCATTGAGAACATAGTCGGGGATGGCCCTGGCACTCGCGTGATCACTAGTTCTTGTATCTTCAGTGGTTGGACCCGCGCGCAGCAAGCGAGCAGGGTATGCAACGAATTATCGATGCTGATCAATCTCCGGCCGATCAGCGTCGATCAAATAAGAATGCTGAGGCCGGGTTTGTCAAGCGTCTTTGGCCATTCTTGGGCTGCGACGTCTTGCCGCCTCCGTTGCCCCTCTTACCAGCGAAGCCGGTCTTCTTGCCTGCCAGGCTTGCTGGGGCGCCTCGCGCCTGGTGGCGCGCGGGGGCTGGAGTCTTGGCGCGTGGCGCTGGAGTTTCTTAGCTTCCCTTTCGCAGGCGTGCCTGAAGAAGTTCGGGAGCTCTGTCGAGATCCTCTCGGGGTGTGTCTGGCACGGCGTGCCAGCACCTGACGCCGGCAGGGCTTGCGGACCCAGTCCTGCTGCCCCGACTCGACGCTCGCGAAGATGTCCGCGAAGATTCTCGGGATGAAGCCCTGGAGTCAAGTCGGGCATGTCCCTCTACAGGAGACATATCCAAGAATAGTGCACGATAGTATGGTGACGATCTTTCGTGCTCTTTTGACTACTTTTGTTTTCTTCCACAGTCCGCCTGTGGGAGGACATGTCGGACCCAACCCTCGAGTTGTTCTTCGTTGATTGAGCTTCTTTCTTGACGCCATTGTGCTCGACTATGTCTAAGACAAAATCCTGTAAAACTTGCGGCCGACCTGCTGATGCTTTTGCCGGGGGGACCTCCTATCGTAATGTTGGTTCACACGTTCGGTGGTGCTCTTCACATGTATTTTTGCGCCGACGGGGACCTCTGACCACGGTCTTTGGTTACAGAAGCGGCGTTGCTCTGCAATTCATTGCATTCGATCACAGTTGTGGGAAGAGGTACGGCGGTGCTCGTCACATGTATGTTTGCGCCGACGGGGCTCCTAAACCCCTGTTCCTACGGGTCCCAAGTTACTCTTCTTGGGGCTTTCCTTCAGGCGTGGTCATCCTGAAGGCCTTCGTCTTTGCCAGCTTACTTATTCTTCTTCTTGGCTTCGCCTTCACTGATTGTCACCCTTCAAGATCGAAGCCTGTGATCTCGTTTTGGTCTTATCCTGGTCCTCCTCGCCCACTGGCTTGAGCGGCTTCCCGATCTCGCGCTCCAGCGCTGCAAGTGCTGTCAGGGTCCGGTTGCCCACCTCTCCGATTCGTCGTTGATCCGATGCAGGTGCTTCATCACGCTTTCTCTGATTGTCCCTCGCTCGCTGCATTCTGGCCCAGGATTCCGGTATTGTTTCACGAAGGTGGGCTTCACCGTAGACGTGCACCTGCACTTTGATCCCGTTCAGGGCGGGCTCGGCTAGTGCAGACTGGCCTGCGCACCGCTCGTCTCCAGTCCGTGGTGGCTGCATTTCAGGCAGCACGGGTGCCGACGACACATCAAGCCCATAGCCGTGGTCCGTTTCTTTCGAGTCGAGCTGCCCCCACGTTTGCATCTCTGGGTCGCGACCTCGGTGCCACTTTCAAGTTTGCCGCCGCAGCGCCCGCAGCGCGCCCCGGCGGCCGGGCGCCCTCGGGGGGAGGAGGAGGAGGAGGAGGAGGAGGAGGAGGAGGAGGAGGAGGAGGAGGAGGAGGAGGAGGCAGGAGGAGGGAGGGAGGAGGAGGAGGAGGAGGAGGAGGAGGAGGAAGATAAGGTCAGGTATGAGACGTGGCGATCTCTGGAGATCCGCGGACGGACGTCGCCCAGAGGCCTCGGCAGGCTTCTGGGGAACGGATGAGGCGGAGGCGGATGGAGGCGGTGGAGGTGGAGAGACAGAGGGCGGAGGGAGGAGGACGTGGATGCCGGCAAGTGGGGGAGGAGGAGGAGGAGGAGGAGGAGGAGGAGGAGGAGGAGGAGGAGGAGGCGGAGGAGGAGGAGGTGGAGGAGGAGGAGGAGGAGGAGGTTGAAGAGGAGCAGGAGGAGAAGGAGGAGGAGGAGGAGGTTGAAGAGGAGGAGGCGGAAGACGTGGTGGTCTGGAGATCTGCGGACGTTGTCCAGAGGTCTCTGTAGGCTCCCAGGGGATGGACGAGATGGTGGAGGAGGAGGATGAGGAGGGGGGAGGCGGTGGAGGTGGAGGAGGAGAGGGTGGAGGGAGGCGGTGGAGGTAGACGAGGAGGATGTGAAGAAGAAGCAGGTGGTGGTGGAGGAGTGGGTGGTGGAGGACCAGGAGGTGGACACTGGAGGAGGAAGATGGGGAGGATTGCGATCGTGGCCGCGGCGAGGGTCGCCCAAGGGACGCGGAGGGCGGACCTCCGAACGCGCACGGCGGCGGCGTCCAGAACAGGACGCTGCGGGGGGCCGTCCCCTCGGGGCGACCGGAGAGGGAAAGGATCGAGGATGGTTTTCGGTTGGTTTTGATTTTTTGTTGGGAGCATCAGCGTCGCCTCGCCGAGAGCGTTCTGGGGGTACGCGGATCGTCCCAAAGGGCCTCCCGAGGCCCGAGTTCTGGCCAGAAGGCTGTCTGCGAAGTCGCGCATGCTCAGCGCGTCCCCCTCGAGGCGATCAGAGGAGGAGGGGAGGAGCAGGGCAAAGAGGGAGGGAGATCTGGAGGAGGAGTGGGGAGAAAAGGGGAAGGAGCGAGGAGGAGGAGCCGGAGGAGGAGTAGGAGGAGGAGGAGGAGCGAGGGCGAGGAGGAGGAGGAGGAGGAGCGAGGAGGAGCGAGGAGGAGGAGGAGGAGGAGGAGGAGGAGGAGGAGGAGGAGGAGGAGGAGGAGGAGGAGGAGGAGTAATGATAATACGCGGCGTGGAGCCGCGGGAGGAGGAGGAGGAGGAGAAAAACGCAAGTCGAGGTGGGAGGGGGCAGGGATGGGGAGGAGGTGGGTGGCTGAGGGGGGAGGAAGGAGGGAGGAGGGAGCATGTGCCATCAGGGTGGCTCTCCCGTCGCCCTCTGCGCGGCTTGCCTCTTCTGCCCTCTGGTTTACCTCTTCCTCGTGTGCCTTCTCGGCCTTCTTGGTCTGTGTTCCTGGTTTCCTGTCGTTCTGCCCTCCGTCGTCTTCCTCTGTTGTCCTTGCCTTCTGCTAGTACTTACCATTTTCCTGCTTCTCCATCTCCTCGACCATCCTGGTACCTCCTGTTTTACTGGCCTCCTTTGCCACCTCCGCTTGTTCCACCTCTGCCTGTTTTGCCTGCTTTGCCTCCTTTTTTCAGAACCGGCTTATCATGGGAAATAAGACATGTATAGTTTTCATATGCGAAGCGTTGCTCTGTTCTTATGACACCTGTAGGCTTGTGGCGCGAGGTAGTTACGCCGTGTTCTAGTATTACGTTGTTACTATTGCGTTTCGATTCGTAATACTATTTTGATATATTTCGTGTGTGCCTACTTGTAGATGTAGAAGCATGATGTGTGTACAGTTCAAAGGCATACATCACGAGTTCACACACGAGAAATATATAGTCTTACGTACGCAGCATACAGGTTCTACACGACCACTGTACAATACTCACATGTGGCGCGTACCGTCTTCACGCGCGAAAGGTCCATCGCTTTGATGACAAGTCTGAGGCTCTCGGCTCTCCGTGAGAATCTCATCTGCAGTCGGAGTAGCAGCAGTGGATGCTGTTGAAGTCGGAGGCTCTCGGCTTCCCGTGAGAATCCGAATCAACATATCAATGAAACACAGTGGAAGCATGTTGAAGTTGGGGGGCTCTTGATTTTACATAGGAACCCAGGCATTGCAATGTAAGGCAATGTGTTGTTGCGGACACTGGAGGCTCCCGGCTTCCATCGGAGACCCACTGGGCGACAAGTGGTTTCTATGAAAAACAATGGGGGCGCCAGACTTCCCACAGGAAGTGTGAAGTGCAAGCGGACATGTGTTTCTCGTTTTTGTTTTGCCCACGCGTCTGCAACACCAAGCCTAAACCCTCACCT
>CAUYUJ010015125.1:284387-301887 GCA_963575745.1 Prorocentrum cordatum | reverse complement strand
ATCTCTTCCGCGGCAGAAGGCGGCGGAAGTAAAACGAGGCCGCCTCCGCCGGCGGAAGCCGGCGGAAGGGTTGGCGGAAGGTGGCGGAAGCAACGAAAAGATGCGCCCCCAAGAAGTGAAAATGTTTTGGGGCTCAGGGTTTTCCGACTCCGCCACATGGACCCAGGTCGGTCTCACACGTCCCTGAGATCCGTCGTTGCCAAAAAATGCAAGACCATCGCAAAAATCACGTCCAGAGCCCTGGACCCTATGATTTTACATAATTTTTCGAGCCAGGTCGATCTCTGAGAGTCCCGTGGCCCCAAAATTGAGCGGAAACGCCCGTCGTGAAAAAATTGCAACGCCAGGTTCTCAGGGGTATGCATTGCGCGAGTGTTCGTATCACGAGGCTGGTCTCGCGGACTGGGGACCGTTGTCGTGTGCGTGGTGGGGCGCGTACGTCCTTATTGGGGGCTCTCCAGACGGCCCACTCTTCGAGTCGGTCGGTCCGGTTCGGATGTCGACCCAGACATGCTCGCGTGGCAAAAAAGTAGCGGTGGTCCAAAGATGGTGTCCCGAGGGAGGGGGTCCCGAGGACGAGGTGCCTCAAAGAATGTAGAATCACCCTTGGATCCCTTCCGATCCTCGGGACCCCCTCCCTCAGGGCCCCATCTTTGAAGCACCGAAAAACAGCTGTGGGAGGTTTTTACCGCTTTCGCCCTCCGGGGGAGCCTTCGCTGGGCCCCGGGGCCGTCAGACCAGACTTCGGGACGAAACACTGGCCCTGTAGGGAAAGGCCCTGCCTGGAAAAACTCGAGGCGTCGTGATGCGTCTGGGAAGCGCACCCGCCGCGATCGGAGCCGCTCTCGGCGTCGGGATCCCGCTGCTTGCGTACAGCGCAGCTGCGCACCGGGCCGGGGCGCAGCCGATCCAGCCTGGTGTCGGCTCCATGCCAGTGCGGGCCGGCTCGACCCAGACATGCATGGTCGCGTCGTCTAGGAAAAAACAGGACGGCAGGTTTTTGCTGGCTTTCGGCCTCGGGGGGCCCTCGCCGGGCCTCGGGGCTGTCAACAAAACGACCCAGGACGAAGAGCCGGTCCCAGGGAGAGGGTCGGGATTTCCAGGGGCACGGTGTGGAAAAAGCAGGACGTCGCAAGTCTGGGGTCTTGTCTCCCGATGCGGTCTTGGCTGATCCTGCCAGGGCCACCTGCTCGGTCTTCCTCGGCGAGGAGCAGGGAGGCTGTCGAGGGAAGAAGCATAACAGACCATGACCAAGATTTCGCGGGGTCCTGTCTGCGCCGATCGTGGGTGTGGTCCATGCGGGCCGTCGCCAATACGCGAGGAGGATCCACGACTTGACGCTGACCAAGATCGGGACGACGTTTCCGCGTGCAGTCTTGTTCACTCCCTCGACCTGCACCTTCCGCACCTTCTGCGAGGAAGGTGTCGCCGCGATGCGGCCGCGGCGGCCAGCCCTGCAGCGCGGCACTTGCCGCTCGGAGGGTGCGGAAGGTGCAGGTCGAGGTCGTCCCCGTTTCACAGACCCCCGACGCTGTGATTCTTTCATCGAAGAAGAAAAACCACATAAACATAAACTTTTGGCGCTCCGCGCGGATTTCTTGGATCCGCGCCTGGGCCCTCCGGCGGCGCCTCTGGCGCCGCCCCTGGCGCGCTCCATCGCGAATCCAAGAAGTCCACGTGGAGCGCCCAAAGCTTGTGTTTATGTGGTTTGTCTTTTTCTACTTCGCAACGTTGACCCCCATGGAGGTCTGGACCCCTTCCCTGGGGCCGGTTTTTCGTCCCGAATCGTTTTTGGACGGCCCCGAGGCTCGGCGAGGCCCCCCGGAGGCCGAAGACAGCGAGAGACCTCCCGTCGTGTTTTTTCACAGCGCGAGGGGGTCTGTCCCTCTACAGGGGGAATATTCAAAATAGTGTGGGGACTATTTTGAGAGTATTTTGGGGCATCTTTTGACATTTTTTTGCATCTTTTTTATTGCTCGTCCAAACTCCCCCTGTAGGGGGACAGGCCCGACCTCAGCTGACTTCCTCTCCAGGCTGGGTCAAGATCGAGGGAGAGCCCGGATACGTGAAGCTCCAGCTGGTCCCCGGTGGGCGCGCCAAAAAAAAAACACGGCCGCCGCTTGCGGGGACCTGCGGGGCGGCCCGCCTGGGGCAGGGCTCTGCCGGGCGCGGCTGGCCCCCTCCACCCCCCCCCCGCCCGATCCCCGACTTCGGCGAAACCTGAGGTCCTGGCGTTGCCATTTTTTCACAACCCGGCGTTTTCGCTCCATTACGGGCCCCAGGGGCCCTCACAGATCGATCGGGTTCGAGTGGTGCGGGCTCATCTGGGTCCCCCCGATCGCTCAGCGCGACGCGACAGCGGCTGTCGGCGCGCCTGGATTTGGCCACGCTGCGCCCCCTTTAGTCCGCGCACCAAAGGTCACTCTTACCCAGGGTCGCTCTTGCGGGTAGTCGAAGAGGTGCGCTCCCAAAAGCGAGGGAAGCGTTAGTTTTTCGGGTCCAGGGCCCCCAGAGCCGCGGGCCCTGGGCCCCCCCTGCGGCGGGGTGTGCGCGGGCCCTGCCTAACCACATGCAGCCAGCGCCGTGGCCGGAGGCTTCCCAGGCGAGTCCAGCCACGCGTGTGTCTGTGTGTGCGAGTGTGTTTCCAGCGTCCTGGTGTTCGGCTGCACGTGGGAGTCCCTGAGATCCTGGCGTTTCCTTTCTCTTTACAACCGGCGTTTTCGCCGGGCCCCGGGACCCTCGCAAATCGATCCGGCTCTCAAAATTATGCAGAAAGATGGGGTCTGGGGCTCCGGTCGTGATTTCAACGATGTTGCATTGTTGATGCAACGTCGGATCTCAGGGGTGGTCCTTCGCCAGGGTGACCCTTGGCGCGCGGCTGTGTGTGCTCCTTTTTTTCTCCTCCCCAGGGTAACGCTCGTTACCCGCCTCCCCCTTCCCTCCTCCCCGGATAATGCCCGCGATCGTGCTGGGGGTGGTGGCCGGGAGCCCCCCCCCCCTTACATGCTGTGGTGCGCACAGGCGATTGCGGCGCCGGTGGCGCGGACGCACTCTGGCGGGTGCACGCCGCGGCCGCCGTTACCGTTACCCTCCCGCCTGCTCCCCCCCCGGGAATGACTGTTACCCGGGGAAGAAAACAAAAGCCACTATCGGGGGGGCGCGAGGGGGAGGGGCGCACACCCAAGCACGCGGGGCGCCAGTGTCGCACCGTATGCAACGATTGGTGAGCCGCGCGCGCAGCCCGTGGCTCCGACGACTTGTGTTTTGTTGTTGTTTGCAGCGTGGCTCCCTGGAGATCTGCTGGAGATGGCGTATTTTTGTTCATCGTGTCCTGAGATCCTGGCTCGGAGGTTGACAGACCTCCTACCCTGACACGTCGATTAAGGAATTGGCCGTTTTCGGTTCGCGAGAGGGCGTCGAGGCCGTCATTTTTGCGGGTCCAGGTCCGTCGGTTTCGGTCCCATGGCCGTTTTCCCTAAATGGAGGTTTACTAAAGGGAGACTTGTCCATGCACCGCCGAGTGACGTTACATTTGTTTCACAACCGGCGTTTTCGCTGCATCTCGGGCCCCCGGGATCCTCGCAGAGATCGATCGGGCTCGAAAAAGGATGTCGCACGACGGGGCCCGGGGCTCCAGTCGTGTTTTCTGATGTGCGATGCTGGACTATGCTTAAGTCGGGCACGTCCCTCGACAGGAGGAATATTCAAACAAGTTAAAATATAGTCTGGGGACGATTTGTTGACCATTTGTGTCTATTTAGCAATATGTTTTGACTATTCTTCATTTTTCTTCCAAAATCGGCCTGTGTGATATGTTTTGGTAACGTCGGATCTCGGGGTGCGTAGTGCTTCGACGATCCTGGGGCCTGCCGTGGCCCCCCCCACGGAGGAAAAAAAGAAGAAGCAAAAAACAAAAAACAACGTAAAACACGGTTGTCGCGAGTTTTCCGCAGCGAGAGTCGGCTACACGCAAAAGTGACTTGTTGCCGGAGTGACCTCTGGTGCGATCGCAGAGCAGTAGCAGCGGCTGACGCGCCCGGGTTTGGCCACCCTGCGTCCCACGTCGAGTCGCGCACCAAAGGCCACTCTTGCCCAGGGTCACTCCTGCGTGTCGCCGAGAGAGGAGGTGGGGGAAGGCCAGTCTTGCGTGCCGCCGGCCCTGCCCACAGCTGCGGCCGTGAGCAGCCGGTCCCGCCAGGCCACGGGGCGGAACGCCACCCCGCTGCTGAGGAGAAGGCCCGCGCCCTCGTACGCGAAGCTGTCCACCGGCAGCTGCAGCGACGCCGCCAGGCACCCGCAGACGGCACCGCAGCCACCGCGCCTGGTCAGTGCCATCCTGGGCTCCGGACGTCCTCGCGTCGTGCAAGCATCGAGCCGTCCTTGACCCCAGACCTCAGAAATTTCTTTTCGCGTCGTGACTCTTCAGCCTCCCGGGGGCCTGCTTGGGCCCCGGGCCGGTCAGCAAGACAAAGGGACGCAGGATGACAAACGGGTCCCAGGGGACGGGGCCAGACCTCTGGGAAGCCACGCTGCGAAAACATCACGGCGTCGGAGGCCCCAGGCCCCAGGATGGTGCACACATCCTCCCGGCCTCGGCCAGGACAGCCTACACACCATCTCGGACCATACCAGAGCCCAGGGTGGCCCTGGCCAGGCATGGCTGGTGGCAGTGTGAAGATGCCTTCTGCGAGGCACCCCGTACTCAACCCAGACGTGTGCAAGCTCGCCGCTCGGGCGCTTGGACTGGGCGGCCCAGAGCTCGCCCTGTCCAAGTCGGTCGGGGCCGCAGGCCGTCCGGAGGGCTGCTACTGGTCCCAGAAGACGGGGCTCTGGCTGGCGCTAAGCCCAGAGAACAGGCGGGGCTCGGAAAGCTGTGTCGCGGAGTGAGTTGCTCCCATCCCCTCCCTGTTCGCCCGTTCCCCGTTCGCCCTCCGTCCAGAAGTTCTCCGACCAGCGCTTGCACTGAAGGGGCCCTCGTAGATGCTGAAGGACTGGGCGAACATGCTGGGCCGATGTCGGTGGGCAGTTGCGTTTCCGCGTGCCTGGGCTCCCAGATTTTCCTGAAGGCTCCCACCGGTTCCAGCGGGCGCCCGGGTTCCCGCATTTCCTGAAGAGGGATTGCAAGAGAGTAGAGAGTAGTGCGTGTGTAATGAGTCGGAAGACATGTATATATATAGAGAGAGAGAGGGAGAGAGAGAGAGAGAGAGAGAGAGAGAGAGAGCGAGAGAGAGAGAGAGAGAGCGAGAGAGAGAGAGACAAAACAAAATGAGAGTAGGGAGCGGCGCACACGGCAGAGGGCCGAGGGCTTGAACCTCATTGCAGAGATGAGCAAATAACACATGTAGCAGATCGCTGAGTGTAGTAGAGACTGAGACATGTCTATGTATAACATCGGGTATTTAGCAACGCGTGGGCAGTAGTATCATGTGGGGTGAGAGCGAGAGAGAGAGAGAGAGAGAGAGATGGAGAGAGAGAGAGAGAGAGATAGAGAGAGAGAGAGAGAAACAAACATTCAAAGAAATGAGCCGAGAAAACGAGTAGAGGAGAGAGTGACTCTCTGAGAGTCGATCATGGAGCGTAGCGGGTAAGTGTAGTTGTGAATGGTGCAGAGCAGGGAGTATGTAACCGAGAGCGGATAGCAGGGATGGTGGAGCGCGCTGCTTCTACAGTAGGCGCGCGAACTATGAAACCCGCCCGTCAGCAGATGCCACACGAAAGCTTCTTGTCCCCCGACGGCCCCCCCTGGAACCCACAGAGGGCCTGGAGCACCACAGTCGCGGCTCAAGAGACGGGGGTCAGTGCAAACGGGGATCAGTCATAGCGCCGGATCGTGCAGGATTCTGCAGGGCCAGGGTCGCATTGACCCGGGTCTGGGTGCAGGATCTTCCAGGATCCTGCAGGATTTTGCAGAATCCTGCAAGGCCCGACTGACCCGGGTCTGGATTGCCCCCGGGTCAGAAGGTCCCCGACACAGGAAGCCCAGCCCAAGATTTCTCATAGCAAGCTCTCCCGAGAGCAAGATCTCTCATCGTGTGTGCCTGCTGCGCATGTTGCGCACGAGCAGCTGATTTGGGCTCGCTCTGATGCAGCACCTTCGCTCCGCTGCCTTGGCTTTCCCAGCACCCAGCAGCAGCGCCAGTGCGGACGCGGAGCGCCAGACGATCTGCTCCTCGGTTGCAGACGACTGCGTGCCGCCCGCGAGCGTCGAGGGCATCGAGTCGGGGAGCCCCTCCGCCACGGCGCTGGCCCACGAACACGACTCCACCACCGTGCCGGCAGCCGACGCGGTGGAGGCCGCCACCACGGCCACGACCATCGAAGAAGAAAACACGGCATGAACATGATTTTTTGGGCTCTCTGCGCGGATTTCTTGGATCTCCGCTGGAGCGCCCTGGCGGCGTCTCCGGCGCCGCCCCTGGCGCGCCACCGCGCGCCAGTGGAGGGGGGCCCAGCGCAGATCCAAGAAAAGTCCGCGCGGAGCGCCAAAAGTTTGTGCGTTCGCCGATCTCTTTCTTCCTCCAGACCAGGGCACCCTCGACGACGCCTGCTGCTGCGAGAGCCACGACCGGGGCGCCCTCCACGACCGCTGCGCCCGCCACGCCCGCGCGGGCCAGCGCGGCCGCCGGGCGGAGCGCCTGGCCCTCGCTGTTCTGTTGGAGCGTGGTGCGGGCCTTCGGCTTCGAGCCGCGCCTCGTGGCGGCCCAGCGCCGGCGAGGCGTGGGCGTGTTCGCCTGCGACGGGTTCGCCCTGTTCAGCAACGGTGGCGAGCTTGGCTGCCGCGGTGCGCTCGTTTTGAGACGCAGCACGTGCCGTGCTTGAAACGTCCGTGCCCGCTCGTTGCGTGTTGGCTCAGCGTAGTGGCCCACGTTTCGGGAAACGCATCGCGTCATACCCACGTGTTCAGCCTACATGTTGAGCTCCTACGCTACGTGTTGTGTGTTGCGTCTCGGGGAAACTAAGGTGGCGAGATCCAGATGGGGCCCATCCGCACCGTCTCCCTCGCAGCGCCCACCGCGGCACCTGGAGACCCCAGCAAGCCTGGGGTCACCACCAGCTCGTGGCTGAACACGGGGCTGTTTCAGCGGGCCTGGGAGGCGCTGGAAGCCGATGGCCGCTTTCGTAGCCACGATTGGGTCATCAAGGTGGACCCCGACGCGGTGTTCTTCCCAGAGCGGCTGCGAACAAGGCTCTCGTGGGGCACGCTCAAGGAGCCAGGCCAGCTATTCTTCCTCAACTGCGACAAGTCCTTCGGGAGCCAGGGCAAGCTGGCACACAGGCGGGGCGAAAATCAGTATGTACCCAGGGACGCGCCCAACCCACCCAGGACGGCTGACCGCACCCGAGGGGGCAAGGTCCCATCTGGCTGCCCGCGCAGGGGGCGCTCCGCTGGATCCCCCATGGGCACATGGAAATCGCGACGGCGTTGCATCCAGCAACAACCAGAAACTTTGAAGCCCTTTGAGGCGCGCGGGGGTGGTCGGCGCTAAGGGTTTCGCTGCACTTTCGGACCTCGTGAAGGGGCCAAACACGCACAGGACATCCCCGACGTTTCTTTCCCACAGCTCGAGGTCTCTGTGGGTCCCCCGAGGCTTCCAGGGTTCCCTAGGGCGAGACGTCGCAGGCATGTCTCCCGGAACTGGACCTCTTCCACCAAGGTCCTGTTCCGCCCGGTCTTGTTCCGCCCGGACCTCTTCCACCGAGGTCCTATTCCGCCCGGTCCTGTTCCGCCCCGTCCTGTTCCGCCGGTCCAGTTCCGCCGGTCCTGTTCCGCCCGGTTCCGCCGTCGCGAGCTTTCAAGCGGGGACACTCGCCGCCCGACGCGGCGGAACCAGGCTTCGGCGGTACCTGCCCTCGGCGGAACTGGTCCTCAGCAGAACCGGTCCTCGGCGGAACCGGTCCTCGGCGGGACCGGTCTTCGGCGGCAACCATGGTTCCGTCGAAGGCTGCAGCCTTCGAAGGAACCGGTCCTCGGCGGAACCAGTTATGTATCCCCTGCCCCTCTCCTCCCTCCTCCTGACCCCTTCCTCCCTTTCCCCTTCCATTTTGGGCGTTTTTCTTTTCGGAGATCAGCCGGATTGCTGACGCTCCCCATTCGAGGGGCTTATCCTCTCGCCGAGGTGCGCCTCGCCGCCAAAGGCGTCACTGTGCTCACAGAGCGTGGAGCCGCCGCTCCTGCGCAAAGTCCTGCGCAGTCCCTCCCCTCCCCCCTCCTGCTGACGGGGGGGTCGGGGGCAGGTGTGTGTGTGTGTGTGTGTGCCGCCCGCTCTCCCCGACAGGCTCTTCGGCGCCCTGGAGGTGTTCTCCCGGGAGGCGGTCGACCTGTACCTCGGCAGCGGCGAGCGGTGCTTCGACGAGCTGCACTGGGCAGGCTGGGGCGAGGACTACTTCATGCAGGTCTGCCTGGACCTCCTGGGCGCCGTCTCTGCGGATGATCCGGGGCTCCTGGCGGCGAGCTGCCGCCGACCCCCAGCGCGATGCTCAGCAGAGCAGGGCACGGTTTTCGCCGATTCAGCGGAACCAACGCTCGGATAAGAGACACCAGCACAAACATAAACTTTCAGAGGTCCATGCGGATTTCTTCGATCGGCGTTGAGCCCCCTGGCGGCGCCTCCGGCGCCGCCCCTGGCGCGCTCCGCGCGCCAGGGAGGGGGGCCTAGCTCCAGTCCAAGACATCCGCGCGGACCTCCGAGAAGTCATGCGCATGTTTGCGTGCCCCCCAAATATACGTCATTGCATTCCGACCCTATAATGTTCGATCGATCTCTCAGCGGCTGCTTCGTCCGTCGAACTCTCTGGTGCTGCCCGTGTTCGCTGGAGGGTTTCTCCGAAGGGCTTAGGCGACCCGTCCTCCTCCTCCTCCTCCTCTTCCGCCTCCCCCGTTGCCATTTTGGCTAAAGTGCGATTTGGGGCGACTGCACACGAGCGGGCAGCTCACAACAGTGAGCGATTCGGGTGTCGGGCCCGAGCGGACACCCCTCTCTTTCTCTCCGCGACATTTTGTCAGCGCCATGTCGGGATCTGCAGCCGAAGCCATGGAAAAAGGCATCAAAGAGTTGCTCGTGAAGATGGATAGTATGAACACCACCTTCTCATCGCAACTCGCAGGAATCAGCACGGCGATAGCAGAGATCCCAGCGATCAAGAGCCAGCTCGAGGAGCAGACCGTTCAGAATGCCGCGCTCACCGCACGCCTGGACACCCTCGAGGCCAAGGGCATCGCTGCTGTTGCCGAGCGTCAAATGCAGGCAAATATCCAACAGCTCGAGTCAAAGATCTCCTCCCTTTCCAGTACCGCAGGTTCTAGTGCCAGCAGCGTGCACTCCTTCGGCCTGTCCTCCCAAGGCATCAAGCGCTCCCGCTCCGAGACCGCGGGGCATGACCACAACAGGCACGAAGATCCTCTTAACGCCTCCTCCCGTGACCGTTGCAAGGTGTGGGTCAGCGGCTTCGTCTCCCCGATGCTCGGTGCCACCCTCGAAGAGCACGGCAAGAACCTCCTCGGCCTGCTTCCCTCTCACCACTCCGATGGCGCTACGATCAGGGGCTACAACCTCAACAAGTCCTACAGCATCAAGTCCAGCGATGAAAAGGCGGCCGCCGTCTTCATCGACTACCACCGCGCGGCGGCACGTGGAAGGACGGGTACACCATCGGCTCCAACGGCTTCAAGGGCATCCTCTACTTAAGGTACAGCGACTGCCTCTGCATCCTCTTCGAGCTCTCGACGACGGATCGGAACCTGTTCGAATGCAAAGCGAGAGCCTGGTCAAGTACGGCATCGACACGACCGCCGCCGCTGCCATGATCGCAGCCGCCATGGAATAGGATTATACCCCGCCCGATCCGTGTTCTGATGTGCACCCCGAGTTTGTTCAACGCCTCCAGGGCAGCCATGATGAGATGGAAATGATCATCGGCGCCAGCTCTGACAGCGAGTTTTCCTCTTCCTCCTCGTTTTCTGGGTCCTCCTGCTCGTCTCCTGCCAGCGGTGCCAGCTCTTCCCTTCCCGAAGAGCCTTTCACTTTCTCCGAGTATTTCTCAATCGCGACGTGGAATGTGCAGACCCTCTTTGGTTCCGTGTCGTCGCCGATTCAGCCGATCGTCAACGCGATGTCGAAACTACGCAAACTCATTCCGAAATACGTCGTCATCGCCCTTCAAGAAAAGCACGGTTCTCAAGAGGACCTGGAGTATATGAAAATGGAGATCGAGGGTCTGCACGCTTACGGCACTTTCTTTTCCCGTGGCATCATAGGTGGAACTGTTCTCCTTATCAATCCTCGGTTCGCCTCTCGCTTTTGTGATAGTCAATATCGTGCACTTCGGCGGGGTCGAGTACACGAGCTTGTGCTGCGAGGGCAGCATGGCACCGTGCAGATTATGAATGCGCGTATCGATCCCAGTCTTCCCGTCTCCGCTCGTCAACACATACTCCGATTCATCAAATCTCGTTCTCTGTCTCCCACGCATGGTACCTCTTTCCTCCTGGGCGGCTTTAATTTCTGTGCTCTCGGTGAAGGGTACACTTAGATCGGCGGCGACACCACCTTTCATAATCATGGTCTCGCCCAGTAGTTCGCTTGTCTTTTCCCTGGCCACACCGAAGTTTCGCAAACAGCATGTGCACACCGACGTACCCATATTCATGATAACGAGCGTTCTATCTTATCTTCTTCACGCTTGGATATAATAGACACCAACATGTTTAGCGCGTCGCTGATATACCTGCAGGCCAACTCGCTCACGCTTGCTGCAGCTTGTGATCTGGAGCGGCCGTTAGATGACGTTTTTTTCTTCCTGAGTATGCGGACATATATCAGTTCCTCGGGCCATGGAACAAGTTCTTGGGCAAGCTCCTCCTCTTTCTCCCGATCCCGCTCGTGCTGTGCTTGAACTTAAAGATGTCATCCGAGCAGCAGCTCAGATCGTCAGAACTGACCTCGAGCTGCGAGAGGCTGAATCCTTGCCAGAGAAACTTGCATGGACTCTTGCTGCAAACCGGGCGATGCAGTTCGGTTCCCCTGCGCGAATAAGGAAAGCCCTCCGTGCCTACTCCTACTTGGCACGTTTCATTGACCGCTCCGGCCTCTGCGGGCCTGGCCTGGCAGGTTTTTATGCATGGCTCGACCGTCTTGCCACGGATAACATCCAGAGCATGATCGACGATGTCGACTCTGACCCGCACATGCACCCGAACAAGAAGTATTCTTCCAAACGACGTTTCAACGAATACATGTCGGCTTGGTCTGGGGCCAATCGTCGTGTGGCGTTGGCTGGGGTCACTGACCCTTCGGGGGAACACACTTCGGATCCGAATCGCGTTGCCGATCACCTTGTCGCCAATTGGGGGGAGGGCCACAGCTTGGAAGAAGGCTCACAGAGGCCCGTGAGCAGCTCAGGCAACATGTAGTTCCTGCGCCTGGACATATTTTCTGGGAAATCTCTTTTGATGAATTTGGTGGGCGTGCCGCTAACGTTCGCGACTCTGGAGCCGGCCCCGGGGGAGAAGAACGGAGGAGGAGGGAGGAGGGAGGAGGGAGGAGGGAGGAGGGAGGAGGGAGGAGGGAGGAGGGAGGACGAGGGAGGGAGGGGGAGGAGGGGGAGGAGGAGGAGGGGAGGAGGAGGAGGAGAGGAGGAGGAGGAGGAGGAGGAGGGGAGCAGGAGGAGGAGGAGGAGGAGGAGGAGGAGGGAGGAGGGAGGAGGGAGGAGGGAGGAGGGGAGGAGGGAGGAGGGAGGAGGGAGGAGGAGGAGGGAGGAGGGAGGAGGGAGGAGGGAGGGAGGAGGAGGGAGGCGGAGGCGGGAAGAGGGAGTTGGGAGGAGGGAGGAGGAAGGCGGGAGGAGGGCAGGAGCCAGGAGCCGGCGCAACGATTCCCAATCGCTATTTGATCGCCGACACGGGGGCGTGGTGGCTAACCCCGCCCAGAAACGCGCGGGGCTCGCTGTCGGGGGGCATATCGCCGATTTACAGGCGACGTGTCGCCGGGTCCAGGTCGACGCTCCCCCCCTGGGCCAGTCTCCCCCCAGATAGGGTGGGCGTGTTGGTTCAGGAACGTAGCCAGTTGGCTTCAGAGCCTGGAGAGTTCCTCATCCGATGAGGGCAGTGGTGAGATCTACGGCCCATACACGATGGGAGTTCTACCAGCTTCCAGACCCTTGGTTCCTTCTCCAGTGGTTCCTTGTTCAATGCCTGGCCGTATGGGGGGCCAATCGCCGTTCTCCCCCCATGAGCCAGCCCCCCCCCATCGTGACGCCTCATCGGGCTGGCTAAGGCACCAGCGTGTCCCGTGCTCACTGAGCGCTGTCGGTCTGGCGCTTGGGACCGCCCTCGGGGCTGCCCAGGCACGCAGAAGGCAGTACAGGGGTTGGGTGCCTCTAGTCGAAGGAGAATATTCTATCACATACATCCGATGTCGGCCCTCTGACAGCTTCTGTTAATGCCGTTGTTTGTTGCTGGTCCCGAATCAGCTGCTACCTGGTTCGGAGTCTTGACGACTTTCGAGCCGCGGGCAGCGTTGTCAAATCATTGGCTATGGTAGCCCGCTCGCTGTGTCGTTTGTGCGCCTTCCGTGATTGCGCGGTGAGATGGAGTTTTCCGTTTGACGGGTATTGGTTACTTCTCCACTCGCAGGCCGCCCAGATCACACGCCTGACATCCGCCAAAGGAGGTCCAACGGATTTTGGCATGCTGGCCGACAAGCGGTGCGAATACGCTCCGTGCTCTGAGATGCGCGTCGCTTATCACGACTTCAAGGACGAGGAGTCGTGGTTTACTTGTTGGAATGAATCGCATGGTTTGTCGAATGGCGACAGACCGCCTCAAGGAATAATGTCTTAAGCCGCCTGATGTATCCAACTCAGGATGCACACGGTGATGCGTATCGAATTGCCAAGCCATTTCATGTGATGTCCGTTTTGGACCAGTTCTGTTCCTCAGGGGACGGCGTTGTTCACGCAGTTCCCCACTGCCACTTTTGGACAGGGCAGCTCACTGTGGGCATGATCCGCAGAGCGTGAGCATACAGTGCTACCAGGAGCGGCCTTCACTGGGCGTCCAGGAGGATCCCGCAACCTCGAGGCGTTATGGAAACTGCTTGTATAGTAAGACGTGAACGTGGCAGAAGGAATCAGCCTGCCCCGTAAGTGATCGATGCCAGGGGGCAGAGACAGTTCTGAGCCGCCCATCAACGGACAATGTAGAAGCACACGGGCTGCGAATTTGCGGCGTGGACCGAGCCTTGATGCAAATTGCCATCAGCATCAGATCAGCATCAGGTGACAATCCAGACTCAGACCCCCGACGTGGTGATTCTTTCACAACGTCGACCCCCAGAGGTCTGGACCCCTTCCCCAGGACCGGTTTTCCATATCGAGTCGTTGTGTTGACGGCCCCGAGGCCCGGCGAGGGCCCCCGGAGGCCGCAAGTAGCGAAAAACCTTCCGTTGTGTTTTTTTCACACTGCGAGGGGGTTTGGGGAGGAGGAGGAAGGAGGAGGAGGAAGAGGAGGAGGAGGAGGAGGAGGAGGAGGAAGAGGAAGAGGAGGAGGAAGAGGAGGAGGAGGAGGAAGGAAGAGGGAGGCCCACCTGCCCCTGCCACGTGGCGCGGTGGCGCCTCTACCATGGGACCCTGACGACTTTGATCCTAGGGGCGCTAGGGGGAGGGGGGGAAGGGTCGGCCGTGGCATGAATGTCGCAGGCCACACGCTTGTCGAGTGCAGGTGTGCATGTAAGTATGCGCAAGGTGTACAGCATATGTGTATGATATGCAAAAAAAAAAGATATACGAATGTGTACGTGTGCGTGTGTGTGTGTGTGTGTGTGTATCTGTGTGTACGTGGGCGTGTGCGTGTGTGTATCTGCATGTGCGTGCTGGCGCTCGCGCGTCAGGCGCGCGCGGGTCGGGGGCACAGACGGGTCGCGCCCCGGCGTGTTCGGCGTCGGCGGCGCATCGCCCACGCGCGCAGGGCGCAGCAAGGCAGGGCCGGGCATGGCCGGCAGGGCAGGGCACAGCAGAGCACAGCAGGGCACAGCAGGGCAGAAGGCTCCCCGGGAGGCGGGAGGGCACCCGAGAGACCCCCGCCGGCTCGGACGGCTGCCACCCCTGCCCTGCCCTCCCCGTGGTGCGCGCCGCCGGCGCAGAGATGAGCACCATGTGGTTTCCCCATTTTGGGCGTCTCCTTTTGGCTTCCCCTGAGATCCTGGCGTCTCAGTTTTTCGAGACGGGCGCTGTCGCTCCACGTGGGGCTCTGGGACCTTCACGGATGGATATCCGGCTCGAGATGTGTGGCGCAGAAGGATGGGGCCCGGGGCTCCGGTCGTGATTTCTGGGATGTCGCATTTCATTTGTTTTGCAACGTCGGATCTCAGGGTCGGGGCAGCTTTAATTCGGGCCTGTCCCTCTACAGGGGGAATATTCTAAAATAGTCAAAAAATCGTCAGGATATTATTTTTGAGTATTGTTGGGCATCTTTTGAGCATTTTAAAATATTCTGAATTTTTCGTCCCCCTGCAGGGGGACAGGCCCGACCCAAGGGCAGCCAGTCTTTTGGGCGCTGGTCACGGGGCCCGCCTGCCTGCGCCGCCAGTGCAGTGCTTGCGGTCGGGGCCGCGAGCACTGCGCCGAGGCAGGTGCTGAGCAGCTCCGCCTGCACGCCCAGCTCTGGCAGCTTCTTTGGGCAGGCTCGCCTCGTTTCGCGTGGCCAGAGGAGGGACGCGTAGCCAAGACACGAGTCCAACTTTACTACAGGAATGGTGGCGACTCGGCTGTCTTCTCATGCATCCACGACGCTGCTTGCTTCAGTTCCCTGGCGTGCTGCAGCCGTCTGACTTCTCCGCCGCGCCAGCACGCTTTCTTCTCTACGGGCGCAAGGTGCGCATACTTCAACCGGCGCATCACAATCATTCAGCGGTTGTTGTTCGTCTGATTCGCGCTCAATGTTGTGCATCGGTTGTACGCGATGGGTGTCAAGTCTTGCAGAGGATGCGCTGTTCGGGGCACTGCCAGGTGACTGCAAGGATGTGAGCGAGATGATTTGTGCGTGGCCAAGCCTGCGAGGCTGTGAAGACATTCATTTCCAGAGATCAGACTGAGCATGCGCCCAGATGCCACGCTGAAAGCTTGTCGCTGGAGTCACGCCGCGCATGCACATCGCGCACTCCTGTGCTGCACCAGGCAAAGCCAGGGCACGCAGCAGGACTTGTGTGTGTGGCCTAGCCAGTGAGGCTCGGATGACGGCCGAAGCCGAGGACTGAGCCAGCATCAAACCAAACGAGAGTTGGCAAGCGCTTTCGGCCTTTCGTCAGGCCATGCCACGCCACGCCATTCTTCACCATGTCACGCCATGCCCTGGCCATCCCATGGCACTGCAATTATGCAGTTTGCGCACGCTTCGCCGTGCCTCATTGCCAGCTACTACACGCAAACTGTGCTACGCTGGACATTGCCGTGCAATTGCGAGGACCGGGTTTATGGTTTGCGCGTGGCCTAGCACACGAGGCTTGAGGACTTGTAATTTTAAAAGCACTCTGAATAAGTATACCGCCTGGTCTGAGAGTTTGTGCCAGTATTGGTTAGGGATCGTATTCGCCGCAACTCAGGAGAGCCAGTCGAATGGGGCCCCGCGGAGCAGGCATGTTGCATTATTCCAGACTGGATTGCCGTGCGTAGCGAGATGGCTTGTGCGACACTTGGCAACTCCCAGTTTTTTCGAGCTACAGTCGGAGCAGACATCTAACGTCCAACGCGGCTTGCGAGGGTTACGACTTCCTGGACTCGCGTCCAATGCCGCGCTGACAGCCACTCGAGGGAGACGCCGTGCAGCCATGTCGCACTGCTCAGGAGGGCTTCTGGGTGATATTGTTAGGATGAGCGGACTGATCCGTGCGTGGCCGAGCCAGCGAGGCCGTGAAGAAAACCGCTGTTCCGATGACAGTCTGAGCAAGCACTGCGTGAGGCATGTGAGTCGACCAGGTATGCGGGCGCGCTGCCTCCATCTCTCGGTATCGTTTAACCGATCCCCATCCCCATCCCCATCCCCTTCGAGACCTCCACCAAATTACCACCCCAGTTGGGGATACACCTCTCGAAACCCGAAGGGAACGCCCCATATCCCCATCTAGGGGGGTAAATCGGCCAGTGGGGCCCAGGCCACGCCGCTGGGGATGGGGATCGATTAAACGATACTCATGTGAGTCGACCAGATCTGCGGGCGCGCTGCTTCCATCTCTGACGTGTGCTTCTCGTGGCGGCATGTACCACATCCCTCGACATCGAGCCCATGTTCTTTCCATCGACGTGGCGACGCCCCCAGATCCCCAATCTCGATGTCGACGCCGACGCTGGCGGCCGCATTTTTCTCGTGGATCCCGCGGGCCGCGCTGCGCGCGTCCATCAACACTGAAGTTCGGGGGCGGGAGGGATCGGATAACACCTTGCGTTTGACTTCGAGAAAATTCGGGGGCGGGGGGGGGGCGGATAAGAACTTGCCTTTGATTTCGAGGAGATGCGGGGGCAGGGGGGGTCGGATAAGAACCTGCGTTTGATTTTGAGGAAACCTGGGGACGAGGGGGGTCGGATAAGAATTTGCGTTTGATTTCGAGGAAAAACTCGGGGGCGAGGCGTCAAATGAGAACTTGCGTTCGATGTCGAGGAGGGTTGTATGTAGGACCAGCAGGGGAGTGCTCCTCTCCACAATCGGAGGCTTGAGGGTCGCGTCGACAGCCGCCCAAGGACCCCGACGCCGTGAGCTTTGTCGCAACGTCGGCCCCCAGGGGTATGGGCCCCTTCCCTGCGACCAGTTTTTCATCGCATCGCATCGCCGGCGGCACGAGAGCTGTCTGAGGTATCACGGAGCGCCTTCACGCCTCGTGGCAACCATCTGGACGCCTGCTGTTGAAGGCTGTGGCCGAAAAAAATGGATGCCATCATGGTGAAATCCACGAGTTTACGCTAAGGCCGAGGGGCTCTGCAGCAGCACTCGGGATGCCGCGTGGCCAGCGCCCTCGTCCCCCGAGCGGCTCGCGGCCTGCATCGGTGGGAGAGGGCCTCGAGGCAGCCACACCATCACTTAAGGAGTTGACCCTTGGGCGGCGCACTCGAAACCCCTTGGGCGGCGCCAGTTTTTCATCCTGAGTCGTTTTGACGGTCGCGGGGTCGTGACCCAGACACCATGCGGCGTCCTGATTTTTTCCATGCGGGGCTCTTAGAAGTCCCGACCCTTTGCCCGGGGACGGCTTTTTCATCCCGAGTCGTTTTGTTGACGGCCCCGAGGCTTGGCGAGGGCCCCCCGAGGCCGAAAACGGCCAAATATACCTGCCGCCCTGATTTTTTTAACGGCGCGAGCATGTCTGGGAAGGGCCCCCAGAGGCTGAAAATATCGAAAAACCTCTCGTTGTGATTCTTGCTCGCTGGGCGCGGGGGTCTGGTTTCTGGGCCCACGGGCCCCAGAAATAACAGGACTCTGGAGGCCCGTCTTTCGGGACTTGGGTCAAGTCGGGCGTGTCCC
>CAUYUJ010015125.1:259387-279387 GCA_963575745.1 Prorocentrum cordatum | reverse complement strand
GTCGCTGTGCGGTCCTGGGGCTCGGGTCGTTTTCCGAGTACGTCTCGGAGGACCGGGGCCTCCAGGGTCCCAGCACCGTGCGGTGGCGGACCGCGCGGTGAGGTCGTTGGGGATTCCGAGGTCACCACGCGGTCCGCCTTTCTCACAGTTCTGGGGCCCCGAAGGCGGATGCAGAGACCGAGATCGTGACGGATGCGGAGGACGCTGGCTGGGAGGATCAGGGGGGCACGATCGGGGACATTTCTCCCAGGACCTCAGGGGAGGAAGAGGAACCAGTGCCGCGGCCCTTCCCTCGTCACCGCGGCTGGATTCGCCTCGAAATCTTTGTCGGAACGTACCCGTGGAGAGGCCTGGGGAGTAGCGGCATCACGTACCGTGTGGCCCCCGCAGAATGATCGACGATGACGACCCTCTGCTCACCGATGGTGCCGCCCTCAGCCGCCGGCCACGGGCTCTGGCTGATAGTCGGCAGTGTTCTTGTTTGGTTCCGAACATCGCGCTGGAAATGCACCTTCCGGCCAGGAAGGGTGCGCCACGATGGGCTCGGGCGATGCGTAATGGGGGGGGCAACACATGGGGGGTGAAGAAGGGAGCACTTTTCGTGCGCTCTGGGGGCTGGAGAGGGGCCCCTCTGGGGCCCAAAAGGGGCACCAAACGCGTACGATTCTTCGCCCCACCGCTGATCGCCCACCCGTGAAGCAGCGGCCAATCGGCGGATGTTGGATCGGCCGAGGTACGCAGTCGGCCCTGAATGGCAGGTGGACCATGCGAAGTCGAGAGTACCCTCGTGTCCTGTCTGTCCCGACCTATGCAGCCCGCATGTCCTTGTGTGTTCCGGGGCCACGTTGCCGTCGGAAGGGTCCTGTGTCCAAACAAGTCCAATCAAGTCCGAAGCCAGACCTGCGACGCCCTGCTTTGTCCAATACGGGGCCCCTGGAACTCCCGATGCTTTCCCAGGACCAGTGTTTACGGGGTGACGTGAGGGGTCGGCCTTCTAAGCTGGCACAGGGGCTTCTGAACTCTGAGCATAACCCATACAGGATCGCGTCGCGGAAAAAAAATAAAACGGGAAGTTTTTCGCTGTTTTCGGGCTCTCGGGGCCCTCGCCGGGCCTCGGGACCGTCAACAAAACGACTCGGGATGACAATTTGTCTTGAGAAAGGGTCCTGACCTTTGGGGGTCGACATCAATTGTTAGAAATCACGACGTCGGGAGTCTGGGTACCCTGACCTCGGCTCCGCCGGCGGGGCTGAAGGGCAACATCAGGGGGGGTGGGGGACATCGACCTGGAACCGGCAATACATCGCCGATAGATCGGCGATCGGCACCCGATAGCAAACCCCCACGCTCCTGGGCATCGGGCCCCTGTCGGCGATACATGGGCGATTGGGGGTCGATGCGTCCTACCCTGAGCATATCCCCCCATACCCTGGCTTCGGGTCCGCCGTATCTCTGGCGATCTCGTAGGTGGGCCGTCGCTGCTCCCCTCGCGATTTCCGCCACATTTTCGAATAATGATCCGCCCCATTTTTCCTGGGGCGGGAATTTCCGCCCTACTGTTTCGCACCGCCTGGGATGCATTTCCAAGACAATCCTGCGTCGGAGAATCGGCCACAGTCCGGTGGATCTGCAGTCAGGGCAAGGGGGAACGGAACACAGCTCCCCCAGCTGTGTGGCTGGTCAGCGGTGCTGCAAGGCCGTCTGCGCCGCCCCTCACGCTGCAGCGGGCTCTGCCGTCGCACGCGCCCTCGCCGCCGCGCTCGGGGACGCTGCACCGCAGCGCTGCGCCTTCTCATGCCTCCCTGAGATCCGACGTTGCAAGGAAGACTCACACACCCATACGAATGTGTTTGCGTAGTCGTTGTGCCGTGCGTTCTCGTTTGCAGGGGAATAGGTTTTGGAGTGCGTTTTGTCGTCGAAAGCTTGGCTAGCTAAGCGCCACGCCCGAAACATCCCTAGAAACCACGACCAGATCCCCAGACCCCAGCTTCCTGCTGCATCTTTGGAGCCGGATCGATCTGCGATGGCCCCGGGTGCCCGACACCAGTCGGAGACGCCCTGTGCGACAAAAGGTGCGACGCCCGGAGCTCAGGCTTCCTGCGCGCTTTTCATTTTCGGTTGCCTCTCGGGGGCCTTTTCGGGGCGTCTTGGGGGCTTTGTCGGGCGCTTTCGGCGCTCGCGCCGTTTCCGCCGTTGTTTTGTGTGTGTGTGGCTTCAGTCAGTACATCGTCGTCGACGGGGAGTGCATCCGAGTGCCAGTCGCTGCCACCAGCATGTCTGCCCCAAGACTGGTACGAGGCTTGTCTTGGCGGTCAGGGTCATCATCCCCCTGTGTTGCCCTCGGCATCGTGGGGGATGGAGCTCAGCAGAGTGGCTCTGATGCGTCCTCGGCGTGCTGTCAAGAGTTGTCGGGCGCCTCGTCGGGGCACCTCGGGGCCTCGTTGCCCCCCCTCCCCTCAGGGGCCTCTGCCTCGGGTGCCACGGGAGGAGCTTCGAGGCGCCCCCGCGTCTGGGGTCCAATGGTTCTGCACGCCGCAGAAATACAATCGATATATCAGACACACACACACATATATCATGCACACGTATGTGTGTGTATATATATATATACATACATATGCGAATCCCCCCCGTAACCAAACCTAGACTCCCAGGATGCAGGGCTTTTGGACCCCCCTGGACGTTTTCGGAAAAGGTCCACCGGCCATTCCAGGCCTCCAAAAGCGCCTTGCCCGGCCGTGCCAGCAGACCCAGAAAGCTCCAAGAGTGGCCTAGATGGCTTTCGAGACGTCATGCCCTCAAGAGGACCCTCCAGAGGCATATTTTTCAATTCCCTTTGGGAAACGTGTGTTTCTAGCATATACGTATCTTTTACCTCGCAGCGTCCACGACTGCCCGAGAGCCTCTCGAAATTGCCCCTAGCCGGCCAAAGAGGCCTTCAAGAGAGCTCCAAGTCGACCCAAGAGGACCCCAAGACAGCCTGAGAGAGCCCCAAGACGACCCAACGTGGGCCCAAGAGGCTCCCAAAAAGCTCCAAGAGGGCCATGGGAGGCCCCCAAGACATCCCAGGACGGCCCGGACGGCCACAGGATGGCTTCAGGATGTCTCCAGGGGCCCCCAGGGGCCTGAAAACGGACCAAGCGGGTCTCAGAAGAACCCGTAAGAAGGCCTGGTGGCGAAAGGCTCGAGAGTCCACAGGCCCGGTCGCGACAGGCTCGAGGGAGCCCACACAGGTTTTCAACACGCGCCCAAGAGGCCTCCAGAGGTCCCCAAAGCCCTTGACCGGGCCAACTTAGGCCACGAGCGAGCCCATGTGACAGCCGTGCGATGGTCCCGAAGCGTAAATATTTTGTACGGCTGCGCGTCGTCGAAAAGGCGTTTTCCTACGAATACTTCGAACTGACCCGAACCCTGGGTTTGCAACAACATTCCCCGGAAATGCACCGCGAACCCGCGATTCGGTGCACATCCCAAGAATGCTTTATTTCCGCGCGCCCCTTTGCGACCCGCTTCTACTTCTTGGCGTCAGAGCGATGCTCGGCTGAGCGTTGCCGTTCGCTGACTACGTGACGATGGCATCCTTGCGCTGGCATTGCTTCGTATTATTTGGCGTTGCTTGATATTGCATTGTTTTGTTTGTCATTCATTCGTATGGCTTCCCACTGCTTCTCATGGGCCAGTGCGCGGGGCGCAGACTGCCACAAGGAGGTACCAGCGACCGGCATGCCGAACTTCAAGGACCAAGGTGCATGGCGCGAAGCGCCAATGCAGTCTTGTACACACACACATATATATAGTCTCTCTCCCCAGTACCCTCATAGCACCTTGATGCCGTGTGCCCGTAGCCGACCCTCGGTCAGCGATGCCCGTAGCAGCATTTGCCCAAGATGTGGGGCCTCTCCGCGAGGACTTCAAGAGGCATAAGTTCGATGGTCAGGTGCGAACAGTGATCGAAGCAAAAGCTCCTGGCTTTCTGAACGTCGACCCTAGCGAGCGCGTCGTCGCCCATTGCATTCAAAGCCTTTGGGGCAAAGCGGTTGCTAACGAAAAGATGCTCTTTCGCGAATGTACCACGAAGGGGAGAAATGATGGACGCATGTACTCCAGAATGTGCGACCGCTGTGACAACGACCAGCAGTGGCGCGAGTCGCAAATGACTCGCATGTACAGTAATCTTTACCGCGCGTGTGACCGCCCGCAGGATAAGCAATGGTGCGATTGGACGGATAGCGGCGATGCTCGAGTGATCGACCCCGATCTACCCGAGGAGCTTGACGGTCAGAACTCATGGACCTCCGAACCAAAGCGGGCCACTATAGAGAGGCGTATTGCTTGCGGCCACATCGCATGCATCGAAAAGCAAGGTTGCATGAGAAAGGTCACCGCGCTTCGCAAAGCGGCAAACTTCAGACACGGGGGCAACCTCTTTCACATGAAGGTGGATTCCCAGGCAAGAGGAAGCTTAGCTGCTGTTCGACCGCTTAGCAGGAAGCCGCAGCCTCCGCCGACCAGGCAGAGGATTGACGAGTAAACTCCACAGCAGCAGGCAGTTGCAACGCGCTCCGTGTGGCCAGCTCCGCGCACTGCTCCGCCGACCAGGCGAGTGCCATGGGCACATGGCGGCTCTGCTGGGCCCGCAGCAGGCCACCTGCTGCTCAGGATCAGCCGCGTGCCCCATGAGGAACAGGCCCGCTAGGCCTGCGGGCGGAGACTCACGCGTCGCCAGCGATGCTTCGTGGAACTACGGACGTGCGGCAGCTACGCGCAAGGACAGCCGTCCACCGCGTCAGCTGCGACGACACGACGAAGTCTGTTTGCCGCAAGCCGCCTGCGACAGCTGAGCATGGAGAGCATGGCCCACGCGAGATGTCCAATACCAGCAGGGCGGAGCTTGCGCCGAGCCAGCGTCCGCTATCACCCGCGGTCGTTTGAAGTTGATCGGCAGCCCCAGTCGCCCAGGCGGGTCTACGATGCCCCGAGCCCAACCAGGGAAAGAGGGCGCGTGTTCCCGAGCCCCACAAGGTTTTGGTCGCGAGCCAGATGGGGTGACTGGTTCGATAATGGCGATTTGGAAGATGCCAGCAATAACTATTGGGATTCGCAACAAGGCAACCTGCCGCTTGATCCTTTTAATCCTGTCTACCGTTCGTTCTCTCTTCTTCGTTTGTTTCTCTCTCTCTCTCTCTATCTCTCTCTCTTTTCCTTTGTCTTTCTAATTTTGATGTATATTAGTTTGCTTGTTGGCCAATGGACACTGGCTTTAACCTGCAACAGTGTCCTGGACATCTTCAGCGCGATCGCCCTGTCGCGCTACTGCCGCTTGCTCTTCGACTCCCGCTGCAGCTCGAGTCCCACGCCGCCAAGAGGTACGTCGCTGACTACTTCGCTAGGCTCCCGAGGCGTAACTTTGAGGAGGCCTCGGGTCGGTTCTTCTGCCGCGCTTGCCCCACTCCCGTAAATGTTGCGCCCCGATGTATTTTTGGTTTCGGGGTTTCCTCCGTCCTCATTTTTTTGTTGCTGGGGGCCCGATGCAAACTGAAGTTAAGAGCCCGCGGCTAGGAGCTCTCATGCGGTGTGTGCGTGTGTGTCTGTGTGTGTGTGCGTCTGTGTGTGTGCGCGTGTCTCTGTGTGTGTGTGCGTGTGTGTGTGTGTGTGTGTGTGTGTGTGTGTGTGTGTGTGTGTGTGTGTGTGTGTGCGCGTGTCTCTCTGTGTGTGTGTGTGTCTGTGTCTGTGTGTGTGTTTGTGTGTCTGTGTGTGTATTACTCCTCGGGGTCGGCGCGCTTTACTTTGAGCGGTGCTCCTGCTGGATTCTGGGAGGTCCTTGGTCCGTTTTTGGTCCCCCCACCCTACCTCTCTTTCCTTTCCCTCATTCCCTCCGAAGATTGGGCCGTGAGGATCGCCGCCAGCTGCTCTTGTACTCGCGAGGCTGCGCCAGGGAAAACACGCGCGCGTCCGCGCGAAGCCTGTCGTCGCCCCGTCTGGCTCATAGCTGGTGGAACTACTTCAACCTTTTATGCTTTGGCAGTGTTCTGACTCCTTGTCGCCTCGGCTTGACCTCCATGTCGATCTAGCTGGAACTGGCCGCCTGCAACGGCGAGCCAAGGCCATCGTTGGCCGAGGCTTCATTTTTTGCCCGACGGCTGGGGCAATCCTGAGCGCAGAGATACGCATTTAGGAAGCCACCCCACTCCATCCGCGTAGCTTTTGCAATCTGCGAACTTCAGGGCCGCAAGTGGTGATGGGGGATGTCTAAGGCGACGCGCACAGGGATGGAGGGTGGGGCGGAGGAGGAAAAGGAGGACGCGAAGCGACGTCTGCTCATATCGGTCCCCCGACCTCTCTTGAGTCTTGAGACCTATCCTGGCACATTCTTGGGCATGCGTCCAGCCGCGCCGACGAGAACATCCAGACTCGTCCAAATACTTCCGCAGCGACGACGGCGAATAGGAGGACGAGGAGGGTGCCTGATGTGGTAGGACGAGGAGGAGGCGAGGGAAGAGAAGGCGTATGAAGGAGAGGAAAATGAGGCGGAGGAGGAGGCGAGGGGAGGAGGGAGTGGAGGAGGAGGCGGGGGCGCAGGAGAAAAACGCCTGAAGTGGGGGATGAGGGGGAGGAGGAGGAGGAGGAGGAGAAACAACAAAAGGCGGGGTGTCTGGTGTCTGCATCTTCTTGGGTCCTATCGCCACTGGCGGCAGCGACAGGAGGAGGTGGCCTGACATCCGACGTCGCGGACACATTGAGACATCATTACATGTGACTAGTGGAGCGCTGGACTCCACCTTCGCGCGCCATGTTTCGACACGGATCGATCCGTGAAGGCCCCTGGGCCCCAAGCAGGGCGACGAAACGCACGGATCGAGCATGTTGAGGCGCCAGGATCTCAGGGTGGTGGTGGTGGTGGTGGTGGTGGCGGCGGCGGTGGTGGTGGTGGTGGTGGTGGTGGGTGCCGGCCGCGACGACGCCGACCGCGGCGGGCGCCGACCTCGGCGACGGGCGGCGACTGCTGCGGCGACGTGCCGTCGAGTTGGGCTAGCAGGTCGGCCCTGCCAGAGCACGGGTGCCCTTCCATCCTGTGCGCAGCGCCCCACGCACTCTGTGTTCCTGGGGCGATGTGGCCCTCGGAAGGGCCTTGTTCTGGGGCGGCCAAGAGATGGGTGACGATTAGGGTCAAGTCGGGCACGTCCCTCTACAGGAGGAATATTCAAAAATAGTCAAAGAATAGTCTGGGGACTATTCTTTCAGTTTGAATATGTGTTTGAGTATTTTTTGAATATGTTTAATTTTTCGTCCAAAATCCGCCTGTAACGAGAGCACGCCTGACCTAATATTAGGTGTGTGTGTGTGTGTGTGTGTGTGGATATCGTGGCCAAGGCCACGAACTTTCCCCAGGTTTCAGGGCACCTCGTCTTGCTGTGATGTGCCCCCCGTGCCCTCCCCTGAACCGCCTACGTGCCTCGGGCTATGATTTGCGAGCCCGCCCCCCTTGTGCCCCCCCAGCCGGTCGGCGGCCCGGGCTGCGGCCACGTTCGCTGGACTGCGTCTCGCCGCTGACTGCCTGCCGGCTCAGTTTCGCAGCTCGGCCTGGGTCAGGGACAGTTGTCCGCAGGTCCAGGTTGCTTTTTAGGGAGGTTGTCTTCCGTGTCAGGAAAAAACTATTATTGGACGTCCCCCTCTTGGAGGCCCCCGAGTTGACTCCTCTCGCGTGTCCTTGGAACCCAGCCCGCACAGTAGTGATGAACGACTTCCAAGGGTTACCCTTTGCAGCCTTCCCCTTCGGCCCATCTTCGGGCCGCTTCCGCTGGCCTCGCGCCGCCCGCAAGGTGTCGACGTGGCTTCCCGAGGCCCTTGCATCCTCATCGCGCGTCCTTCTCACACGGGCTGGCCGTGCAGCCGACCTCGAGTGCACGGCGCCGACCTCGGCGGGCCGGCCGGGGGGCGCCCGCGGGCAGCGGCGGGCCGCCGCCGCCGCCGCCGCGCGCGGCGCTCTCGGTTGCGTCCCCAGCCGCGAGTTTTTCGCAACGTCGAGGGGCCCCTCTCGAGGTCTGGACCCCTTCCCTGGGGCCGGTTTCTCGTCCTCAGTCTTGTTTTGACGGCCCCACGGCCCGGTGAGGGCCCCCGGAGGCCGAGAACAGTGAACGACCTCCCGGCTCGATTTTTCGCAGCGCGAGGGGGTCTGCGTCGGGCCGCGCCGCGACCCCGCGGCACGGAGCGCCGCTGACCGCGGCGACGGTGGCGGCGGCGACGCACGGCGCTGACCTCGGCGGCGGCGGCCGCCCGAGGCGCCGCCGCCCTGCAGGCGCAGCGGCGGCAGGCCGAGGAGCGCCGGGCGCGGGCGGCCGCCACAGTGACGGAGTCGCAGGCCCCGCGGAGCTTTTGGGGGGAGGGGGCGGGCGGGGGCTCGAGCCGAGTCCCCCTCCTCCTCCCCCTCCTCCTCCTCCTCCTCCTCCTCCTCTCCTCCTCCTCCTCCTCCTCCTCCTCCTCCCTCCTCCTCCTCCTCCTCCTCCTCCTCCTCCTCCTCCTCCTCCTCCTCCTCCTCCTCCTCCCTCCCCCTCCCCCTCCCTCCTCCTCCTCCTCCTCCTCCTCCTCCTCCTCCTCCTCCTCCTCCTTCCCTCCTCTCCTCCTCCCTCCTCCTCCTCCTCCTCCTCCTCCTCCTCCCCTTCCTCCTCCTCCTTCCGCTCCTCCTCTCCCTTCTCCTCCTCCTCCTCCTCCTCCTCCTCCTCCTCCTTTCTCCTCCTCCTCCTTCTCCTCCCTCCTCCTCCTCCTCCTCCTCCTCCTCCTCCTCCCTCCTCCTCTCCTCCTCCTCCTCTCCTCCTCCTCCTCCTCCTCCTCCTCCTCCTCCTCCTCCTCCTCCTCCTCCTCCTCCTCCTCCTGCGCCCCCATCGACGAGGGCTCGAGCCGAGGAGAGGCCGAGGCGGGGGCGAAGGCTTTCTGGGGCGCTCTCGTCGGTGCTCGGCGGTCCTCTGGCCTCGGGACTCTCCCCAGCGGCCGCGCCTCACCGAGGGCGTTCTGGGGGGGCCCAGCTCGCCCCAAACGGCCGCCGGAGTGCTATTTCTGGGCTGGCGGCCTTGCCCCGATTTCGGCTGCCGGGGGCCGTGCTCGGGGCCCTGTCCCGGGGCCAGCGGGAAACGGCTCCAGGACGAAGAGCTGCTCCCGGAGAAGCGGTCGGGCCAGGGAAGCGGCCGGGACCTCTCGGGGCCGCGCGCTGGACAGGTCACGTCGGTGGGTGTCGGGGAGCCACGGCTCGGTTGTGAGCGCAGGCGCGGGTGGGCCGTGCGGCCGCGGCAATACAGAGGGCGGGACCGCCACGTGGCGGCACAGAAACGCCCACCAGACGGACAGACCCACGCCGATGCGCCGAGACTTGTGGATGCCACGGCAATGGACACCCTAACAGTCCTATCTTTGAATTTAACATGTGTTTAAAATGTCGGAACATATTCTAAACATGTTTTCAACCTGCTTTTAGATGTGTAAGACATGCTAAACATGTTGTAGGCATCTGGAAATTATTTGGCAACATGCTTCCTCTCGGTTGATCGTCCTCTGCAAGCCGAGACCCCCCCGCGCTCCCCGATGCCAAGTGTGGAGAACGGCGGATGTCAGGGTCCCTCAGGGGGGCCGCCGGGGGCTCGAAGCTCCAGGGCTCAAGCGCAACGGTGTCTGGGCGGCTTTGTGGGCCGTCTTCGTTTTGATGCCGATTCGCAACAAAGGCAGCGCGAGGACAGAAGGAAGGAACACGAAAACACAGCACGAAACGCACTGTTCAGCTCCAGCCCTGCGAGGCTCGTCCTCCCTGACCCGGGCGCCAGAGCTCCTCCCCCGCCCTCGGGGGCCCCTCCTTCCTCCCCCCCCTCCCCCTCCTTCCTTCTCTCCCCCCCTCCCTCCTCATCCTTGCCTCCGATGATGCTGCTCCCCTCCCCCCCCCCCATTGGCTGCATCCTGGGGGTTTCCTGGGGCCCGCCCGGGGGGGCCTCCCGAGGGCCCCCTTTGGAGCGCGACGGAGTTCTTGCGAGGCCGTCCATCGGACCGATGGTTTTCCACCGAACGGTGTGGAGCGAAGCATCCTGCGGGACGTGCGGGCGGGTCCTCGGGCTGTCTTGGGGGAGTGGTCGGTCTCGCTCCTCCTCCTCCTCCTCCTCCTCCTCCTCCTCCTCTTCCTCCTCCGCTCAAGCAACTTGGGCTCGAGCGCCATTGTGGCATCCAACGCCCAACCTCGCGCCTCCACGTGGTGTTTGGGGGGCTGCGCACTCTCTGTCCACCCTTTTCGGACGGCCAGTTGCATAGGCGAAAGCGAGGCTTCGCACCTGGACTCATGGCCGAGGCATGGAGTACATGTGCAAAATGCGGCACTCACGAGTACAACGAGAAGCTTCTCGCCAACTCGGGGAAGTGGGGCACATGCAGGTGTCCAGTCAAGTTGTACAGGCCCAAGAAGGGCGCAGCTGCTCAGTTTGCTCAGCCAGTGCTGCAGAACACGAAGGGGTCGGTCGGGGACCAGGCGGCAGCGGCTACGTCCACCATCCAGGCGCTCTCCGCCGCGATGGCCAAGGTGACCGACCCAGCGAGCAGGAGGGTGCTGGCGGAGCAGATCGAGGTGATGGAGCGCGGGCCGCAGGCGGCGGCCCAGCCTCCCGCGGTCTCGCCGAGCGAGGCGGTTCGGCGAGCCGACGGCGCGCGGACGGACGCCAAGCAGAAGCATGTGCAGGCGAGCGCGGCCGTCACCCGCTGCCAGGAGAACCTCGCGGCAGCGGTGAGGAAGGAGGAGGATGCAGCTCGCGCGCTGGCGCTGGCTGAGATCAGCAAGCGCACGGCGGCGGTGGCTTTGGCTCGCGAGGCGGGCGTGGCCACCACAGGTGGCAATGTTGGCGGCGGGGTTCCTCTGGGTGGAGGGGGAGCTGAAGCAGATCAGCAGCTTATGATGAACGTGACGTGGGATGAGGAGTTTTTTTTTTTCCAGCAGCTCGAGACGCTGGAGTGCACGGAAGGTGAGGGGCAGGAACTCAAACAGGTAGAAGCCGGGCTGAAGGCCGTCAGGGAGAGCGTCATCAGCAAGGCCGACGAAGTGCTGAAGTGGAAGACCCAGGTGCTCGACCTCAGGCAGAATGTGAAGGAGCGCTTGGACAAGAAGCGGAAGCCCGACGGCGACAACGGCGACGTTGCTGGCTCGGGGGCTGGCGGCGCCAACGGCGGCGGTGGGCAGGGGCAGGCGACAGCGGCCTCCTCAGGGAGTGCCGCGGCGGCCCCTGCCCACGCAGCCCCACAGGCGGCGGCGGCAGGCGCGGCGCCAGCAGCGGCGCCCCCAGGCGCGCCATCGGAGGACGAGATCAAGATCGAGATGGAGCGCATCAGGGCGGCTGCGGCGGCCGCCAAGGAGGCAGCAGAGGCGGCCGCAGGGCCGCCCCCTGGGGCGGACGCGCCCGCCGCTCCTGAGTGAGGTGCCTCGGCGGCGGCAGGCTCCACGGCGTCTGCTGCCACAATGCCGCTGGAGCCGTTCTTGGAGGAGATGCTGTCGGAGGGCAACGGCGACTCGTCTGCGTGCATGTTCTACAGTAGTGTCACCACGCTGGGCAGCAAGACCTGGGGCTATCTCAGCTCTGAATCGACGCTGGCCAAGTATGAGTACATCGGCGTGGTGGAACCTCATATTGGGGCTCATGCGCGGGCAAAGTGGGCTCGCCGAGCACGGGCGTTGCAGCTCAAGTATTTCGACAATCCTGCGAGGCCGACCGGTCGAGGCACCTCGAGGGCGACGGAGGGGCGCGCCTGCGAGGGCGGGGGGGTCATGTTGGCTCGTGGACATATTTCAGCTCATCGTGTTTTTGACAGGCCGCGTGAGAGCGCTAGTAGCTCTTGTGCCGATGGCTCAGACGCTCTCGACGGGTTCATGCCCACACTGGTGCATCTGTGCGGTTTCTCGTTGCTCGTGGTATTGTTTTATGCACACCCGTCGGTAGAATTCCCAGGCATCAACTCGGCAAGGTACGCTAAGTTAGGTGCATGTCTGTCCTCAGTTAAGTTGCCCTGGCTTGCCATCGGAGATTTAACATGGATTTGGCAAAGTTTCAGGGATCCGCATTTTGGCGTCGCGTCGGGGGCGCGATGCGTCGGGCGGATATGGAATGCACGTGCATCGGGCGTGCAGGTAGCTCTCACATCGATTTCGTCATGGCGTGCGAGTGTTGTCTTCCTTACATTCGCAGTCTCACCCCAGTTGTTGACACTCCATGGGTTCCCCGCATCGGACTAGAGTTGCGCCTGAAAGGCCCAGGACAACAGTCGCTTTGCAGATCGTTGCTCGTCGCTCCCAGACCGTCTCAAGCACCGAGGCCGTCTGTTGCTGCCACAGTTGGGCCGAAGTCCAGGGCCAAGAAGCTCGAGCGGGCCGAGCGCGCGCAGAAAAAGAAAGAGCGGCTGATTAGCGAGTGCGATCAGCTGTACGGTGACATTTGTTGCCAGTAAACCCACCCCTGAGCCTGGGCCTCCCGAACCTGGAGATCTCGTCCCCTCCGCTGGCGGTCTCGGTGGTTTTTTTCGTCGCAGGTCGATCCTCTGGGCGAAGGAGGCTTCGAGGGGCTTTTTGAGGCGGAGGAAGAGGGCCCCCGGGCCGACGAGTCCTCGTTTCAACCAGCCTCTAGAGTTCCAGTTTCTTCAAGTGATCCTCCTGGAGGAGGTCCTGCAATTCGGAGTGCGGGGGAAGAAGCCCCCCCCCCCCCCTCCCTCTCTCCCCCAGCCGAGCGCCCTCGGAACGACGGTCCCCTGGAGGGGGTTGGCGATCTTCTCTCCTGCGCCGATGCCGATGCTCCTCCTGCCCCCCTCCCCTCTTTCGCCATCCCCTCCTCATCGTGGGTGGCCGCTTCGTCTCAAGTCCCTTTGGCTGCACGCTACGCGCGAAGTGTCGGCGCCTATTCGTCAATCGCTCGCCTTCCAGTCTGGCGCGCAGCATGTATTGCCCATCAGTGGGGCTTTCTCTCGGTGGGTGGCAGCTACAGAGATGACCATCGCCAATCATCATAATGCCGGAGCCCCAGATCGGACTCGGGCAACAGGGTGCGAGCTTCGAGTAGTTTGTCAAACAAGCCGAACACGTTCGGCAAGAGCCGCTCAGAGATGGCATGTCCACGTGGTGGTCCAGGATACACAGTATTGTTCAGCGGGCGCTTCGTCATCGCAGGCGTTGCAACGGCACCGTGCAGTTAGGCTACTTGGCGGCAGCGGCCGCCAGACTGGCGGACCAGCCCGTCGACGGGGCAGGCGTGGCACTTCCTGCGCACCTCGGCTCGTGGCAGGGCCTCCTGCAGGACCTCGGGCGCGTCATCGACGTCGAGGAGCTAGGCGCGCTGGAGGAGAGAACTTTCAGAGCCTCGAGGCGCGCGCAGAATCGTGCTGCTGCAGCGTCTTTGAAGGATTTTCAGCAATGATTCAGCGGTCTTGACCCACAGGGGCAAGTCTTCAGATCGCTGAAGGATCCTGATCCAGAACGGGACGAGCTTCATGATGCCGACGGCTCCGTCAGAGTGCACCCCATGGACATAGTCGATCGCAAAGTCGTTCGGTACCATAGGCCATGGCACTCCGGGGTCACTACTTGGGACGGAGTGTTGGCTACGATGGAGACGATCAGGAGCAGGGCACAGGTGGGGCAGCTCGTGCCCTTGGAGATTCCTGATGTTCGGGCTGCTCTGTCGCGCATGAAGGCCCGAGCGGGTCTCGGCATCGACAGGCTCTCCCCGACGGACATGGAGAGATTGCCCGACGGACATGGAGGGATTGCCCGACGAGGGCATCCAGAGCCTCTGCGACCTTCCGCATGGTCGAGGAGGGCCTCTCCTGGCCGTGGCAGGTCATGTGCGTGGTCGGGAAGCTGCTCGGCAAGAAGTCGGGCGGCGATTGCGTCATAGGACTGATCGCCATGCTGTGCCGCGTCTGGCCCATGGCCAGAGAGGTGCAGATGAAGGGGTGGTCAGCATCCCAGGCCGAGACTGACCACTGGGACGCGGCCACCGTGGGAAGCAGTGCCCTGCTGGAGGCATTCGTGCGGGCGTTGCAGGACGAGGTTCGCTCTCGACTGGATATCCCGCATGCCCCGACGGTGGTCGATAGTGCATCGTCTTACGATCCCATCGATTGGGGGCCTCTAGCATTGTGCGCTCTGCGCAAAGGTTTCCCAGCTGTCATTTTGCATTTAGGACTCCAGATCTGCCTAGCGCCCCGCATGCAAGAGCATATCGACTCTTTCAGTGAACCGTCTCAAGTGACGCGCTCAGTGGTGCAGGGGCTGCGGGGCGGCACGCGCATCGCCAAGTGCCTCGCAGCATATGTATGCCAGCGCCTTTGCTGGGCGCGCGTGTCGCTGAGCGAGCGCACCTGGATCGACGATTCATCCCAGCGTGTAGTAGGGTCGAGACAGCATGGACGGTCGACTCCCATCAAAGGCGCGCTGTCCACGATCAGGCTTTTTTTTTCCCAGTTGCAGTTGTCCATCGCCGACAAGAGCGTCGTGCTGTGTTCCCACCACAGCGACGCTCAGACTGTCGAGCGCGTCCTCAGGAAGAAGGGCGTCACGCTGCGCGCCGTGCTGCAGAGTGCCTACCTGGGGGTGGACGTGTCCTGCGGCAAGCGGCAGGGCCGCGCGGCGGTCAGGCAGAGGGCGCTCAAGTCCAGCAAGGCGCACGGGCGGCTACGGAGGTATGCCCAGGCCGCCAGGCGCTGGGCGATCTCGGCCAAGCTGCAGCGAGCGGGGCCGCAGGCGGCAGCTGTCTACGGGCATCACGTGCACGGGTTCGGCTCGGTGCTGCAGGCGCAGCGTCGTAGGCTCGTCGCGGCGGCGGGATCGGCCAAGCGCGGTCGGTGCCTCACGACGTTGCTGACCCTTAGGCTTCCAGGGAGCGGCCCTGGTGTGTTGCTTCCACGACAGTGCCTATCTCAGCGGCTGAGTGTGTGGTTGTCTGACCCTCAGATTCGGCCAGCTATTGTGCGAGCGTGGCCACGTGCCGTGCTCATCTTTCTAGCTTGCCAGTCGGCCAACGAGTGCGTCACATTCGAGGGCCGGTGACGACGGCTATCATGTATTTACTGGAGGCAGGGTGGACGCCGACCTCACCAACTGAATGGGAAGTGCCGCGCGATGGCTCCTCGACGTCGCATGCATGGCTGTTCCACGGCAGTGATTTCGAGGCGCTGGATCAAGCAAGACCTCTTCTGGATGAGTTTCAGCGGGCACGTGAACTTCAGCAGTGGCGAGTGGCAGCAACGCAGTTTTGTGGCGAGGGCGTCGCCGAGGGCGTCGACCTCGCATCGCTGCAGTCCATGACTCACGACCTGCAGGACATCAAGAAGGGCAGGCAGCTCGCGGAGCTGCTCGTGTCCATCGCGACGGGCGGCTACTGGACGCGCGAGAGGAGCTTCCAGGCCAGCCTGCGCAGCTCGTCGGACTGCCTTCGGTGCGGAAAAAGGACCAGGGACACCCTTGCACAGATGTTGGACCTGTGAGGCTAACGCCAGCTCCGTGTCCAAAGCGCATGCTGATTCTGATTCTAACGATCTTATCACCCAGGCTATTTCTGAGTCGGAAGCTTTATCGTGTTTTTGGATGAGGGGCTTCGTCCCTTCCTCCTGGACGGCGCCCCCCCCCCCCCCCCCTTCCGAAGAGGCCATTCTCGGAGGCAGCTGGCTCGGAGGCTCTATGGCGGTAGGTTGTCTAGGTGCTGGCGCTTCTCAGGAGCCCCTGGTGCTGTTTGGGGACGCGTCAGGGGGTAAAGACACGCATGGCTCTAGGCTCCGTAGGTCTGGACTGGCTGTCGCCAAGATGGAGTCTTATGACCCTCGTACTTTGGGGCCTTTCATTATGGGGCCGCTCCCTGGGGCCTCTCAGAGCGTCCCGAGGGGCGAGCTTTTAGCTTTTCTCTGGGCCCTCCGATCTACGGTTGGGGTGCTCGTTTACGTGACCGACTGTGCTGAGGTTTCGAGGGGGTGGTACTCCGAGCTTTTCCGCATACCTGAGGGGCCACAGGCCGACCCCTGGAGAGAGGTTGGCAAGCTCCTTCAGCGGCAGGCTCGACACCCGACCAGTATAGTTATTATGCAGGCTCCTTCGCACCTCAGTCCTCGAGAATATCTTGCTCGGGGGATCCCGAATTGGCTCGTGATTGGCAATGCTTGTGTTGACGTCCTTGCTGGTGAATCAGCCGCGCACGCGCGTGTTTCCCAGGCCAGTCGCCATCGAGTTATGACCATCGAATACAAAGCCATGTTAGTTCGGAGGCGGCTGTTAAGAGCAGGGCTCGACTCAATTCGGGCCTGTCAGAAGTCGGGGGAAGCTGGGGCCCCAGCGCGGGCTGGTCCTCCTCCTCGGCCTCCTCCTCCCCCTGTTGCGGTTGCACGCTTCGCGTCATCCCACTCCCTGACCAAAAGTGGTAGGGCGTGTAGTGTGTGTAGGGACTCTGCGACCAAAGCTGTCTTGTCGGAGTGGCTAAAAAGTGAGTGCTTCCAACTCCTTCATGTGAATAGTCGGATTGCCCGAATTACAAGAGGACGACGTTTACACTTGGCTGGGGGTTGGACCCATCCCACTCACGTTTTGACTTATCATAAATACTTTCAGATGTGGTATTGTGGCACATGCGGGTTCTACGGTCAAGCCCGGCTCAGGGGGCTAGCGGAACCGTGCAAATTGCCCATCTCGAAGGCCAGGCGCGAATATCTTGATAGGATTGGATGCGGCCTGTTTCCGAAGTGCTGAGCGTTAAGCCTTGTTATCACTACGTGATGGCGGAAATCCTGGAAAATCCTCCTCCTCCTCCTGGCAGGCTCGGGTCGCCTTCTGAGGGGGGTCTCTCGCGGAGCAGCTCTGGGACTTCTTTTGGGGGCCCCTCGGCTTTCTCTGAAGCTTTCCCGCAGCGATCTGGTGCCGAACAGCCTCAGAAGCAACAGCCGTTGAGTTCTAAATGAGTTCAATGCCATGCGTTCGACGCCGTTCGGTTCCTATGGCTTCACAGGGGCCTCTTTGGGTGTCCCCAGGAGCCTTTTTGGTGCCTCTTGGGGCGTGTTGGGGACGTCTTAATTAGCGCCTTCGGTGGCTCGTTGGGTTTGCCTTCGGATGGCCATGGAGCGTCTTGTGGCCGCTTTGGAACATTGGAGCTGCCCGCCGCAGTCTCGGAGACGCCTGGAGGCCGAGAAGGAGCCCGAGCAGCAAAACCGAGGGAGGTGCCTCGAGTTGCGATGAGATGGGAGGTCCGCCCTGGAAGCGCTGCGGTCGCAAACTTTCGGTCAGCGTGCCGCTCCGCCGGTTCTGACCCACCGCGCTTCGGCGCGACACGCCATCCACGTCCTGGTCCCCCGGCGTCCTCCCCAGCCTCCCACATGGAGCGACAAGCTGCCCGCTTGCAAGGCACGGCTGGTCGCCGTGTGGCCGCCGTCGCGACGCGCTGTGCAAACGTTCCGGATCTCGACGGCGAAATCCGAACCCTACCCTCGCCCATCAACGATTCAGGGAACTCGATGGGTGGCGGGTGTAGGGTTTGGACTTCGTCGAACTCGTGGCGAGACCCGAACCCTACGCCCACCTCCCATCGGTTCAGGAGAATGGATGGTTGGTGGGGGTAGGGTTCGGATGCCACCGAGGAGATGGACGAGGAGGAGGAGGAGGAGGAGGAGGAGGAGGAAAAGGAGGAGGGAGGCGGGGAGGATTAGGAGGAGGAGGAGGAGGAGGAGGATGGAGGAGGAGGAGGAGGAGGAGGAAGGAAGGAGGAGGAGGGAGGAGGAGGAGGAGGAAGGAGGAGGAGGAGGATGGGGAGGAGGAGGAGGAGGAGGAGGAGGAGGATGGAGGATGGAGGATGGAGGATGGAGGAGGAGGAGGGGCAGGAGAAGGAGGAGGAGGAGGAGAGACCTCGGGCGACAACTGGCGCGCATCCTGGCGCGCCCCAGCGTGCCGCTGGCACGGAGGTGGGCAGCAGGGGGTGCCCTAACGCCGTCCCCCGCAGGTGGAGGTGCTGTCGACCGCGATCAACTTCGCCCTGGCTCGCGTAGGACGGCTCCGGCAGCAAAGGGAGGCTCAGAGCGATGGGCCCAGGGATGAGGAGGAGGAGGAGGCGAAGGATGATGATGATGTAGATGATGCTGATGATGATGATGATGCTGATGATGATGCTGCTGCTGATGATGATGATGATGATAAGGAGGATGCTGCTGATGATGATGATGATGATGATGATGATGATGATGATGATGATGGTGGTGGTGGTGGTGGTGGTGGTGGTGATGATGATGATGATGATGATGATAATGCTGATGCTGCTGATGATGGCGATGTCGATGATTTGGAATATGCTGATGCTGATGCTGATGATAATGATGCCGATTATGATGATGCTGATCTTGATGATGATACTGATTTTGATGATGGTGATGGTGATGGTGATGGTGATGATGATGATGATGGTGGTGATGGTGATGATGATGATGATGATGATGATGGTGATGATGATGATGTTGATGATGCTGAGGATGATGATGTTGTTGTTGATGGTGATGCTGATCCTCATGATGGTGATGCTGCTGCTGCTGATGATGATGATGCTGGTGGTGATGAGGATGATGATGATGATGATGATGATGATGGTGGTGATGATACTAATAATGCTGATGCTGATGCTGATGCTGATGCCGATGCCGATGCTGCTGCTAATGATGATGAGGAGGAGGAGGAAGGAGGAGGAGGATGAGGAAGGAGGAGGAGGAGGAGAAGGAGAAGAGGAGGGGCCATGATGTCTTGA
Organism: Prorocentrum cordatum; assembly: GCA_963575745.1. Taxonomy (NCBI): domain Eukaryota; class Dinophyceae; order Prorocentrales; family Prorocentraceae; genus Prorocentrum; species Prorocentrum cordatum. The sequence goes on along the minus strand of CAUYUJ010015125.1, from coordinate 260,617 downwards.
GCCAGATACAGGGAGGTGCTGCTGCAGTGAGGCTGCCGCAGGTGGTAATACCATCGGCGTCCATCAGCGCATAGGGAGGGCCTAGGGAGGGATAAGGAGGAGAAGGAGGAGAAGGAGGAGGAGGATGAGGAGGAGGCCACTTGATCTTATCCAGCTGCCCGCGGCAAGTCCCGCCGTTGCAGCCCAGCCGGAAGGAGGCTGAGTTGTTTGAATTGGCGCGGGTCCGTAGCCTGGACCGCTTCTTGGGCGCTTCTTGGGGGCTCCTTTGAGCCTCTCGATGGCCTCCTGCACCCTGTCGGGGACTTCCTGCGACCGTGTTGGGAGCCCGTTCGGCTGGGGGCCCATCGGCGGTCCGTGGGCCACCTTGGGCGCGAGGGTTCCACAGACGTCTTGGAGAGGTCGTGAAACTTGCAGGTGGCTCAAGAAAGTCGAAGATGTTTCAATATAGCCGCCTTACCTCCAAGAGGCCCCGGGACAACCCCAAGACGGTTCCAAGTGCCTTTCGAGCCCTCCGAGAGGCACCCTGCAAGACCAACATCCGCCGATCCGGCGCATGAGTTTCAGAAAGCGTGGGCTTGAGCTTCGTTTCAGCTCCGCTCTGAAGAGGGGGGGGGGGGGGCAATGCAGCGCTTTCCAGAGTGGGGGGCCCTGGTAAGCTCCGCCTCTGGTGCTCTCGCCTGAAGAACCCCTGGCCCAGCTCGGGGCAGGTTCGAGACGGGGCGACGGAAGCGGAGGAGGAATCGCCTTCGCGGCTCAGGCCTGGTCGCGTCTCGGCCGGGCTTCTCTCCTTCCTTCCGCAGGGGGTCCCCCTTCGCGGCGGCCCTGCAATGTGTGGACCCTTGGCGGCGCATGGAGGTCTTCCTCTTTTCCGCGCCCGCCTTGCCACTAGAGCCCCTGACCCCTTCCGACTCGAGTACGGCTAGCACTTGGGTGCAACTGGTACTAGAGCGTGTACTAGCGTGCAGCTGTTACAGTACAGCCAGTACCAGAACACAATCAATGCAACCAGTACTAATCCAGTACAAGTACTACTCGAGGGAGCAGGGAGCAGGGAGAAGGAGGAGGAGGACGATGAGGGAGGATATGGAAGATGGAGCAGGGAGCAGGGAGCGGGGAGGAGGAGGAGGAGCAGGAGGAGGAGGAGGAGGAGCAGGAGGAGGAGCAGGAGGAGGGGGAGCGAGGAGGAGGAGGAGGAGGAGGAGGAGCGAGGAGCGAGGAGCGAGGAGCGAG
>CAUYUJ010015125.1:234387-254387 GCA_963575745.1 Prorocentrum cordatum | reverse complement strand
GATGTTCTGCCCTCTCTTGGTGGGACTAAGCTCGAGGCCTAGCGGGGGTAGCTGGCCGCCGCCGCGATGATCACTGAGGTTCTCGACATCTGTGTCCGTGGCCAGAAGACTGCCGTCACCCACCACCGAAGCAGTGGCGAGCGAAGGCCTCCTCCTCCTCTTCCTCCTCCTTCCCCTCCTCGTCCTCCTCCTCCTCCTCCTCCTCCGCATCCTCCTCCTCCGCTTGATCGTACGCACGTAAACAAAACATCATCGTGGTCGCATCGCAGCAACCTGCAGTCACCCCCTACTTCTTTCGGACACACCTGGAGGCGATCGTAGCAAACTTGAGGCTTCTCCTGCCGGCATAGTCTTGGTCAGCATGGCCAACCTGCGCCTGGGGGAACGATGCTTGCTGCCAATCTCCCACAGCGTAGCATGGCCTGTCTTCTCGACGGCGTTCTTGAGATCAAGCATGACCGCCACAGTCTGCTTCGCCATGGCACGTCCAGCTTCAGCAAGCAGCGATTGAGTCCACACCGCCCTCTGAGCTTCGACCTGCCGTCGCGCAGCTGTAGTGCTTCACATTCTCCTGCAACCGCTTCTGTTGAACTCCTCGTCTGCACTTATTGTGAACCCTGAGTGTGTCCGTCAGCGGCCAATCAATGTATGTCCCCCCTCTGCTTTCGGGAAACGTTGCAGAATCGCGTTGGTCATCTGCGTCGGAACCTCCACGAGCTATCAGCCGTCGCCAGCACCTGCCCAAAAGCATGGAGACACTGATTTGACAGATGAATCAAATTTCTGGGGTACCCAGATGTCCACGTCAGACGCCGTTGTGCCCTTGGAAGATCGCGCCTTATCGTGTCCCGGCCACTCTACGACAAAACCATCGTCAATATTTTGCAGTCTGAGTCCTCCTCCAAACGACTTCTCCTAGCACATGCCTCCGAATATCCTGTCACTGCTGTTCTTCAGCCTGGTCGCGTGCGATGTGATTCCTGCATCCAGGTGGACCTCAGCTTGCACCCACATGACTAGCAATTTATTTCACCGATGCACTGTGGCATCCTCCGTCTCGAACGCCTTAGACAACAGCATCCTCCATTATTCGGCTCTTGCTTTGGAATGCTGCTCATCCAGCTTGGTCGCCTCGCACTCCGCCATCCAGCTGCAGTCTTCAAGCCGGTCTGCCGCCCAGCAGCATTCATGCTGCAACCGATGCGTGAGTACAAGCCGTGAACCGCCCATGTGCACGCCCTTGCCCTCCAGGCTGTTGAGCGCGCGCGATCTTTGCTGAGCAAGCTGCGAGTCCAGCTCCCAACCCGCCGCCAGGGCACGCACGATGCCCATGGGGACCCTCGAAGCTCGCCTCCTCGACGAAGGATTCCCAGTGGCCCACTGTCCGGCGCTGCCTCTGCCGCCGTCGCGAGTTTCAGCCGTGGAGAGCCTGCCGCGCCCACTTGAAGCCGTCCTCTTGGCGTCTGCAAGCTGGAAACGGCCGCCTTGCGATCCTCCTCCTCCTCCTCCTCCTCCTCGTCCTCCTCCCCCTCCTCCTCCTCCTCCTCCTCGTCCTCCTCCTCCTCCCCCTCCTCCTCCTCCTCCTCCTCCTCCTCCTCCTCCGCTCCTCCTCTCCTCCTCCTCCTCGTCCTCCTCCTTCTCCTTCCCCCTCCCCTTTCCTCCCTCCTCCTCCTCCTCCCCTCCTTCTCCCCTCCCCCCTCCTCCTTCCTCCCTCTTCCTCCTCCTCCTCCTCCCCCTCCTCCTCCTCCTCCTCCGCCTCCTCCTCCTCCTCCTCCTCCTCCCATTTCCTGCTCGGCCAGCTCCACTTTTCGCAGCCAAGTTCAACTTACTGCCGCCCCTGGCGTACTCGCATTCCAACATAGCCTGATCGTGGCTAGGAGGTTCTCCCTGCGCCCATGGGGCGCTCCTTTGGATGCTTTTCTGGGCCGGCGATCTTCTGCCGCATCGCTGCCCCAGGCCTGGCCTCTAACTCAAGTAAAACACCCCCAGTGGGTCGCCAAGCTGACGCCATCGATCCTTTCGGCCTCCGTTGTCAGGTTCCAGAGGTTCGTTAACAGCACGATGTGGTCGATCGTTCTGCCATGTCCAACAGAGCATGCCCAGCATGTCCACTCGCATGGCGCCGCGATCGTGACAGGAACATCTCGCGTGACATTCAGCTCCGTCAGCTCTACCGGCCTCGCGCGCCAATGCCCTCCAGTGATAGAGGGCATCCAATCTCGCATGAGCTGCTCTAAACATTGAAGCGTAATATGCCTGGCGTGCTCCTGCGCCTCCTCGTTGTGACTGCATGTGGTAAGATACATCGGGGCCATCAAGAAACCGCCTGGAAGCATCCCATCAACCCATTGCAGGGCCCATCTTGAACTCGATGGGCGCACACTTCCCATATCCGGTGGATCAGCAGATCTTATGTGATTACCTACTCCAGCTCCTGCTCCAGCAGATGCAACATGCAAGCCTCGCCCCTGGCGTGCAGGAGGTAACTTGAGATTTCAGCCTTTTTGCCTGAGCAGCGCCACTGCGTCACCCATGGCTGGCTTCAAGATCTTGCGCTCCTGGAGCAGGATCGCATCAGGCACCGCGCCGACGTCGTTCACCTCAAGGTCTATCGTCGAGAGCTTGGCCGTACCTCTCTGAGCGAAGTGATATGGCAGTGGCAGTGCTCCATTGCCTGACATTGCTTTTTCCTTGCGCAATGGAGGGCGACAACTCCTGGCAACATGTCCTGCGTGATCTCAATTGGTCGCCAAGCAACAATTTCGGCGTTGAGCCTCCCGACGGGAGCGTTCCTGGCAAAACGTGCGACGTTGAGCCTCCCGGAGGAGGCGATCCTGACCTGTCTTCGACCCCCCGCTGCAAAGACGCGGCGTACGACGAGCCCGCCGCACGGGGGCGATCCTGACCTTTCGAGCCCGCCAGTTGGGCCCGAGGAGCACCTGGCAGGTGCCGTCCTTAGTAGAAAGCGCCATAACACCACCGGAAGGCACAAATCATGGGTTGCCGTCCGCGTTGATGCCGCCATGCCTCCACCCACAGACAGAATCTGGGATGCCAAAGACGTCACCGTCGCAATGTCTCGACGAGAACCCATCGAAGCTGTAGGTGGTCGCCCAGATGCCAACCTCATCCGTCACCTGCCCCCAACTCCAGCGCTGCCAATTGGCTTCACGTCTTTGCTACCGCTGCCGAAGCTGGGGGCTCCACCCTTCTTTTCTTGCGCTTCCTCGCCGCTGCTACGAACGCACTCCGAAACCGCTTCCTGGCTTCCTGGATGCGCTTGATCTCTGCCATGCCTCGTCTGTGACTCCGTCCAGCTTGAGACCCTGCTCATCGCAGACGTCGGCGAGGTCTCATTATCTGGAACTGGAACGTGTTCTGGTGCCGCTGTGTGTCCACCCATGGGGTCGTCATCATCATCATCATCATCATCATCATCATCATCATCATCATCATCATCATCATCATCATCATCATCATCATCATCAGCATCATCATCATCATCATCAAGCAAGACTTTGTCGGATATTGGCAAGTTTGCCACAGCATGCGCTGGTTGGGTTGCCTTCTTGTCCAGCTGCCTCTCACATGTTGCCCTTCCTCATGTGATTCAAGAATCTGCCTTTCTGCACCGCGTCGTGCTTCTGCCAGCTGGAGTTACTACCCTCGCTTCTTGAGCCGCTCCTGCGCCTTTTCGATCTTATCGTTGGTGTCCACAAACCTTTGGCCGATCTGGAAAGAGCGGAGCTTGGTGTAGTCCACTGGTTGGTCGACCCTTGCCTCAGTCTCCACAGCCTCGTCCCACTGCACCGCCAAGCTTTGTGCCTGTTCTGGCCGTAGCTTCCGATCAACTCCGTGCGCTTTGACCGTGGTGTCGATCAGCGCCTTTGCCGTTGCCTCCCCCATCTGGGGCTCTGGAGTGGGGTCGCCTATCCAGGGGTAGTAGACTCGTCGGCGGTCCGTCGTCCCACCGACGCTTCTGCGATGGAGCGTGTCCCGTCTCATCTTGTCCCCACCGTCGCTGAGGTGGCTGCTACTTCTGCTTCTGCTTCTCCAGTACCCCCTTTGGGAGCCTGCTTCCCACATCGCAAGCAGGCGCTGCAGAGGGCATAGGTGGCAAACGCTGTGCCATAAACCTTCGCACAATTCCAGCAAGGCCACGTCGGGTGTTTCGCCGCCATCGAAGGCCCGCGCGAGCGAGCCGCGTCGAAGACGCGCCTGGGCAAGCCCAAGCAAAACGCCTGGGCCGACACGGCCGAGCGGAAGAAGGAGCAGGAGGACGTGGAGCAAGAGGCGGCGGAGAGGGAGGAGGAGGAGAAGGAGGAGGAGGAGGAGGAGGAGGAGGAGGAGGAGCACGACACGAATTTCGGGCCGAAACCGACCACCCGATCGGAGCTGTCCTGAGGCGTTGGTCCTCGGGCCACTGTCAGCGGGGGGTCGGATGAGGCGAGACGCCGCTTTGGCGCCAAGAAGGGGGGGATGGTCGCGCGTTTGTTTGCGTTCCTTGGGAAACTTGAAACTTAGAATGTCACCTGTCGAAGGCAGTGTAGACTGCGCTCGCGTATGTCTGCGAGCGCTTTCGCGCGCGCGTGCCTCTGCGGGCCTTCCATGATCGGCACAGCATGAACGGAAGGGCTCCTGAGGGAACGGGGCCCTGGTTGGGAAGGCCTTGCGGCCAGTGCCGCCGACCCTGAAGGGGGACGACGGCCACGACGGCGGCGTCGGCGGCGACGACGACGCTGACGTGGGGCAGAGTCTTCAGTGATGTTTCGTGGGGCCTCTTCGGGGCGCGCTCGTGGGCCTCTGAGTGGCAGTGTTGGGCCCTTTGGGAGCACCCCGTGGGGCCTTGGTTTTCTTCGGTCACTCCAGGGCCCCTCGTGGGCCCTGAGGCTGTCGAGAGAGGTCTCGGGCTGACAAGCCCCGGCCCCAGGGAGGGCCTCGGGGTCCAGCACCCGTCTCTCTCTCTCTCTCTCGCCGCGCCTTTCCCCTGCATGCCAGCGCAGGAACTTTGGCTTCCTCAGCGTGTCGCGGCGCCGGTTCTGGCCCAACGCGATTCCTCTCGACACGCTGCTCCACGTCTCAGTCCGCAGGCGCCAAGAGCCCGAGCTTCTCCCAGCCTCCCTGCCGCGGAGCGGAGCGACACGCCATCCGCTCTCGGGGCACGGCGTGTCACTGGGGCCGCGCGACGCGCCAAGGTGGGCCGATCGATCTGGATGACTTTCTGGACCAGACATGTTCGGAGGTCTGCCTGGATTTCCGAGATCGTCGCTGGAACCCCCTCCCTGGCGCGCCAGCGGCGGCGCCAGAGGCCCCGCCGGGGTGGCCCAGCGCCGCTCCAAGAAGTCCGCGCGGTGTTCTGGAAGCTTGCGGTTGGGCAGCCTTTTGCCCGTTCCGTTCATGCCAGAATGATCTCTTGTCCCTCCATCCTTGTCTGTGCGTGTTTGTCCTTCTATATCCTTCCTGCCTTCATGCCTTCATGTTATGCGTTATGTTGTCCTCCTCTGTTCTTGAAGGCTCGTTGATCTGGAGAACTCGCTGGACCAGCTGCAGTCGATCTTCCAAGGCTGGTCGACCGTGGGCGTGGTGCTCCGGAGCGCCGTGCTCGGCAGCCCGCGCGGCCAGCTCGCTGTCCCACCGCGCGGCGCGCGCGGGCACTCCGCGCCGAGAGCGCCTCGAGGAAGAGCCCACGACAGGAGCGCACATTCTCGGACCCAGACGACTCGGGATGAACAACCCGTCCCAGGGAAGGGGTCCAGACTTCTGGGGGTCGACGTTGTGAAAAGGTCACGACGTCGGGGGTCTGATGAGCTCAGCGCGGATTTCTTGGATCGGCGCTGGGCACCCCTGGCGGCGCATCCGGCGCCGTCTCTGGCACCGCAGGGACGAGGGAATCAGCGTTGATCCAAGGGGTTCGTCCAGACTTCCGGAAGTGTACATTTATTGCGAAGGCCTTACGGCCGGTGCCGCCGACCCTGAAGACGGCGACGACGAGGACGACGAGGATGTTGAGGAGCAGGTGGCGGAGCACGCTAGGGCGCAGGAGGCGCGAGGAAAAGGAGGAAGAGGTGCGAGGGGGGAGGAGGAGGACGAGGACGAGGAGGGGGGCGAAAGTGTATGTTCATTTAGTTTTCGCCTTCCTCCGAGCTCGCGGACCCCAGGTGTTGCGCGTCGCCTTGCCCCACCACGAGCCCAGCCCAAAGCAATCACCGGGCGAGCTGTCCTGATCGGGGAGTATGCAGCAGCGCGCAGTCACGCTCTGGGAGCCCCCTTGGGGGCCCTCTTGGGAGCCTTTGGGGGCTCTCTCGGGGCCCCAGGTGCTGCTGCACAGGCGCGCGGGAAGGGACGCTCGAGGTCGGCTCGGCCCGCCTGGGGCGAGGGCGGGGAGCGCCAGGCTTCGGCCCCCCCCCCCCCCACTCCAGGCCCCATGGGGCCCCAGATCCAGGGAAAGCGGCCCCAGGCCAGCACCCACGGATTACAACGCCTCCTCCTCCTCCGCCTCCTCCTCCTCCTCCTCCTCCTCCTCGTCATCATCATCATCACCACCATCATCATCATCATCACCATCATCATCACCATCATCATCATCATCAGCATCATCATCATCAGCATCATCATCAGCATCAGCATCAGCATCAGCAGCATCATCAGCATCATCAGCAGCAGCATCATCAGCATCAACATACCTCCCTCAGCCTCCTCCTCCTCCTCCTCCTCCTACTACTACTGCTACTACTACTGCTACTACTACTACTACTACTACTACTACTACTACTACTACTACTACTACTACTACTACTACTACTACTACTGGTACTACTGGTACTACTGGTACTACTACTACTACTACTACTAATAATAATAATAATAATACTCATACTACTAATACTACTACCACTACTACTACTACGACTACTACTACTACTACTACTACTACTACTACTACTACTTCTACTACTCTCCTCATTCTCAGCCTTCGCGCTCCTCCTCCTCCTCCCTCCTCCTCCTCCTCCTGCTCCTCCTACCTCCTCCTCCCTCCTCCTCTCCTCCTCCTCCTCCTCCCCCTCCTCTCCCCTCTCCCTCCTTCTCCTCCTCCTCCTCCTCCTCCTCCCTCCTATACTACCTAACTACTACTACTACTACTGCTACTACTGCTGCTACTCCTACTGCTACTACTACTACTACTACTACTACTACTAACTACAAACAAAAACAAAAAGAAAAAAGAAAAACTACTACTACTACTACTACGACGACTACTGCTACTACTACTACTACTACGACTACTACTGCTACGGCTACTAACTACGACTACTAAGACTACTACACCTACTACTACTACTACTACTACTACTACTACTACTATTCTACTTCTACTACTACTAACTACTAACTACTAACTACTACTACTACTAACTACTACTACTACTAACTGCTACTACTACTTACTAATACTCTAGTACCACTACTACCACACACGTACTACTACTACTAACTACTACTACTACTACAACTACTACTACGCTACTACTACCTACACTGCTACTACTACTACTACTATACACTACCACTACTAACCCGCACTACTACTACTACTACTGCTTACCTACTATTACAACTCTACTACTACTCTACTACTACTACTACTACTACTACTACTACTACTACTACTAACTTACTACTACTACTACTACTACTACTACTACTACTACTACTACTACTACTACTACTACTACTACTACTACTACTACTACTAGTACTACTACTACTACTACTACTACTACTACTACTACTACTTCTACTACTACTACTACTTCTACTACTACTTCTACTACTCTCCTCATTCTCAGCCTTCGCGCTCCTCCTCCTCCTCCTCCTCCTCAGCCGTTATGCCCCCAGAGCACCGGCCACAGCGCCACCCCCCATCTGGAGCAGCCTGCTGAGATCCCCAGCCGGCGGGCAGTCAGGCTCGCGGCTCGTGCTGGGGCGGTGCGCCTCTCCCGACACCTCCAGACGGCACCCTGGGCCGCGGAGGCCTCCTATGTGTCTCCCGAGGCCCCCAGAGGCCTGCGGATCGGGGCGCGCATCCCAGCCCCCCCATCGCGTTGTGCAAAAATCTCGGCGGTGGGTTTGTCATTACTGTCGGCCTCTGGGGGCCCTTGCTGGGCCTCGGGACCGTCAAAAAACGACTCGGGATGAAAAGCTGGTCCCAGGGGAGGGGTCCACACATTTGGGGGTCGACGTTGTAGAAAAAAATACGGCGTCAGGAGTCTGGGGTCGGGGCTCAAGAGACGGGGAGTCAATGCAAACGGGGGTCAGTCAGGGCGCCAGATCTTGCAGGATCCTGCAGGGCCAGGGCTGCACTGACCTGGGTTAGCGTGCATGGTCTTGCAAGATTATGCAGGATCTTGCACGGCCTGACTGACCCAGGTTTGCGTGGACCTGGGTCAGTAGATCCCCGAGCGGAGGCCCCCGGAGATCGCCAGGCTTGCAGAGGTTCAGAAATGTCGCCGCGCCGTTTGTTCCGACGCGTGGCCTTGCGTTTGGGAAAGGGCGCCTCGGCCACCAGGGCAAACATCTCCTCGGAGGCGGTGGGTTCGCCGAAGGTTTGCCGCGATGTCGGCTTCGTCAACTGGGGGCGCGGGACGCAGGGTTTGCCGTGGGTTTGCCGTGTTGTCGGCGTCGTCCACTTGGGCGCGTCAAGAGGAAATGGCGCGGCGACGCATGGACAAAGACGCTTCGGCAAGCTCGATCCTCGAACCTCGAAGCTCGAAGCGGCGCCTCCAGCGCCTCCGCACACTGAGGCGAGGGCGGTCCAGCGCGCCAGCCCAGGAAATCCGCGCGGGCCTCCAGAGGTTTGCGCTCACGCGGTCTTCTTCTCCGCCGTGGGCGGCATGGGTCCACAGGGCAGCGGGTCCTAGACCACGGGCGTCTCCCCAGGACCAGCTCGTCCTCCGGGCCGTTCTCTCTCGGGGGCCCGCGGAGGCCTTCCGCGGGGCCGAACGCAGGGCTTTTCTCTTGCCCTTCTTCGTTTCTGCTCTGCAAGTGCCGGTGGCACTTCATAGGACAGCCAAGTCGTTGAAATAAGGATCAGTTTGAGTAAGAACGGGGCTCGATATTCCTTATGTCCTTCTATGGCTTTTGCTCTAGCCTTCCTCGTGCACGCAGTCGCTCGTGGGGCCAAAAAGAGGCTTCGTTCCTTGTTTATCGTTCTTTCTTTCAGCAGCCCGACTGTATGGGAGTTTTGGACGACCAGCCCCCTTTCCCCGAGGCCTCCCAACGGAACGGTGACCACACCGCAAGGTCAGTCGGTGGGGGCTCGTGTCGTTCTCTGGGGACGTCTCGGTCGACTGGGGCCTCCAGGGTCCAGAAAACCTAGCGGAGACGGACCGCGCGGTGAGGTCGTTGGGGATTCTGAGGTCACCACGCAGTCCGTCACCACACGATTTCGGGACTCGGTGACCACATGTGAACCCTACCCTGCCCCCCACGATTTCTAAGGGGGGGTGGGGTTTCACTTCCCTGCCTCAGAAATCGTGTGGGGTAGGGGTAGGGTTCACATGTGGTCGCCTAGGGACCCCGAGTTCTCCTTCGGGACCCGTTTTGCCTTCTCAACTTCTGCACCTCTCGGAGGCTTTCGAAGGTCTTCGGAGATCCGCGGAGGCTCTCCGAGGTCCTCGAAGGTTCCCAGAGGTTCTCGGGGGCTCCCAGAGGCTCCTGGAGGTTTTTGCAGCACCTCACGGGGTTCGATCCTCGAGGTTCGAGGATCAAGGTTTGGGACGTTTCTCGTATTTTTCGGTGCCTCCGCTGGAGTCCCCCGCCTTTTCTTGTTGCCAGCGCATAGCTAGTTGTATCATCTAGCTGCCCGTCTGCCCCGTAAGATCTGGGCCGACGTTCGCACGGCAACGTTCCGACGCAAGTCCGACGTACCTCCGACGTGAATCCAAAGCACATCCGATGCACGCTGGCGGGGGCCCGACGGAGATCCGACGGGCGGCCTGGCGCAAATTGGGCCTCGGGATGCCGCGCGAGACATCCAGGAATCTTCCTCCTCCTTCTCCTCCTCTTCCTCCTCCTCCTCCTCCTCCTCCTGCTCCTCCTCCTCCTCCTCCTCCTCCTCCTCCTCCTCCTCCTCCTCCTGTGTGGGCCCAAGAGGGGCGAGCGCACGCAGCCAAAGCCTAGGCGGCGCCCGGTGCCGCAGGGGGGGGGCTTCGGCTCGCGAGCAGGGCCAGCGGCGAGGGGCTTACAAGGCCCCCGCGCAGCGCCGGAGCACGTGGCCCGCCTCGGGAATCAGAGGAGGGAAAGGTACCCATGCCGTATACCCTCCCCCCGCTTGCCCCTCTCGTGGGCCTTCCTCCTGGGAGGCCCCAGTCGCCACCGCGGGCTTTGCCTCGAAGCCCTGTTCGGAGCGCAGCCCGGGAGAGGTCCGGGGATAGCAGCTGCATTTTGGTACCTGCTATGCCCAGACTCCCGACGTCGTGATTTCTTTGCAACGTCGACCCCCAGAGGTCTGAGACCCCTTCCCCGGGAGCGGTTTTTCATCCTGCGTCGTTTTCTGACGGTCCCGAGGCCCGGTGAGGGCCCTCGGAGGCCGAACATTGCGAAAAACCTCCCGTTGTGATTTTTTCACACCGCGAGGGGATCTGGGTACGGACCACTGGGCCCCCCCAGGGGGGGCCCTCGCCGTCGAAAGGCGGAGGCGCCCGAGGGCGGCCTCCCCTCGACGGGGGCGGCGTCGGACGGAGGGCCACCACGGCAGGGGGCGGCGGTTAAGCAGCCCGGGGGTGGCCAGTGGTCCGTACCCAGATCCCCTCGCGGTGTGAAAAAATCACGACGGGAGGTTTTTCGCAATGTTCGGCCTCCGAGGGCCCTCACCGGGCCTCGGGACCGTCAGAAAACGACGCAGGACGAAAAACCGGTCCCGGGGAAGGGGTCCAGACCTCTGGGGGTCGATGCAAAAAAATCACGACGTCGGGGGTCTGGGGATCCAGCGCATTGAGAACATCATGGCGAGGTTCTTTGCCGTTTTCGGTCTCCAGGGGACCTTGCCGGGCCTCGGGGCCGGCAGAAAACGGCTCGGGATGGTGGAAATCCCCTGCCGGGGAACATGTCGAGACTTCCGGGGACCCCCGTGCCGAGAAAGTCACGACGTCGGATCTCTTTGGGGCCCGTGGGCGCCCTCGCCGGGCCGCGGGACCGTCAACAGAGCGCCTCGGGAAGAGGAGCGGGTCCCGGGGGAAGCGTCGGGATTTTGTCCAGGGGCCCCGCATATGGGGAGAGAAGTCGGGGCGTCGCACGCCTGGGGCCGGCGGAAGCTGGCGGAAGTGAGACGCAAGCCTCGACGGCTCGAAGGATTCTTTGCACGCTCAGGGCGTGCTGGGTCGCAACTCCCAGCCCGACCGACTCACTCGACACCTCCCCTCCGCGCGTGCGCGGCCCATGCGGAGCGGCGCCCAGGAGCGGGAACACCAACGACCTCTACGTCGGTGAGGTGAGCGCTGGACCCTGGCACGCGGGTCCTGGACCTGGAGATCAGCTTCACCATGCCGAATACGGCCTCCAGGGAGCAAGTGCACTGGGGAGGCAAACGGGCTCTTCGACGAGCCGCTCGTGCTCTATACCTGCTCGGAGTGGTGTGGTATCGTGGCAAGAAGTACACCAGGGCCACCGCCGCAGCTCTCCTCTCAGATCACCGACGCCAGGGGGCCCAGGGTGATGCTGAACATCTTTCTTCCACTTTCTCCTCGGGGGCACCACCTGCGCGTCCTCCTGCTGACCTCCCTGACTCGGCCACCAGCGCCGCCAGGTACCATGCACGTTTCACCCGACGAGCTCATCGCCACAAGCAGCTGATGACCTTCTGGAGCTACAACTGCGAGAGCCTACTTCGAGCTGACCGCCTCGGAGAACTACTTCGTTTAGCGACCAAGGCCAATGTGTCGGTGGTGTGCCTCCAAAGCACTTTGCTTGAGCTGGGGCTGCCGTGGACGACGGAGGGCTACAGAGTTATCCCGACGCCACGCACCACCCGTACGAGCCGTGACGGATGCCTGATAGCATTCAGCCTGCGACACTTTCTGCCCTCCGAGCTGCGTGTTTCCCACAGTTGGCTGGACGGCAGACTCCAAGGGATCCGACTACGAAGAGCGGGCCCCAGAGAACGAGACGTCTACATCCTGAACGGCTACGCCCCCCTGAATGAGGTTAGCCACGCCGTGACGGGTACCGATCACCATGAGAAAGTTGCAGCCCATCGAGAGTTTCAGAATAAATATTGGAATCAATGCCGAGCCGCCCTGCAGCAAATCCCCTGGTTGTCACCATGGACGCCAACGCCGCCATGTCGCCGAACCCCCCCCCACGTTGGCTTCGCGGGCCAGCGCCGCATGTACGCCGCCACCAACTACAACGGTATGCGCCTGCTGGACCTCCTGCAGACGTTCCACATGACCGCCCTCAACACGTTCGGCAGGATGAACCGCCAGAACGGGACATGGAAGCACACCACAGGCCCTGGATGGACCACCATCGATTACATCTGCACCAGGCTCCACGGTTCCTATGGCAAGCGGGCGGCCCCGCTGAAGAAGTTACCTGTCAGCCTCAGTGGTTACCGCGACCATCGCCCAGTTCAGGCTCAGATCTACGTCGGCCTTCGAGTACGCCGCCGACCTGAAGAGAAGCCCGCCCGCTGGGACCGAGACGCCCTAGTACAAGACCTCAACCTTCTCCGTGACCCCGATGCCGAACTCCCCCAACGCCTAGTGGACATGCGATCGAAATTTGTGACACTCCTTGACCAACGGCTGCTGTCTGGACAGTGGCCTGATGAATGCGGAGACGAACGCAGATACGCCACCCCGTCAGACTACTTCAACGCCCTGGAGCACACGTTGATCGAGGTAGCGGCCCCATACTACATTCTACAGCCCCAGAAGTTGACCCGCCCCAAGCTGAAGGACTCCACCCTGGCCTTGATCGACCGCAAGCATCGCATCCAGCGCAGAATGGCCAGCATGACCAATCAGGAGTCCGACAGCTACGCTGCCATGCAGGCCGAGTTCGACACAGCATATCGTGAAGCCGCCAGAGCAGTTCGAGCCGAACGCCGCCAACGACTGGCCGACACAGCCACGGAAGCGGAGACGGCCGACGCGAACCAGAACCTGCGGAAGCTCCACAGCGTCATCCGCCGCCTCGCCCCGAAGCCTGCCGCACCCACGGTCACGGTCAACAACCCCGAGTCTGGAGGCCTCTGCATGGACGACGCTGAAGAAGCCGACGTTCGAGTACGGGCCCTGTGCAGCATCTTCGAGGGCTCGATGATAGACATGGCCACACCTGGCGGCCCCCCTGGACTTCTTCCACGTGACGATACCAGAATCGGCTCATACACACCAGATGATGTCAGGAAGGCCATCCTCAAGATGCCCAACTTCAAGAGTGCGCCTGTCCTCAAGCTGATAGACACGGAGACCGACCTCCCCGACCAGGACACGCATGACGGGTCCATCATCGAACTTTGGAAGCTGCTGGCGACCGAAGCCACGCCGGCGCTCCATGGAGTTTTCAACGCATGCCAGGCCCTTGGACACTCTGCCCAGCGCTTTAAAGACGGAGAAACGGTTTCACTACGGAAACCCAAGGGAGATGGCAAGAACGCGAAAGACCATTACCGCACCATCAATTTGATCAACCACATCGGGAAGGTGTTCATGAACGTCACAGTCATGCCGTCACTGTGCGGTTTGGCCTCAAGATTCTCCAGCTCGCAGTTCGGTGCCCTGGCAGGCCGCTCTACTCGTGATGCCCTGGCGGTCGTAGCCGAAGTGGTCCGACGATGCAGACTTCATGGCCGCACCTCCCGCCTCGGCAAGACAGCGATCCCAGGCATGCTCCTCGCGGTGCTCATTGACCTCGAGAAGGCGTTTGACCTGGTCGACCGCGATGAGATCTGGAATGCCCTAGAGCGCCTCTCCCTCAGGCGCAACGTGAGATTGACGGTCGAGGAGCTCCATGAAGGCACATGCTACATCGCCAGAGATATTCGGACCAACCGCCCCATCAAGAAGCTGCTCATCTCCCGTGGCGTCCGCCAGGGGAGCGTGGAGGGACCCCTATTGTTCATCGCCGCCTACGACCTGCTCGCCGCCAACTTAGAGCAGAGCCACGCCATGTCAGAATTCACCGTGGTCTCTGTAGTGTTCGACCCGACGTTGGAAAAAACTCGTCACCTCCACCTCCTCCCAGGAAATGATGGGGAAGAATGCTTACCAGTATCGCCCATAAAGTTCGTTGATGACTTGATCGCGTTCACCATTGTCGAGGATTTCGAAACGATCTCGAGGTTCCTGTCATTTCTGAAGAATGAAATCACGAAGGGGAAGATGAAAGTTAACGACTCGAAAACAGAAATGCTCATTGTCACCACGGGAAGACGAAGTAAGGCTCGGAAAACCACGATTCGAACTAAACAAACCAACGTGACCATGGATGGGACTTTGATCAACGCCACCCCGAGCGTGAAGTACCTAGGAGCTAAGCAACGTGATGATAGTTCGATGGTTGAGGAAATTACGCACAGGATCCAGGGAGGAAATGCTGCCCACGCTCGCCTAGCTCGTCGTGCTTTCAAGTGCCAATTCAGTGTCCGACTTAGAGTTCGGTTGTGGTACTCTCTGGTACGCTCGTCTGCTCTGCACGGCCTCGAAGTCGCAGTCCTTACCAAGCGTGACCTCACTCGGCTAGAAAATTGGCAAACACGGAAGTTGAGGTTCCTTGCTCGCTCTCCTGCAAACGTACATCATGTGAGCAATTCTGAGATCCGTCAGCGCACCAGGGTGTACACAGTGGCCTCTACACTGCTGGAGAGACGGCTTGCGTGGTGGCAAGGAGTTCTCCGCCCCGCCTTCCCCGACCTCGTGCAGAAACAGCAGGACCCCCAGGAGAACGGCGCCCAGGAGAACCCAGACGAGGCCCCCGAGGAGCTCTTGGCCCAGGAGAACCCAGACGAGGCCCCCGATGACCCGAAGTATGACCCCACGAAGTTAGTCCGTGCGGTGGTTTTTGGTCGATTCAACTTCGAGGGCCCCAAGCATAAGGAGATTAATTCGCTCTTGGGATTTCTTCAGGACGACCTCAGACACCTCTGGAGGACCTTCACCCCCGAGGCCCAGCAGCAAGCCAGGGACACCCACGGCCTGAATGAGGAGCTCCCGAACCCGTCTCGCCCGTGGCTTCGCTGGTTGTGTTGCGCCCCCAGGGCCCGACTCAAAGGAGTGCGAAGCACAACTACTGATGACGAAGAGAAGATAGCCGCGGGAATCGCCCCTCCACCTGATGCCCCGCTACCTTGCCCGATATGTTCCAGGATGTGCCAGGGCCCCAAGGGCCTCGACAACCACATGTTTTCGGTCCACAAGAAGTACGCCAACCCCACGGACTTAACAGATGACCAGCTCAGGTCCCTGAAGTGCCCTCGGTGCGCCACTAAGTTCAGCAGAAAGGACACCCTCGTTCGCCACATTCGTATGGGACGGTGCCGAGCTACCCCGTCGCTGTTGGCCCAAGCCTCTGCGAGTCGGGCACCTGAGCCACCCGCCCCTGGACCTCCCGAGCCTACACCACCCGACGATGTTCGTGCCGATCGCGGAGGTCCAGGGAGGCGTCAAGAGGCAGGAGCCCGAGGCTCAGGACAGCACCACAGCGTCCAGCGAGTCGACGCCGAACGGCAAGCTCACGAACCTGATGTGCCGCCTCCTCCTCCAACACGAAGCAGCCCACCAGGCCGACGCGAGGGACGACAACTTCACACTCACCCTCAAAGTCGGCACCAAGATCGAGATGGCACTGGAAAACGGCCTGCAGAACTACATAGCGACTGGCAAATCCGCCCGCGAGGGCGACAACTTCAAGGGCCACCCGCTCGGAAAAAAGCCAGACGCACTCTTGAGGTCGGTGATCTTCCGCATGGCCGAAGCCTACGAGAACAGCTCCCAGCCCGTGCAGGAAGCCGTGAAGAATGGGACCAACCCCGAGAAGGCCCTCGGCGCGCTGGAGGTGCTCCAGCGCTGGGGTTCGATCGCCAAGGACACGGAGATCATGGTGCGCGCGACGCGGTGCTTCAAGGTGAAGCTGGCCGAGGGCGACGTGGAGCAGGTGCGCTGGATCTGGGCCGTCAATTACCATCCCGAGCTCAAGCTCGCGCTGTCCACCCTCAGGGACAACGGCGGGCCCATGGCGGCAGGAATCCTCCTAGGCCACGACTACGGTCAGAGGTCCAAGGTTGCAAAGCAGATAGAGGAGCTCGCCTTCCGAAAAAACGACATGCTGAAGTCGAAGGGCGCCAAAAAGCCCAAGAAGAAGTAGACACTCCCTCGGCCAGTTCTAAGAGTAGAACTCTTCCAGACTTGTTCAAACGCCAGAGACTCAGCAGCTTAGTTCAGTGATGATGGGACTATCTAATCTTTATCGTATCCCATGCTCGTCGGCCTCTTTGCCTTCTCAGACGACTGGTCGCAGTCGATCAGCGCGGGGTGTGGGATGACCAACATGCTGTGCAACAGGTTCCAAGGGTGGAGCGTGTTCGTGCCTGGGAAGTTGCTCGTCCTTTAGGCCCCGTGCGCCTGCCTCCCTCTTTCTCGGTTCAGTATCTTGAGTGCTCCTGAGTTTGCGAGTTTTGATGGGGAGCGGCCCCCCGACCCCAGAGGGGGCTCGGGTGCCGCTCTCACAGTGCCGCCTCCGCAGAGGCGGGGGCGCGTGGGAGTGGGGCGGAGACCCATCCGCTCGTGTTGCGCGCGCACCCGTCGTGGGCCCATCGTTCGTGATATAGGATCTCGAATGCGCCGATATCGGTAGTTTTTCATCTAGGCCCCTCACGAAGCGTCCTTTCCTGAAGGCTCCTGGGCGCAGTGGTTTTAAAAAAGGAAGTGAGACGCGGCTTGCCAAGAGATGGCCGAGGCTTTTTGGGTGCAGGGCTTCCGGAGCCCTCCACAGCTGAGGGCGGCCGAGGGCAGCACGGAGCAAACAGGCGAGACTGTGACAGTGGGATGAAGTCATCGATTTTAACACTCACCCCGCCTCTCTCGGGTTACAAGCCTTTCCGGAGGTGGCGTTATGTTCTTCGCGACCGTTGCCGCGTTACGTTCTTTACGACCCAGGCCAATGACCTGACCTCCGCGGTCCGCGGCTGCCGCATTTGCAAGACATGCGAAAAACTAAAAACAGACTAGACTTGTCTGGGCAGGGGAAGGCTGTGACCTGAAGGGCGTGGATCTGTAGCAAGACGGCGGCCCGACCAATAATTCAAAGAATACCAAGAATGCAACATCAAGAATCGAGCGTCCGGATTCGAGAAAACTGTTTACCAACACCATGAAGATGAACTCATATTGTTTGAACGTTTGGATTGCTATTCTCGGTCGGCATTGTTTGTATTCTTGGTATTGCGGGGGTGGTGCGCCGCTGCATTTTTGGTTTTCTCTATATTTCTCGTGTGAGCCAGCTGTGCCGCTCAAGGATGGTGCACCACCACCACCCCTCAGACCAAGAACGCCAAGAATGCATAACCCACAGTGCGTACCAATCGTACCAAGCATCGAATAAGCTTGGTCTTGCCAGCGGGGAGTGGGCGGAAGCTGACAAACCGCCTGGAAGAAAACCAGCACGCCCGAAGACCTCCAGCGCCGAGCCTGAAACCACCGGATTTCCCCCTCGGGGTTGGCCGCCGATTCTCTCTGCTCCCCCCCCCGGGCGCGAGGGGGGATGCCGAGGCTCCGTGCAGAGCATGGAGTCCAAGCTGGAGACCTTCGGGCAGCGCGACGTCGCGGCCACCGTGGGCGCCAGGATCGCAGCCGCCGCCGCCGCCGCCGCCGTTGTCGTCGTCGCCGTTGTTGTCGTCGTCGTCGTCGTCGTCGTCGTCGTCGTCGTCGTCATTGTCGTCGTCGTCGTCATCGGCGCCGTCGTCGTCGTCGTCGTCGTCGTCGTCGTCGTCGTCGTCGTCGTCGTCGACCTCTGGTC
Organism: Prorocentrum cordatum; assembly: GCA_963575745.1. Taxonomy (NCBI): domain Eukaryota; class Dinophyceae; order Prorocentrales; family Prorocentraceae; genus Prorocentrum; species Prorocentrum cordatum. The sequence goes on along the minus strand of CAUYUJ010015125.1, from coordinate 236,372 downwards.
CGCCATTCATGCCCAGATCTCGGACGATTTGGCTTTTTTAACTTGCGGTTGTCCCTCGATTTCGGCCCTCGAGGGGGGTTTGCGGGCCCTGGGGCCGCAAAAACGGGTCCGGGTCCGGGACAAAAGACTATCCTTGCGGAAGGGGTCGTGACTTCTGGGGCCGCTGATTGAAGAGTCACCTCGGCGGATGCCAGGGTATCAATGCAAACCCTCCTTCAGTGGAGTTTTCTTGTGCCTTGGGGGGCGATGGCAGTGCACAAATCACCGCCAAGCGCCAGCGGCTTTGTACATCGCTGCCCTCGCTGGAGGCACAAGGAAACTCGCTATCGGGTGTATGTATACATGTGTGTGTACACACAGAGATCGATCGACAGATCGATAAACATAGATATATTTAGATATCTATGCAAGTATTCATACATACATATATATGTATAGATCGAAACTCATCTACACAAGATTTAAGGCTCGCTGAGCTTCGCCTTCAAATATTGATCCTTGCACCTGCATGTTTTATTGACTCTGCGGTTCGCATATTGATGTAGCCGCAGTGTTGCTACGACCCATTCCGAACCTAACGTTGGGGGGCTAACCTGGCGCAGCCCCGATTGGCAACAGACCCGACGCGTTCCGTCCAAACCGAACGCCAGGTTCGGCACCCGCACAGCACGAAGGGACGGCAGCTGCGGTCGTCAGTTGTCTTGCGCCGGAGGTGGCGCTCGTGAAAGACGGATGTAGCCGAGGCTCAAACGAGAGCGGCATCATCATAGCCAGTGACAGGCGTGGATATATATATATAGAGAGAGAGAGAGAGAGAGAGAGACAGAGAGAGACAGACATACGTATTGATAGATATATTGATTGATAGGTATTCATATATATAGAGAGAGAGAGAGAGAGAGAAAGAAAGAGAAACAGCAAATTCGGGGCGCGTCTTTGTACGCGGTGGCCAGGCTCGACGATGCCTTGGAAGCCTTCGACGCGTCCTTGCAGACAACTTTCGGCGAGCTCGATGGGAACCTGACCGGGATCGGCGACGAGAGCCCCGACGGCGACGGCGCAGACGGGCGCATCCGCCAGCTGCACCGATCGCTCAAGGCTTTGGCGGCGCCCACGAGGGCGTGGCGCGAGGGGGGTGGGCTTCTGAAACGGTGGCGGGGCTTCTGAGAAGGCGGGGTGGCCATTTCGAGGCCCGCCCGGCGTCTGAAGACGCTTCCTCGGAGGCCTCCAGGGCCTTCTAAGAAGGCCCCTGCCTTCTAGGAAGCCCCTCCGCCTTCGCAGAAGGCTGCCCTCCCCTCGCGCGGCCCCACCGTGGGCGCCACCAAGGTGTTCTGCCGGGACACCAACGGCTTCGCGCACATCTTCAACCAGAACATGCATAACCTCGCGGAGTCGATCGCTGATCGGGCCCGCCAGTCGAACATGAAAGAGGTGGAGCTGCAGCGCGTGGGCACGGAGCCCGGGAGAGGAGAAAGAGGAGGAGGAGAAGGAGGAAAAGGAGGAGGAGGAGGAGGAGGAGGAGGGTGGGAGGAGGAGGAGGAGGAGGATGAGGTGTAGGATGAGCATGAGGAGAAGAATGATGATGATGATGATGATGATGATGATGATGATGATGCTGATGCTGATGCTGATGCTGATGCTGATGCTGATGCTGATGATGATGATGATGATGATGATGATGGTGGTGGTGGTGGTGGTTATGAGAATGATGATGATGTATGATGATGTGGTGGTGGTGATGATGATGCTGATGATGGTGATGATGCTGACGATGATGATGATGGTGCCGATGATGATGATGCTGCTGATGATGATGATCGTGATGATGATGTGGATGATAATGATGATGATTTTGATGATGAGGATGCTCATGCTGATGCTGATGCTGATGATGATGGTGGTGATGATGATGACGATGATGATGACGAGGATGATGATGAGGATGAGAATGATGATGATGGTGATGGTGATGGTGATGGTGATGA
>CAUYUJ010015125.1:202945-234287 GCA_963575745.1 Prorocentrum cordatum | reverse complement strand
GAAGGAGGAGGAGGAGGAGGAGGAGGAGGAGCTGGAGGAGGGATAGAGGAACGAAATCAGCTGTTGCCGCTACGCCCCGCAGAGTGAACCCCGCACGGGGGGATCTTATTTTGGGATGCCGTCTTCCCCGTGTGATGCGCAATGCTCGAAGAGGGGGTCGGTTGCGGCGAATGTCGTTCCCCCCCTGTCTCCTTCAGGTGTTCGACGGCTTGCAGCAGGCCGCCGACGCGATCTCCTGGAAGATCTACAGCGACGCCTGGACGCTCACGACCGGCATGTTCATCGCCGCGGCCTCGGCGCCGAGTTCTTTTACCGTATATGCTCTGCGGCCGCAGCGTGCGCTCGTGTAGGGCCCCCCTGCGCGAGAGGGGAGGGGGAGGACGAGGAGGAGGAGGAGGAGGAGGAGGAGGAGGAGGCGGAAGGGGACAGGGACGAGGAGGAGGAGGAGGAGGAGGAGGAGGACAGGGAGAAGGATGAGGAGGAAGATGAAGAGGAGGAAGAGGAGGAGGAGGAGGAGAAGAGGAGGAGGAGGAGGAGGATGAGGAGGAGGAGGAGGAGGAGGAGGAGGAAGAGGAGGAGGAGGAGGAGGAGGAGGATGGAGGAGGCGGAAGGAGCAGGGTGAGCGGAACAGGAGGAGGAGGAGCAGGAGGAGGAGGAGGACCAGTGCAAATTCAAGACTACTCAACGATGTTGGAGTACACCAGGCCCCCCTCGGGTCATGACAAAAATCACGACTGACTATTTTTCCTGGTTTTCGGCCTTTGGGGGCCCTCGCTGGGCCCCGGGACCGTCAAAAAACGAATCGGGATCAAAAACCGACTGGTCCCAGGGAATGGGTCGAGATCTCTGGGGGTCGACGTTATTTAATATCATGGCGTCGGGGGTCTGAGTAGATGGGGTCAGAGGATCTCGACGCACCACCGATGCATCGGCGATGCGGCTCGATGTGGAGCCCCATCTTCTCCACGCCGATGTCGCCGATGCATCGCGATCGTCGCCGATGCATCGGCGATGCGGCCTGATCCCCCGACCCCATCTATCTGGATCCCATCTAGGAGGCTACTGTATAAGCCCACCGAAGAATATTCGAAGAATCCTCTTTGGTTTGCACGCAATGCTCTTAGAACATTTCTTGCTGAGACCGCCTTGTTTTAGCACACCAGCTCCTCTGCGTTTTAAGAGCACGAATTTTGTCGTCAGACCATTATTTTGTTCTGAGGGGGGAGATTACCCTCCATATTTCGCGTTTGTTGGATGTTCTTGTGCATCTTGGGGAGGGTGCCCTTGGATGTTCTGTGTGTTTGGCCGGCGGAGGGTCTCATGTTTTTTAAGGATACTCTTCATTCCTAGGTCCGACCCCAGACATGGGACATCCTGATTTTTCCAATGCGGGGTCCCTGGAAGTCCCGACCCTTTCCCCGGGACCGGTTTTTCATCCTGAGTTGTTTTTTGACGGCCCCGAGGCCCGGCGAGGGCCCCCCGAGGCCGAAAACGGCCAAACACCTGCCGCCCTGATTTTTATTTTTACGAGGCGACCAAGTCTGAGACTGTATGGGGCCTATAGGGATGCCGGGAGGGTCGGTCTTTGCTCCCCTCGAGGGCCGCCCGCGGAGGCACTCGACGACGACGACGACGACGACGACGACGACGACGACGACGACGACGCCCCCTCGAGGGCCGTCGCCCTCGACGACGACGACGACGACGAGGACGACGACGACGACGACGACGACGACGACGAGGACGACGACGACGACGACGACGACGACGACAATGACGACGACGACGACGTCGACGACGACGACGACGACGAGGACGACGAGGAGCGCCGTGTCGCGCGCGTTGCCACTCGCCGTGCCGCGCGCTCGCCCGGGCCGCTGGGCCGAGGCCAGCAGCGGCCTGCTGCGGGGCCACGGGGGCGCGGAGCCGCAGGCGCGGGCCGGCGAGGATCGCGGGGGGCACGCGTCGGGGCTCAAGCGACGGGGATCCCCCTGAGGTCCTGGCCTGGCATTTTTTTTCACGACCGGCGTCGTCGCTGCATGTCGGGCCCCGGGGCCCTCGCAGATCGATCCAGGCCGAAGAAGGATGCGGGAAGATGGGGTCCGGGGCTCCAGGCGTGATTTGCTGCGATGTTGCATTTGTTTCGCAACGTCGGATCTCAGGGTATAAGTGAGACCCCCTCCGCCAGAGTGACCGTTTAGTGCGGGCTCATCGGGGTCCCCCCGATCGCTGAGCGCGATGCGTTAGCGGCTGCTTGCGCGCTTGGGTTTGGCCACTTTGCACCCCCTTAGTCCGTGCACTAAAGGTCACTCTTGCTCGGATGCAACCAACTCCTGGGATGCCAACTTCTGACTCTGCCCTGGTCCGAAATCCGGCTGAAGCCGGCTTAATCCCGCTTAAATCAGCTTGATCCTGTTGAATCCGGCTTACAGTGGAGACCCATGACAAGAAACAAGCAGGGTGCCCTGGGTTTCTTGGGTTTCGATGGTTTTGCTGTGGAGAGCACGACGTTCCCACACCAAAAGTCAATGGACGTCTTGGGGTCTCAGGGTTGGGTTTCTTGTGGCAGGTTTCTTGTGGACTGGCCTCCACCGTAATCCCGCTCAATCCGCGGGCCGGCGAGGAGCGCGGGGGGCACGTGTCGGGGCTCAAGAGACGGGGGTCAGTGCAAACGGGGGTCGGCCAGGGTGGGGGCCGGCGAGCCCCGTCGCGCTGTGAACAAAACCGCGGCGGGGGGGGGTTCGTTACCTTCGGCCTCCGGGGGCCCTTGCCCAGCTGGCCTCGGCAGGCCCGCCGGGCAGCCAGGCGCGAGAGGCCTCCCCACGCCCCGGCGCCTCGCTCCGGAGGCGGTGCGCCCCCCCGCTGGGGCGCTCCGCGCCCGAGCGTCGTCGGGTGTCGGCGCCGCCCCCGAGATACATTCCTGGGATGCCCGTGGAGGCCAGCTGGGACTAACAGCTGGACTCCTCCTCTTCCTCCTCCTCCTTCTCCTCCTCCCCCTTCTCCTCCTCCTCCTCCTCCTCCTCCTCCTCCTCCTCCTCCTCCTCCTCCTCCTCCTCCTCCTCCTCCTATTCTCCTCCTTCTCCTGGTGCAGTTCGCGCGCTTGACGCACGCGGCGCGCCCCAGACGGATTACGATCTCCTGGCACGCAAGCGTTCCGCGCGATGCCAGCGCCTGCGGGGCGATACAGTGGAGACCCATGCCAAGAACCACCCTGCTTGCCTCCAGGGTGCCCTGGGTTTCTTGGGTTTCGATGGTTTTGCTGTGGAGAGCGCAACGTTCCCACACCAAAAGTCTATGGACGTCCTGGGGTCTTAGGGTTGGGTTTCTTGTGGAAGGTTTCTTGCGGTCGGGCCCCCACTGTGCTCTAATGTTCTTTGTGCTTGATGGATGTTCTTGGGCGCATCCTGGGGATGGTACCCTTGGATGTTCTGTTTGTGTTGGCCGACAGAGGGTCTCGTGTTCTTGAAGGATGTTATTCGGGCCCAGCTCCAACCCCAGGCATGCGACGTCCTGATTCTTCCAATACGGAGTCCCTGGAAGTTCCGACCCTTTCCCCAGGACCGGCTTTTCATCCTGAGTTGTGTTTTGACGGCCCCGAGGCCCGGCGAGGCCGGCGAGGGCCCCCAGAGGCCGAAAATGGCCAAAAACCTCGCCTCCTGATTTTTGTTACGACGCCCAGGTCCGACTGCATGCAAGATCTGCAGCGTCCAGCCTCGAGCCTCGAGGATCGAGGCTCGAGCTCTGCTCGGCGGCTCCGCTACCTGTCGGCCCTCGAGGGCCTCTTCGTCGCCGCGCCTGGATGTTCCCCTCGAGATTCTGGCCTTAGGTCGGGCGTGTCCCCCTACAGGTGGATCTTGGGCGAAGACTAGAAAATAGCCAAACATCTTCCCAAATATTCAAAAAATGCTATTAAAAAAAAACGCCCCCAGTCTATTTCCTGACTATTTTTGAATATTCCCTTCCCCTCCTGTAGAGGGACACGCCCGATTTCATTCTGGCCAGAACGCACTCGCTCAGAAGGGGGAAGAAGCACACAGACACAAGTGATCGTCGATTCCCAGGAAAATATGGGAAAATATGGGAAGCGGGGGGGGGGGGGAACGAAAACCTGGAACATCTACGCGAAAATATGGAGAATCCTGGGATTGGTGTATTTGTTTTACATGTGTGTGTGTGTGCGTGTGTGTGTGTGTGTGTGTGTCCCTGGGCCCCTTGGAACGTCTCGAACAAATCAAGGCGTTGCTGTTGTACTTGGCACTCTCTGGCTCTTGGGACGGCTCGTGGGCCCCAGACCAGCAACACAAAATCAACACGGGACGCAAGATTCGTCCTCGGGAAGGGGCCGAGACTTGCGGGGGCCATTTCCCCAGACCCCCCTCGCGTTGTGAACAAATCACGACGGGAGGTTTCTCGCCAGTTTCGGCCTCCGGGGGCCCTTGCGGGGCCTTGGGACCGTCAAGAAGCGACTACAGATGAAAAACCGGTCCCGGGGAAAGGATGCAGACCCTTGGGGGTCGACGTTTTGAGAAAATCACGACGTCGGGGGTCTGGGTCCGCAGAAACGGCCACGACCTCGGAGACCTGCCGGGCACAAAGGCCAGGGGGGGGAAACGAAGCCAGGACGAGGACAGATTCGGATGAGGATAAATCGAGAATCTCTGAGCGGATGAAGGATGTATCGGGCGCCGCGGTCTTCTCAGAGCTTTCTGGAACGCTCTGAAAGCGTTCCATAACGCCCTGGAACCGATGCATCCTCGTCCTGGCCACGTCCGATTTTGGACGCCTCCGACCTCATGACCATCAGTACCGCGAAAAAATCGCGACCGGAGGCGATCAATGGGGGAGGGCAGCGAGGGCTGCAGGAAGGGGCCCCTGAGGGCCCCTAGGGGGGCCCTTTCCCCAAGGGTACCCTTGCATCCTTCCCTCCTCGGCCCATCCTTGGCCACTTTCGTTAGCCGCGCCCCGCTCGAGAAGCTTCGAAGTGGGCCTCCAAGGCCTTGCATCCTTATCGCGCATCCTTATGATACGGGTCGACTGTATCGACCCCCATTCCTGGCCCGATGTATCGGCGATGCGGCGCGATCCTCCGACCCCATCTGCTCCGACCCCGTCTAGGAGGCCACCACAGCACCAATATCGGCGGTGTACCTCCACCGAGGGAGGATGATCCCTATCTCGGTGATGGTGGCACTCTTCGGGCTTCCCAGGTGGCCGAAAGCGCACCACCAACGTCAAAATCTAGGATCCTCTTCCCCTGGTGCAGGCAACCCCCTGTGCTGGTGTTGGTGCCCATTTCCAAGCCTCCAACAAGGATCGACCTTGAGCTCTGGCGTGGTGAACCCAGACAGGATCGCGTCGTAACAAAAATTAGGGCTGGAGGTTTGTTCTGTCGTTTTCGGCCTCGTGGGGCCACTTTCGGACCTCGGGACCTTACAAAAACAGCTCGGGACGAAGAGCCGGTCCCAGAGAAAGAGGGACTTTCAGGGAGCCCGTATGGGAAAAAACAGGACGTCGCATGTCTGGATGAAGACATCACGACGCTGCGAAAGATCACGACCGGAGCTCTCGGCCCAAAATTGCGAAGGCCTTGCGGCCTGTGCCGCCGACCCTGAAGGGGTATGACGGCGGCGGCGGCGGCAGCGGCGGCGGCGGAGCTCTTGGTCCAATATGTTTGGGTTGTCTCGAGCTGGGTCAAACCATCCATTGCAAATTTGTTCGTGATCCACGGATCTGAGGGGAGATGCAGTGCTGAGGCGACGTGCACTGGCGCACCTGGAGCACTCTGCGCGCGTTGCGCACCTGGCGTACGTACTGAGGGGACGCGCGTCAAGAAGCCATCTGCTGTTCGTCAGGGTACCCTGGGTTTCTTTGCTCCTCGCGCTGCGCGGTGACTTCCCCCTGCCGTTAATGAAGTTGCTGCGTTCAGGGTGCTCCGGATGAACCCCCTGGTGCATCTCGCGCATGGGTTGCCAGGATTGGTTTTATTGCGGCCGCGTCCGCGCTGTACCGCGATTGGGCACCTGGTGCGCGTGGCGCACCTATGGCTGTTCATCGAGTGTCCACTGGCTGTTCATCATCGAGTGGTCGAGTCTTGGGTGCCACTTACGTAGTGGGATGGCGCGTGGGAGTGAGGAGTGAGCGAAACAATTTGTGGCGGTCGCTTTGGGAACTTGACCCATCATCCACCCGTACGTTCCCTACTCCTGCTCCTGTCCTCGTGCTTCACTGCGCGGCGAAGACGACGATGACGGCGACGTCGTCGTCGCCAACGGCAACGGTGACGACGATGGGTGCGTCCACGGCGACGACGAAGACGACGACAACGACGACGACGACGAACGTGAAGTTGTCGTTGTCGACATCGACGGCGGTAACGACGTCCGCGACGACGATGGCGACGAGTAAGCACAAAACCACTGGTGGGATCGATTGGCGGGCACGCCTCATTCCCTTCCTGGGTGAATACATCTAGAACACCAACATGTAATGATCTCGAGCTTGCCAGGAAGCTGGATGCATGCGACGGGGCTGGCCTGGGCGAGAGCTGGATACACACGTCGCCGCGTGTTTTCCAAGCGCTGGGCCCTCGCCTGGCCCATGCACGATGATCCTCCACACATGTATTCAGCAAGTGGCCTCCGCATGCCCCACATGTGCATTCAGCCATGTGTGTGTCTGCAGCTTCCTGGTAGTCTTCTGCAGCCTGAGCGTACTCGACACACCCGCCCCCTGCTCTGCAGTGGCATGCTCCTTACAGTTGGGATGCCCAGGCCCCGTTCCGCTCAACCCCCTCATGTGCGCACTCGTGCGGGCACCGTCGCTGCCATTGCCTCAGCCTTTGCCAGAGCGCACGCGACGGCACAGCTGGCAGACCAGAACGGACCCCAGCCTGCCAGACGTTGCCCCACAGGAATTTCTTGTTCTCCCAATGAAGCCCCAGGTGACCCTCACGTAGCCATGTTGGCTCAAGTCACTTTGGCTCGAGATTATTAGGGCTCACGCTTTTCAGGTGTTACACTCAGAGGTTTGACTATGCGCCTCGACCATGAGGATGCTGGAATTGTGCCGCAGGCCAAGGAGATGACAGCGGCTCGTCACTTGGTGGAGTCGACCGTTTACCGCGAGGACGTGCTAGATTTGGGTCACTCGGCAGTTTGGGGTTCCCTCTGGGAGGCTCTTCCTGAAGGTAACGGCGCAGGGCGCTGGGGGTATGCTTGTTGTCGGAGCTGGGAGCGGCATGCAATGTGTCCTGCGGCAAAGGCACCGCTAGAGAAATGTGTTGATAATGTACGAGCAGCCAGCCGTCTGCCAGAGCCAGTGGTACTCCAGCAATGGGAAGAATTCGAAGGATCCAAGACCGCTTTTGTGCGGCATGTTATTCAGTGGCTGTTGCAGGAATGGCGGCTGAAGCTGGCAGAACGCGATCCACGAATCACTGCTGACATCATATTTCGCGAGGCTTCCGAGGTGCATAACGCCGAGGAAGGTATTCGACCCCTGCTAGATCTCATTACGCGCGCTGAGACGCGCGACAGGAGATCAAAGTTAAAGAAAGTGCCAGGAACACCTAAGCATGGGTGCACCTCACAGCGTGAAGACTGGGATTGCCCGTCCTGTAAGTACCGAAATCGTGGTGACCGTATAGAGTGCAGGAAGTGCAAAAAAGAGGACCCAGACTACGTGATACCCGACGAGTTCCCCAAGCTTGAGCGGGAACTCTTGGAGAAAGTCGGGCAGATAGTCACCCTGGCCGCAGCACAGGATTATGCAGCTGCAACAGAATTGTTTTTTGCTTTGACCATTGGAAGTGCCCGTTGGAGCTCCGATATCGCGAGCCTCTCGACCGGTACCGCTCCATCGCGGAAGACACTGGCTGCCCAGGGGCACATGCAGAGGCAAGCTGCGGAGATGGCGCCACTGACCTCGATCGAGGGCAGGGCTTACCTCAACTCCCTCAAGCGTCTCATCAATCTGGCTCAGATCTTGCGGCCGAGTGACGACCCATTGAAAAACATGGCGAAGTGAGGGCCTCTCGTCCAATCGCTGGGCTAGGGGAGCCCGGCCGTGCGAGGCGCAGCACGAGAAGCCGGGGGCCCGCAGGTCTCGGGGCCCCTCAGGCCTCGGGAAGAGCAGAAGAAATAGATCGCGATTGTGCACCCAGATCTCTCACAGCAGGGTTCTTGTCGTATGTACCTGCTGTGGTGGCTCGAGGGCCACGAGGGCGACTGGGGTCAGAGCGGGCTCTTTCTACTCGGTGCCTCTGGCCCGCGGCGCAGGACGTGCAAGAAGAGGAGGAGGTAGATGAGGAGTAAGAGGAGGAGGAGGGAGGAGGGAGGAGGAGGGAGGAAGGATGAGGAGTAGGGGAGGAGGATGATTGATGATGGTGGCAATGGTGATGGTGATGGTGGTGAAGATGAGTGCAATGATGATGATGATGATGATGATGACGATGATGATGATGATGATGATGATGATGCTGATGATGATGATAATGATTGTGAAAGTGATGGTGATGCTGATGATGATGCTGATGGTGATGATGATGATGACGGTGGTGATGGTAATGCCGACGATGGTAATGATGATGACGAAGAAGATGCTGGTGATTATTGTGATGGTCGTGATGTGAATGATGACGACGATGATACTGCTGATGAAAATAATGGTAGTAATTATGACAATGAGGCTGATGATGACGACCAGGGTGATGTTGAAGATGAAGATGTTGATGAGGATGTCGACGATGGATATGATGATTGCTGATGGTGATAATGATGCTGATGATGGCGACGATGATGATGATGATGATGATGATGTTGACGATGAAGGTGCTGCTGATAGTGATGTTGACAATCATGGTGATGGTGATGATAACGATGATGCTGAAGATGGTGATGGTGATTAGGATGGTGATGATGATGGCCATGATATGACGATATGATGATGGCGTTGCTGACGATGACGATAATAATGATGATGATTATGACGATGATGATGCTGGCGATTGTGCTGATGGTGATGCTGATGATCATGACGAATGCGATGATGATGATGCCGATGCTAATGATGATGCTGTTGATAGTGATGATGATTGCGATGATGATGATGATGATGATGATGATGATGATGATGATGATGATCAGAATGATGATAATGATGATGATGCTGACGATGCTGACGATGATGATGATGATGATGCTGGTGATGGTGTTGATGGTGATGCTGATGATGACGATTGCGATGATGATGATGATGATGATGATGATGATGATGATGATGATGCTAATGATGACGACGATGATGCTGATGATGGTGATGATGCTAATGATGACGATGCTGATTCTGATGATGGTGATGCTCATGCAGCTGATGTTCATGCGGATGTTGCCGACGATGCTCGGGATCTAGTTCGGATCGAGCGTTGATGATGCGTCTTTGCTGCTACTGATCATGATGCTAATGACGATTGTGATGCTAATGCTGATGGTGATAGCATGGTGGAGAGCCATGCTGATGATGAGAAGGGCTGGTGGAGGAACTGGAGGATAAGGAGAAAAGCGGGATGGGGGAAATGGATGGAAGACGGATCATTATGAGGGGAGGCGGAGGGATGACGGTGATGATGAAGATGATGACGATTCTGATGATACTGCTGATGATGATGGTGATGATGATGATGATCTTGATGATGATGCTGATGATGATGATGATGATGATGATGATGACGGTGCTGATGCTGATGATGATGATGATGGTGATGCTGCTGATGATGATGCGGATGATGGCGGTTATGGTGGGGATGTTGGTTATGTTGCCGCTGCAACTGATGTTGCTGACGGCGATTCGGATGATGCTGCTGCTGTTGCTGCTCATGATGATCACGGTGACGATGACGACGATGCTGATGATGATGAGGACGAAGATGAGGATGAGGACGCTGGAGAGGGTGATCGTGATGATGCTGATGATGATGATGCTGATGGTGGTGATGATGATGATGATGCAACTGGTGGTGGTGGTGATGATGCTGCTGCTCATGATGATGATGAAGATGAGGATGATGATGGTGATGATGATGCTGCTGATGATGATGGTAGTCATGATAATGATGGTGGTGATGATGCTGATGGTGATGCTGCTGATGATGATAGTGATAATTCTGATGACGCTGATGATGGTTATTGTGATGATGATGCTGATGCTGATGCTGATGATGCTGATGATGCTGATGATGATAATGATGAAGATGCTGATGCTGCTGCTGATGATGATGATGATGATGATGATGGCGTGGATGCTGATGATGCGTATTGTTGCTCATGATGCTCGGTACCCAGTTTGATCGAGTGCTGATGATTATGCTGCTGAATGATGGCGGTGGTGATGATGCGGCTGTTGATGACGAGTATGGGTCGGCGGAGAACAATGATCTTAATGAGAAGGGATGAGAGACGAGCTGGAGGAGGAGGGGGAGGATGCTGGAGGGAGAAATTCGTTTAGATGCCTTCTGGATGCGAGCGGGCAGGCGAGGGGGGGGCGGAGCGGAGGATGAGGGAGACACCGGAGGAGGTGGAGGAGGAGGAGGAGGAGGAGGAAAAGGAGGAGGAAAAAGGAGGAGGAGGAGGCGGCGGAAGAGGAGGAGTAGAAAGAGGAGAAGGAGGGGGCGGACGAGGAGGAGTAGGTGGAGGATGAGGAGGAGGAGGAGAAGGAGGATGAGGAGAGAGAGAATAGCAGAAGGATGAGGAGATGAGGATCAGCACGTGAAGGAGGAGGTGGAGGAGGAGAGGAGGATCATGTTGGATAGAGAGGAGATGGGAATTGGAGGAGGGGAGAGGAGGAGGAGGAGGAGGAGGAGGAGGAGGTGGTGGAGGAGGAGGATGAAGAGGAGGAGGACAAGGGGGAGGAGGAGGCAGAGGAGGAGGAGGAGGAGGAGGAGAGGAGGAGCGACGATGGAGGAAGAGCAGAGGAGGAGGAGGAGGAGGAGGAGGAGGAGGACGAGGAGAATGGAGGAGAGAGGAACATGAGAAGGACGAGGGGGATGAGGACCAGCAGGAGGACGAAGAGGAGGAGGAGGAGGAGGAGGAGGAGCATGTTGGATAAAGAGGAGAAGGGAATAGGACGAGGGATGCGCAGGAGGAGGAGGATGAGGAGGAGGATCAGGAGGATGAGGAGGAGGAGGAAGAGGAGGAGGAGCGGGAGGTGGAGGAGGTGGAGGCAGGAGGAAGAGGAGGCAGGAGGAAGAGAATGAGGCGGAGAGGGTATGAGCAGGGATGGGGGGGGGGGCGTTCACTCTTTGTGCACGCTCCCACACGAGGTGGCCAGGTCTCGTTGAGCGTAATCCGTTTTCTGCTCGAGACCCGCCGACTGCCACCACCAGCTCGCCAGAGGAGGAGGAGGAGGAGGAGGAGGAGGAGGAGGACCAGTGTAAACCCAAGAGTCATCAACAATGTTGGAATGCACCCTCCCTCCAAGCTCCTACAACGGTCCACCTCTACTGAGGGAACTGCCTCTTTGGAAGTCAACCGTTAGAAGACCCTGAAGCATGCCAAAACATTGTTCCCGGGATTCCAACGCCACGAATGAACCTGATTGTTGCGTCTTGACAATCCTGAATCGTGCCAAAACGCCATGCCTGGGACTTCAACACAGCGAATCAACATAGTTGCTGCATCCATATAATCCGGAATCCTTTCAAAACGCCAGTTCTGGCACGCTGATGATGGGAACCCGTAACTCTTACACACTTTGTAAATTAATCTGCGCGGCGCTACGGGGAAAACCATATGTTGAAAAGGTACCGCCCTCGATCCGTGAAGCCCTGGCATTGTTTTTAAGAATGTGCGCCCTGCATTGTTTTTATCTTGCACATTTAAAAAAACGAATGAATGTGCGCCGTGCTAATGCGAGAGCCACAGTTTGAAAGCCACCCGCCCTGAATCCCTGAAGTTCTTTTAATTTTTCAAAGCGAATGTGCGCCGCGCTAAGGCGATAGCACATAGTGAAAACCACCCGCCCTCCGTTTGGGAAGCTTCTACCAACTTTAAGCTTAAGGGCCATAGATGGTAAGGAAGTCTCAGGCGACACGCCCGGCCCGCCCTAAGAACTGGCCTCGGGGTGCGACAGGGAGAAGTTATCTAGAAGGAATGTAAACCGAGGAGGAGGAGGACGCAAGACTGATTTCGCCGCTCGTACGTCTGCAGGATACGAGGGGGGAGGCGGAGCATGAGGAAGTCAAATTGGCCAGGTCGAGCGAGTTAGCCGGCCCCGCGCATTCCTGCCCTCGCTTCATCCCTCCCTCCCTCCCATACCATAGAATCGAATTGCGGCCTCGAGTTGGTGATGGGAGGATGCAGTAGGAGAGTGTATGAGGAGGTGGAGGGAGGAGAACATGGGGTAAGTGGAGAGGGGGGATTGAAGGAGGAAGGATGAGGGAGGAGGTGTATGAGAAAGGAGGGGGGGATGAGGAGGACGAGGAGAAGGACGAGGAGGGAGGAGGAGCAATCATATGATGATGATGATGATGATGATGATGATGATGATGATGATGATGATGATGATGATGATGATGATGATGATGATGATGATGATGATGGCTGATGCTGATGCTGATGCTGATGCTGCATGCTGATGCTGATGCTGATGATGATGATGATGATGCTGATGCTGATGATGCTGATGCTGATGCTGCTGATGATGATGATGATGATGCTGATGATGATGATGATGATAGAGAGGAGGAGGATGGAGGCAGGAGGGAGGAGGGAGGGAGGGAGGTGAGGAGGGAGGAGGAGGAGGGAGGAGGAGGAGGAGGAGGAGAGGAGGCGGAGGAGGAGGAGGAGGAGGAGGAGGAGGAGGAAGGTGGGAGGAGGGAGGGAGGGAGGGAGGGAGGGAGGGAGGGAGGGAGGCGAGGGGAGGGAGGAGGAGGAGGAGGAGGAGGGGGAGAGGGAGGAGGAGGAGGGAGGAGAGAGGAGGAGGAGGAGGAGGAGAGGAGGAGGAGGAGGAGGAGGAGGAGGAGAAAGAGGAGGTAGAGGAGGTAGAGGAGTAGAAGGAGCACGGGCAGGGAGTCGGGACTTTGCGCTGCAGGATGTCCTCGCTGCGGGCGAGGCGCCGCCCTCGGAGGCGGTCGCGCCCCTGAAGATGTCGAGGGCGCAGGCCCTCACGAAGGCCATGGCCAAGCTGGAGGGCCAGGCGGGCCCAGCGAGGGGAGGGGGGGCCTCGATGCTCGATCCTCGGTGCTCTGTCCTCGATGCTGTTTCCTGGGCCCTCGATCCTGGGTCCTCCTCCCTCCGTTGCGTTCCGTGGCGGCTTGGGGCGTGCTGCTCGGCGGGGGGAATCGCGCACGGGACACATGGAAGAAGAGGCGTGGGACAGAGTGCGAGAGCAGGCGCCGCTCCTCTGGAGGCGCTTCGGTCACAGCTTCCTTGGACAGAGGAAGAGGAGGAGGAGGAGGAGGAGGAGGAGGAGGAGGAGGAGGAGGAGGAGGCAGGAGGAGGAGGAGGAGGAGGAGGCAGGAGGAGGAGGAGGCAGGAGGAGGAGGAGTGAAGGAGGGACAGTGCCTCCAGCCGCCCCTCCCCTCCGCACCCTCGGCACCTTCCGAACGACAGATGCTGCGGCCCGGGCGGGTCAAGGATCCCCCAGATCTCCGACGACATGTTTTCTTCTTTTCACCCGATCTCGGCCCCCCCCTTCCTCTTTCTCCTCCTCCTCCCCCTCCTCCTCATCCTCCTCGCCCCTGGGTGGGTCTGTGCACTAGTGCTTCGGAGTGGACCCTTGGCTTCAGGCGGTCGATGGGCCCTGCAGTGTGCATTTCCTTCTTTTTTTCTGTGGCGCTGTGTCGTGGCTTTGTTGTTCGCATCGCCGTGCGCTATTGGCGTAGCGAGCCAGAAGCTCCCAACGGAGTCATGGACGGATCTGGCCTATCTCTCTTCCCCCCTCCTTCCTTCCGTGCCATGCCCTGGGGGCAGGGCTAGCAGACGACGATGGCGACGGCAACGACGACGACGACGACGACGACGACGACGACGACGACGACGACGACGACGACGACGACGACGACGACGACGACGACGGCGGCGACGGCGACGACGACGACGACGACGGCGGCGGCGGCGACGACGGCGTCGGTGGCAGCAGCAATGACGGCAATGACGGCAGCGACGGCAGCGACGGCGGCGGCGGCAGCGACGGCGCGCGCGCGTGCGCGGCCGCCTGCCGCCTCGCCGCCGCCCCCCCCCCCCCCCAGGCGGCACCGCGGCACCCTGCCTCCCCTTCGTGAGCGGCGCGCCGCCCCCCAGCGGCTGCCTCTCTGCCTCCTGGGGCGTCTGCGGTGGAACGCCCGGGGCACCCGTGAGGACCGCCCGTGCCCCAGCTGGGCACCGGAAGCGTCCAGCACGAGGGTGTTTTTTTTTATTTTGTCTTCCTCCTCCTCCTCCTCCTCCTCCTCCTCCCTCCCTCCTCCCCCCTCTCCCCTCCCTCCTCCCGCCTCCCCCCTCCCTCCTCCCTCCTCCCTTCTCGCTCCTCCCTCCTCCCTTCAACTCTTCCTCCTCCATTCCTTCTCCTTCTAGATAACTCCTCCCCGTCGCACCCCGAGGTCAGTTTTTAGGGCACGCCGGGCGTTTCGCCTGAGACTTCCTCACCATGTGTGATCCTAAAGCTTGAAGAGTGACAATAGTTTCACAGGTGGAAGGCGGGTCGTTGTCAAAGTGTGGCTCTCGCCTTAGCGCCGCGCGCATTCGATTTCAACATGTGCAAGAGCTTCACGGATTGAGGGCGGGTGGTTTTCACAATGTGGATCTCGCCTTAGCGCCGCGCACATTCGTTATGAAATATTGCAAGAGCTTCTCGGATTGAGGTCGGGTGGTTTTCAAAATGTGGCTCTCGCCTTAGCGCCGCGCACATCCGTTCAAAAAATCTGCAACCGTTTCACGGATTGAGGGCGGGTGGTTTTCAAAGTGTGGCTCTCGCCTTAGCGCCGCGCACATTCGTTATGACATATTGCAAGAGCTTCTCGGATTGAGGGCGGGTGGTTCTCAAAATGTGGCTCTCGCTTTAGCGCCGCGCATATTCCTTTAAACAAAGTGCAAAAGTTTCACGGATTGAGGGTGGGTGGTTTCCCTTAGCGCCGCGCACATTCGTTTTAAACCTTTGCAACCGTTTCACGGATTGAGGGCGGGTGGTTTTCAAAGTGTGGCTCTCGCCTTAGCGCCGCGCACATTCGTTATGACATATTGCAAGAGCTTCTCGGATTGAGGGCGGGTGGTTTTCAAAATGTGGCTCTCGCCTTAGCGCCGCGCACATCCGTTCAAAAAAATGCAACCGTTTCACGGATTGAGGGCGGGTGGTTTCAAAGTGTGGCTATCGCTTTAACGCTGCGCACACTCGCTTTAAACATGTGCAAAAGTTTCACGGATTGTGGGCGGGTCGTTTTCACAATGTGGTTCTCGCTTTAGCGCCGCGCACATTCCTTTAAACAAAGTGCAAAAGTTTCACGGATTGAGGGTGGGTGGTTTCCCTTAGCGCCGCGCACATTCGCTTTAAACCTTTGCAACCGTTTCACGGATTGAGGGTGGGTGGTTTTCAAAGTGTGGTTCTCGTTTTAAATCTGCGCACATCCAGTTTAAAAACCTCAAAAGTTCCACGGATTGAAGGCGGGTCGTTTTCACAAGGTGGTTCTCGCCTCAGCGCCGCGTACATCCGATTAGAAACAGTGCAAGAGTTTCACGGATTGAGGGCGGGTCGTTTTCAACATGGTGTTGTCGCCTTAGCGCCGCGCACATTCGTTTTTAAAAGTTGCAAGCGTTTCTCGGATTCGCATGACCAGCTTACCAGAAGTGGTGTTTTGAACGGATTCAGGATTATGCGGGCGCAACAGTTATGTTGATTCGCTGTGTTGGAGTCCCCAAAGTGGCGCTCTGGTACGATTCTGGATCGTCAAGACGCAGCAGTCAGGTTGATACGTGGCGCTGAAATCCCGAGAACAATGTTTTGGTACGCTTCAGGATCTTCAGCCCCCTCAGTGGAAATGAACCGTTGTAGGGGCCTATGAAGAGGGAGCTTGGAGGGAGGGTTAATTCCAACATCGTTGATGACTCTTGGGTTTCCACTGGCCCTCCTTCTCCTCCTGCTCGCTCCTCGTTCTCCTCATCCTCCTCCTCTTTTCCTCCCTCTCTCCTCCCTCCCCCCCCCTCCCTCCTCTCTCTTCGCTCCTCGCTCCTCCCTCTTTTTCCTCCTCCTGCTTCTCCTCTTCCTCACTCCCCCCTCAGATGATGGATGGTTGAGGTTCCGTGCTCGCTTCCTTCCCGCGGGGCCGCGCCGAAGGTTTCGGAGGATGTGATTTTTAGGTCCGTGATTCTTAGGTCCGTGGCTCCTCTTGTTTGTGGTCCTCGTTTCTGCTGGGGTCCCAGGGCTCCGCTCTCCCTGTCTGATGAGCGTGTGTGTGTGTGTGTGTTACTGTGTGTGTTAGTGTGTGCGTGTTAGTGTGTGTGTGTGCGTGTGCGTGTGTGTGTGTGCGTGTGTGTGTGTGTGTGTTTACGTAAGTCGGACATGCCCCTCCACAGGAGGAATCTTCACGAAGAGATGAAATAGTCAGGTGTCCACTCTTGTGCTTGCTGGCTTTTTTTTCGTTGGTATTTTCCATCTTATTATTTCTTCTTCCAACATCCGCCCGTAGGAGGACATGCCCGACCGAAGTGTGTGTGTGTGTGTGTGTGTGTTCGCGTTGTGGTGGGTCCTTCGCCTGGGCTCGCCTGGGCTCGGCGGCGGCGGTCGGGCGTGGGAGAGGCGCTCCTTTTTGCCCCACGTCGGCTTGCCCAAGGGGTTCCTTACCTGCTTCAAGGGTGGTGTCTCGGGACGCTGCTTTGCCCGTTCCTCGGAGATTCCTCGGAGATTGTGATGGCCTCCAGCCAGTGCCGCCGATCCGGGGGGCTCCAGATTCGGTGATCTTCGCGGCTCTGTGGCCTCTTCCCTCCTCGATCATTCCTGTCACTTCTCTTATCCCAGCTGTCCTTATCGTCTGCCTCCCGCTGAGCGGTTTTGGGGGGGTTCTCTCGGGACGCTGCCTTTGCCCGTTCTTAGGAGTTTCCTCGGAGATTTCCGGGATAGCGTTTTGGAGAGCTAAGAGGGCTGTTAGATAAGGAGCCGGCAGGCAGGGCTGCGCCTGCGCCTCTCCAAGGCTCGCGGGTGGGCATCCCTGGAGCGAGTTGCTTGAGCCGGCAGCGGGTCAAGCGTTTTCCGACTCGTTCCCAGAACGCGTGCCTCAAGCTTTTCCGCGGCTTCTTCACAGCTCCCTCGGAGCTCCTTCGAAGCTCGCTCTTCGAAGCTGGCAAGCTCCCCAGGCATGCTTTCCAGCGTCCTGGTAAGCGTTTCCCACAGGCATTTTCCAAGCTTGCAAGCTCGCCAGGCATGCTTTCCAGCGTCCTTGCAAGCGTCTCCTATCTCCTATAAGCGTTTCACGCGCTTTGGACTGCGCTGCTATCCGGGTTTGGGACTGCACAAGTTCTTCGGAGATTCCTCGGGTTCCTCGGGTTCCCCTAATTGGGGTCTCGCCGGGTTCATTATGCGATGGCCCTTGCAATGCCAGGGATGGTTGGCTCCGCGCCGCTGCCGCCGGTGCCGCTTCCTTTCTTGTTGTCCTCCTCCCTCGCCTCTCTCGTGCCTGTCGGCCGCGCTGCGCGGCCGAACGAGTGAATTACGGACGAGGATGCACTGCTCGTGGTGGGCGTCCGGTGCAGGAGAAACTGCTCCTCCTCCTCCTTCTCCTCCTTCTCCTCCTCCTCCTCTTCCTCCTCCTCCTCCTCCTCCTCCTCCTCCTCCTCCTCCTCCTCCCCCTCCTCCTCCTCCTCCTCCTCCTCCTCCTCCTCCTCCTACTCCTACTCCTACTTCTACTCCTACTCCTTCTCCTCTGACCTCCTCCTCCTCCTCCTCCTCCTCCTCCGACTTCCGCCTCCTCCATCTTCAGGAGGAGGAGGATCAGGATCAGGATCAGGAGGAGGAGGAGGAGGAGGAGGAGGAGGAGGAGGAGGAGGAGATGTCGGCGCAGGGCTCTCGCCCCTCCCCCGCCCCCCCCCCCATCGACAGCCCTGAAAGAGAGGAATCCAACACGATATCCGCCGTTTCCCGTGGAGTTCTGTGGTAATGGGTATGGCTACGTCGGCTGTAGCGTTTAGATCTGAACCTGGAGCGTATACATTACAAGCGGCGGGCTGTTTTTCCATCCCACGGCCTTTTGAGTGTTGAGGACCACGACGGGGTGGTGTGGTGTATACTAGTCTTTCCGTTTCCTGGGGAAGCAGCGAAAACATGTATACACCAGGATCCCGTATACACCAGGATCCGCTTTCCTGCGCAAATTTCAGTACAGGGCCGTTAAAAGCGTCGGTGTGTAGAGTTCGGTTCCCTGTTCGTCAAAGAATCCCATAACGTAGAATCCTCCCGTGCACGGTCCGTCGCAGCTGGTCGAGGCGCTGGAACTTGCGCGGAGGAGGGAGAGGATCACCGAGCGCGTTCCACTACTCGCACAGTGCCTACTCGCAAACGTCCGAAAAAAACACGTGTCCGCTTTGATGTAATGTATCGTAGATCCTCCGCGGGGGATCCAGGCCATTTGCGGGTAGTTACTTTGCGAGTAGCGGAACGCGCTCGTCTAGAGGAGGGGGAAGAAGAGGATGAGGATGATGAGGAGGAGGACAGGCGTAAACCCATGACCCATCAAAGGTGTTGCAACAGTGCACCGTTGGAAGACAACGGTTTGAACATCCAGAGCCGCGCCAACACACCGTCCTTGGGAATTCAACGCCGCGAATCAACGTTATTGTTGCGCTCTGTCAGTCTTTCATCGTGCCAACGCAACATTTCAGGGGCGTCAGCAATTCAACAAGTTGAAGCGGTTGTACATTCTGAATTCGGATGTGCGCTGCACTGCGGCGAGAACCATATTGCGAAAACTCACGCCCTCCATCCGTGAAGCCGATGTAAACTTTTACGACGAATGTGCGCGGCGCTAGGACGAGAACAACACCTCGAAAAGGACCCGTCCCCCGTCCGTGAAGATGTTATAGATTTTAAAGACGAATGTGCGCGGTGCTACGGCGATAACAGCATTTTGAAAGGGAGCGGCTCCCCATCCGTGAAACTGCTGCAAACTTTTAATGACGAGTGTATGCGGTCCGAACAACACGTTGAAAAGGACCCGCCTTCCATCCTTGAAACTTTTGCCAGCTCCAGGATCATAAATGGTGAGGAAGTCTCAAGCGACACGCCCAGCCCGCCCTACCGACACGTCTCGGGGTGCAAAAGGGAGGAGCTATTTACAAGGACAAGGAATGGAATGGAGGAGGAGGAGGCGGGAGGGGAGGAGGAGGAGGAGGAGGAGGAGGAGGAGGCGGAGGAGGAAAAGGAGGAGAAGGCCGGAGGGAGGAGACAGAGGGGGCAGGTGGACGACCTGATCAACCACACCAAGGAAGAGATGCGGAGGGTGGCGGAGGCGGTGAACGCAAATGTCTCGAAGCTGGACCGGGCCGCCGGGGAGTCGCTGGTCGTGTGCGGGAATTCGAAAGATTCCCGCGTAAGGCTTGGGGCTGCGCGTCGGGAGGTACGTAGTCCAGTCTGGCCTCAGCAGGCCCAGCTTGGTGTGGTCTCAGCACCTCTGCGCCTAGGGGCGCCGCGCCTTGAATGTTCTGGCGAGTATGTTGGCCTCAGGGCGCCCAGATTTTTTTTGTTGGGCGTAGCTCGAATGTGTTGCTCGCGAAGTAAACTTCGACTTACCGACTGACTGACTGACTGATTGACTGACTGACTGACTGACTGACTAATTGACCGACTGACCACTGACTGGTCGCACCCGTTACGCGACGGCTTTATTCTGGGCCGCCGAGGGCGCAACCTATGGCGCAGCCAATAGGCGACGGCTTTCTTCTCGGCGGTCGAGGGCGCAACCTATGGCGCAACCTTCCTACCCGACGGTTTTATTCTCGGCCGCCGAGGGCGCAACCTATGGCGCAACCGATAGGAGACGGTCTTATTATTGGCGGTCGAGGGCGCAACCTATGGCGCAACCAATAGGGGACGGCTTTATTTTCAGCGGCCGAGAGCGCAACCTATGGCGCAACCTTTCTACGCGACGGTTTTATTCTCGGCGGCCGAGGGCGCAACCTACGGCGCAACCACTAGGCGACGGTTTTATTCTCGGCGGCTGAGGGCGCAACCTATGGCGGAACCAATGGGCGACGCTTTTATTCTCGGCGGTCGAGGGCGCAACCCACGGCGGAACCAATAGGAGACGGTTTTATTCTCGGCCGCCGAGGGCACAACCTATGGCGCAACCCATAGGAGACGGTTGTATCTTGGCCGCCAAGGGCGCAAGTTTTAGCGCAACCTTTCTACGCGACGGTTTTCTTCTCGGCGGCCGAGGGCGCAACCTATGGCGCAACCAATGGGAAACTGTTTTTTTCTCGGCCGCCGAGGGCGCAACCTATGGCGGAACCGATAGGAGACGATTTCATTCTCGGCCGACGAGGATGCAACCTATGGCGCAACCGATAGGAGATGTTTTTTTCTCGGCCGCCGAGGGCGCAACCTATGGCGCAACCTATGACGCAACCTAGGTGCCAGGAGAAGGAGGATGAGCAGGAGGAGGAAGAGGAGAAACGAGGACGAGGTCTTAGACGAGGACGACGAGGAGGATCTGGAGCTGGAGAAAGACAAGGAGGATGAGGAGAAGGACACGGAGGAGGATGACGACGATCAGGATGGGGAGGAGGACGGGGAGGAATACGATATCACCAGGTCTACTAAGCCTCTACGCCACCCAGTCTCTGGGCGGGCCGCCGTCACCGAATCCGTCTTTTGCAAAGTGCACCTCGTGCTCGGGACCGCCGCCGCCGCCGCGAGTTTGCATCGGTTGTTTGTATGATTGCCTTCAGCCCTCCCCGCTACCGCGCCTGGGTCGTGGGCCAGAGGCCTCGTCGCGGTTGCGCGCTTGCTCCATTCGAAGCAGACTTATGTTGTGCAGTTCGTCGCGGCTGCGCGGTTGTTCCCTTTTGGTGGGGGGCTCGGGCCCAGGGGGAGTTTTGAGCAGAATTATGTTGTATAAGTTGTCGCGGTTGCATTTGGGATCCGGGCTTGGGGGGTAAGCGACGGCGAAGCGGGATATTTCAAACGATCTCTTGGACATCTGTCGTGTTATGTTTTGGGTGCGCGCTCGTGGGTGGAAGGTTTCGCTTGATTGTGGAAGCACTTGCGGGCGTTTTCGGATAAGAGAACGGAGGGGGTTTTGAATTGGATTGCGGCGTCAGATTCAGGCTCGCATTTCGCGGTCCGACGGTCTTCACGTCAGACATATTTGTTATAAGAACGCACGCATGCATGCGCACGAGTTAAGCACGCCTACATGCATTGTCTACACGTTTTCCCCCCCCCCCCCCGTCGCAGCCGTGGAAGTTCTGGTGAATACTTTTCCTAGAGTGGCGACCTGGTAATAATACGAGCCGTACGAGGACGAAGTGTGGGCATTCGACTGCGTGCAAGGCTACGCCCGATTTATGCTCGCCGTTTGGGCTGGCGGCGGGGCCCAAGTGGCGAGCTGTCCAGTGGTTTGGTCAGCCGCTGCCCCAGAAGGCTGTTTGGAGGGACCTGGGGCACTTGGACGGCCCTGGGGATACCCAGGAGGTGCTGAGGGAGTGTTTTGGCCCCGTGGGGAGTCGAAACCGCGCCACACTGCCCTGGAGGCCTGTTGACGCAAGTTTTGGCTTCCTCCTGGGACTGCGTGCGCAACCCCAGGCCATCCTTTGCCCCTTCGCCCCATCCTTAGCGACTCTCACTGGCCAGCCTCGTTCGAACAAAACGCCAACTTGGCCCTCCAAGGCCCCTGGCATCCTTACCGCGCATCCTCATGATACGGGTTGAGTGCAGACCGCCCTCGAACGGGCAAACACCAGGACGACCAGGAGGTGGCGGTGGCAGAGGAGGAGGACGAGGAGGACGAGGAGGAGGATGAGGAGGAGGAGGACCAGTGCAAACCCAAAGCGCATCAGCGATGCTGCAATAAACCCTCCCTCCAAGTTCCCTCCTCACAGGTCCCTGCGATACCCCTCCCCTGGACTCCAAAAATGGCATATGCCTCGCCAGGACAAACAACAAATACAACAATGGCTGTACATGTTTGGGTATTTTATCAGACTCGGGCACCCCTCAACTTCAGACATGATCTTAGATCGTGTCCAGCACATAACTCCTTGGTTTTTCGACGCCGCAAATGAAATCGACTGCTGCGTCCTGACAAGACTTGTGCCAGAACACCGGTCCTGGGACCTCAACACCGCTAGTTCACGTAACTGCTGCGTCTCGCGGAGGAGAGATGGAAGAGAAGGCGGAGGAGGAGGAAGAGGAGGAGGAGGATCATCACGTGGCTGGGGGCGGCTTGTCCACCTTATGGCCGGCAATCCTATTGTTGGGACTGGCCAGCTCGCTGCTGGACGAGGCAATCCGACAGTCTCTCTGGTGGGTTTCTGTGCGCGGGAAAGGTGAGAAAGGATGTTTGGGAATGCTTGCCCTTGCAAAAGAGATTCCACTGGGGATTCCATTGGGTTGGATCTGCTGGGCGATCGAACCTTCTCCCACACTGCCCTCTGAAACCTCTCGCATTTGATTCGCAGTACTGGCCACAATTCGCACATGCGATCAAGAAACTGCCGCCTCTGTCAGGACGGACAACCATAGAGGCGGTGGCTTTGAGGGTTGGCCGCGGCCTCCGTGAACTGCAGGTGCACACCTGGGCAGGCTTCTTCGCGCTTGTCCTCGAGTTTGGATGGCGCGCGCCTGCATCTACAAACAGGTCCAGGTCCGCTCCCCGTTCCTTCCCCGCTCCCGCGCATCTCGTCTGCGAGGGGGGGCAAGGGCAGTCGTTGGGCCGGGAGGTCGGGGGGACACTTTGCTGTCGGGTTGCAGGGGCACTCTGCGCTCCAGCCTCGACCTGCTGCGCGGCACTCTTGCCCCGCTCCGAAGGAGATGTCTTGCCCGTGGTTGGACCGACGGGCTCCCACGAGCTGAGACTGTGGGCAACGGAGACCAGCCGTTCTTTGAAGAGCTTGGTGTCGCTGTCCGCAACCTCGACCTCTGTCACCGATGGACGCAGCTCACACCGAGCACTGTGCACACTATCGGCATCGTCGTTCCCTTTGGCATCTAGCCAATCCTGGGAGTCTCGAGGTGAGCTCTCAAGGTCTTGATGTGCCTTTATCTTCACGCACTCAACTTTAGCAGTCTACCCCGTGCTACCGGTGGCGAGCATGGAACCACCAGCTTGTGCGTGTTTCCTCTTAGTACTGGGGCACCTGACACACATCTAGAATGCATCGGCAATCGGTGATTATGTGGGTGGTCGGGTAAGGGGCACCAGAGGAACCAGCGGCAAGCACAACAAGACGCCTAGCCGAGGGGGAGGACTGAGAGAGACACAGGCCAACTGGCCCATACATCGCACCCTGTGAGTTCTCCGTGCTCGTCAATCACCACGGAAGCACATCCTACTGCATGACAAATTTGGTGCCCTTTGCGTGAGGCAGGGCCCGTCGGTGTACATGCTGCCTTTGAAAATTTGTTGGGCGGACTTGCCCTCCTTGCTCTACAACTTTAGGCAATCGATCCCAAGCCCAGCAGGGGGCCCAGCAGAGAAGTCGGGCTTCCCCAAGAGGCAGGCCTGGTACGGACACCTTGGACAGGCCTTGGATCAGTTCCTTCGCGACATTGGTCAAACTTTCTTGCCTGAGGGGTTCAGCTCCCGGGCACTTCACGAATCTATGATAGAGATCATCTGTCGCATGTCCACAAACACGTTGTGGCTCTGCTGGGTATGCTGCTTTCCTCAGGCACCCGTGCGTCCAAAGACTTTGCGTGAGGAAGGCCTCGATGATGACCGTTTCTGACTCAGACGAAGGGTGAGACTTGAGAACTTCCTACGCCACGGCCGCATCAAGTTGGCCTTCCAGGCCTAGCTTGCCACCCGCCTGCGCACTGACCTGCTAATGCCACGCCTGTTGCAGCCAGAATCGTAGCAGAGGCGATGACGTAGTCGTTAGGGTGTGCACCTCTCCGTTCTGATCCATCATCGTGAGAAGGTCCTGGGGATGTCCACCCAGCCCTTTTCGCACTCAGGATAGCAGCCCCAAGGGCCCCCCCTGCGCTGACCCACTTTTTTGGCGCCTGCTCAAGAAATACTTGCCGCCATCGCTCGAAGGAGCTGGAAGATTGAAACCAGGCGCGAGGGCGCCGACCATCGCCCTCCAGTCGAGCACAGACCGCACATAGCACGGGGCCCACTCCAGGCCTGCAGCAGGAATCTCCCAGAAGACACGGGCTGAGCGCGCCAGATCTCTTATGGGTTCCTTGTCTGGCGATATAGAGGAAGAGATTCCCGGATAATCTTAACTCCACATCATCCAAACCCACCACCTGGGCTCCATTACACCGAGC
Organism: Prorocentrum cordatum; assembly: GCA_963575745.1. Taxonomy (NCBI): domain Eukaryota; class Dinophyceae; order Prorocentrales; family Prorocentraceae; genus Prorocentrum; species Prorocentrum cordatum. Next base: position 209,822 of record CAUYUJ010015125.1, on the reverse strand, counting down.
GTATCCAATACCAGCGTTATATAGTTTTGCGTGTTTGCTCCAGCTCCGTGAACGGCTCGGATCCTGGAGGTTCCTTCTTTTACCTTTCTGCATCTCTCTCTCTATATATATATCTCAACTTAGTAGCGTTCATTCCTTTACTTCGCAATTCTCCAGCGCGATAATCAGATCCCAGATTAGCTGCATCAGCTGGAGCTGAGCTGGCATACATCCACACAAGGTCGATTAATTTCTTCTGGACTCCGACGTCGGATGCCAGGACCGTAGACTTGGCCACCGCGATCGCGCATCCCAGCTCGCAGTGGATCGCGCTGAGCAGTCTAGCGGCGGCCTTCCTCATTTCCTTGATGAGGTTGGCTTTGCGCTCATGCAAATACAGGAGGAGGAGCAGGAGGAGGAGGAGCAGGAGGAGGAGCAGGAGGTCATCTATGAACATATGCAGAGCAACTGGAACATTACCCGACCAGGACCGTGGCAAAACTGCACCCAGCGGGAATCTCTTGTCCGTGACATGAAACCTAGGTAATTCGTGCCTTTTGCCATTCTGCTCTAGGTGACGATCGCATCTAGGTCCTTCTGCCCTGTGATGCGCTGCATCTCTAAAATCTTGTTCAAAGGCCATCTCGGCGGGCGCCAGACAGGTTTCCATTCCGCCCAGTGTTGCGTTTCCACGGCTTTAGCTCCGGGGCCCCCAAACGGGGTGGTGACTACACGGTGTGGTGAGTCGGTGGGGATTCGGGGTCACCGCACGGATTTGAGACTTGGGTCGTTCTCCGAGGATGTCTCGGGCGACTGGAGCCTCAAGGGTCCCAAACCGTGTGGTGACGAACCGTGCGGTGAGGCTTTTTGCGGTTATCGAGGTCACCGCCCGGTCTGGCACCACACGGTTTTGGGACCTTCAATTAGCTGACAACCAAACCAGCTTGGGGGTATCACTTATTTTCCATGGATGCCGAAGGGGGGGTGTCAGTCATTCTACTCACTGTGATCTCCATCGCGGAATTCAGGATCCCGCAGTTGTTGCCCAGGGCGGTTTGCTTTTTGTTCCTTCTTGAGCGTTCGAGTCCAGGATCAATTCCAGAGTGTCCAGGGCGGCCGCTGGTTTCGTCCAAGAGCAATTCCCCAGAGAATGACCAAAGGGGCGCTTGATGAGTAACTGTCGGGGCTTTCTGATAATTGGAATCATCAGAGCAGGTCCCACTACAACTTGAAGCTTGACTGGACGGTGCGGCGAGAGGGGGTACTGCTCAAGGATCGCGATCTTCTTCGCCGAAAGTTTTTAGACACGAGTTCACACGTCGATATCGCTGCGCGACTTGCTCGTGAACATGGTATATCCTGATGAGTGCACCAATTCTAGGCCAGCCCGCTCGACCATCCTGGGGGCGGCAAATAGGAGTCAGCCCCCACTAGCACTGGCATTTTTATATTTTGCTGAAACCAACCTGCTGCCGCAAGCAGGTGAATATTGTCATTGTTGAGTACACGTGCCGCATGAAGGATACTGCTTGCCGCCGAAATCGAAATCTGATATGACAGCTTGCCAACCTCTCCTTTCACAACACTAGGCCGCGAATGGGGCCTTGTCGCCATGCAGCCTGACTTCCTCAGTGACGAGGGCATTGGCGTCCTGGCCTGCCTCCGACAAGAGACAATTTCGGACAGCATCCCAGCAATTCCCATTGAGCGAAATGTTGTCCAACGTTTTGCCTTCGCCGAGGAGGCTGACGATGATGATGCTGATGAGGATGATGATCATGATGATGCTGATGATGATGATGATGCTGATGCTGATGATGATGATGATGATGATCATGATGGCGATGACGATGCCGATGACGATGACGATGATGATTATGATGCTGCTGATGCTGATGATGACGATGATGATGCTGATGCTGATGATGATGATGATGCTGATGCTGCTGACGATGATGATTCTGATGTTGCTGATGGTGCCGATGATGATGATGATGATGATGATGATGATGATGATGATGATGATGATGTTGACGATGGTGCTGATGCTGATGATGATGCTGATGATGCTGATGATGATGAATGATGCCGATGATGCTGATGATGGTGCTGCTGCTGCTGCTGATGATGGTGCTGATGATGATGATGCTGCTGCTGATGATGATGATGATGATGATGCTGATGATGATGATGATGATGATGATGATGATGATGATGATGATGATGATGATGAGGCTGACACTTTCCCGCGCCACTAGACTTGCCCGCCGCCGACAACTCCGCCAGGTGCAGCGCGTCGCGAACTTTCTTGGCTGTCTCCGCGTCGCCTGCTGGGCCGATCGCTGCCGTCGCCGCGCCCAGCGACGCCTGCTCGCTCTTAAGGCGCTTCTTGGTGTCAGCAGTGTTGGTGTCCATATCGGTTTGCTGATCTGGGCTCCAGATCATCCTCCTCTTCTTCTCCCACTGATGGAAGAGGGTCTTCGAAGTCGACGGCTGGTGCTGTTGCTGGCGCTGCTGGTGTTGCTGTTCTGCTGTTCCCTCGGGTGCTGGGGCTGCTCCTTAGAACTGCGCAGCTGCTGTCGAAATGCTGGCCTCGCCTCGAGGTTGCGCACTTGCTGCTGGATGTAACGTGAATTGATACGTCTGATACTCGACCGCTTTGCAGCTGCGTCATGCACTGGCTGAGTGACGGGAAAGGCGACTTCTCCCCTGGCATGGGGACTTGCGTTGCTACTGCATGCGCCGTGACTGAAATCTGAACCTCCAATTGGATCAACTCCTCGCTGCACTTGGCGATGGTCTGCTGCAGATTTGTAGATTATTCTGCCAACGTGGAAATAACTCCTCCGCCTTTCCAATACGACCCCTCCTTCGCGCAATCTGATCACGAAGAGGCTGAGCTTCTTGGTCGAGAGGTTTGGCTTGAAGGTGCTGCTGCTTTGCGATCTTGAACTCATGACCGGCTTCCTCGTAGTTGCTGCCGCCCACACCCTTGCGTTCGTTCCAAAACTGAACCAAGCTTTGAAAGATCGCAACTGGATCACCTGCAGCCCGGGGCTGTGGGGCAGAGGGAGATGATGCTTTCTCGTCATGCGGCACTTCTGCATTCCCCTGAATTCCCTTGTGCTGCTGGTGACGACCCTTTGACCATCTCTGCGCCCCCTCGACTGGCTTGGGCACGTAAGACTGGTTGTCTTCTTCCCTGCCACGGCCCTTGAACATGCCCCCGCACCTGCAACAACACTCGATGCTGGTGTCACTACAAGCCCACCCAGGACAGCGTGCTGACCGACAAAGCATGCACTCGCGGCGAGAACGCTCATGCTGCTGCTGCCTCCCATATTGCTGCTGGCGCCAATGCTGATGCTCGACGCTTCCGCGAAATGCAGGGAACACCAGGCGCGACACCGGAGCAAACGAGGGAGTGATGGTGCAGCGACCGGGCTCCGAGGAGCCCAGGAGGTGGCCAGGCCTTACTACCGCACGGGAGGAGGAGGAGGAGGAGGAGGAGGAGGAGGAATAGGCGGAGGAGGAGGAGGAGGAGGAGGAATAGGCGGAGGAGGAGGAGGAGGAGGCGAAGAAGGCGCATGCCGAGGAAGGGGGACGCGCCAGGCCGAACGCGACTCCTGGGAGCCTTCCGCGCGCAGCTGCGCGCACCGTCGCACCTCCGTCGGCGAGGGCTCCCGTGCGAATGGTGTGCTCGCCTGCCGGCGTCGGTGCGCCTGCGCCTCGTGGACGCCCCGAGGTCACGCGCGGAGAGGGGTCGAGGCTCCTTCCCGCCACACGTTATTCTGGAGCCTCGGCGGCGCCGCGCCCGTGCTGAAAGGAACAACGTTAAGTCGGGCGTGTCCCTCTACAGGAGGAGTATTCAAACATAGTCAAAAAATAGTATCGGGACGATTTGTTTCTACTTTTGATTTTTGTTGAGTGTTTGTTTTGCTATTTTTTCTGTCGTCCAAGATCCCCCTGTAGGAGGACAGGCCCGACCTAAGGATAACGCCGACTTGGGCGAGGCGGGTGCGGATGGGGGAGGCGTGCAAGGTGGAACCTGCGGAGGAGTGGGAGGGCCATATGTATTATTGCTGTGAAAACTGGTCGAATGTTGTGTACCTACCATCGGTGCCCTGCAAGGGCCGCGTCAGTAACATGGTTACGCCAGAAGGATCATAGGAAGTCCTCCTCCTCTCCCCCATTGGCTCCAGTGACCTCCTCCTCCCTCCTCGTTGCTACACCCCAGTTTCTTTCATAGCTGTGCAGTATTATGGGGTCTGTCTGTAACCATTATTTTTGTTATGTGCTCCCTGTCTCGAATATGGCCGGGTCGGAGTCCCGTTGTGCGTACCATCCCATCTCCTCGTCTCTCTCGAATAGTAACTGCATGTCAGCTGCAAATGTTTGGGCCCACGGGTTAGAATGTGGTCCTAACTATCCAGCTCATATCTGCAAGCCTCCTGACCCCCCGTGATACGTCTAGTCGGGAGGCGCCAAACACTGCAGCGAGCACCGCACCGTGCTCCGTGGGGTAGCGGGACCAGCTCTGGTATCACCTTAGCCGTCTTTTCGTCAGTGCAATGCTTGAACGTTCCATCCTCCGGTACCTGAATACTTGTCGTACTTTGTTGCAGCGTATGGTGTCGTCCTCCTTTTCCCAAGACGTAGCTCCTCCTGCTAGTGTACGTAAGTATTTGCCTAGTGCGCTGTCTAACGCATTGGTGTGTGCTGTGGTTGTAACAAATGCCGTTAATCCGCTGAGGGCCGCACCTATGACGAAGGCCGTGTATATACATGAGTTGTTTGATCTGGCGTGGTGTGTCGGATGTCCAGAACGTTCCGCATTGTCGTCACGCCAGTCTTATCGCACTAACGCGTCTGGCTATTACGCCTGTTATGCCCTGTCCTGTTGGTAGGTACGGCCCCAGTACCCTCATTTCTCTGAGGGCGAGCCCTCTTTGTGTGGTGCTGCGTCGAAAGGCCCTGGCAGTACCGTAGTTACCCCTGTTCACTAAGTATAGTAGGTGGTTAGTTCTGCTGTGATAGGGCCACGGCCTCCTTCTTTCAGTGTGTCGGCCAGTCGGTCGGTGGTGCTGCAGATTTGTGTCTCTATCTTTTGTGCCATGGCCATTTCTGGGATTGTGTGTACATGGGTGATGTCGTCTATGAATGTGTTGAGGCCAATGCCATGTGTTTTGCCTCCCACTGGGTCGTGTGTGTCGTGTGTAGTCTGGTTTTGGTCGCTTCTCTCCTGTGACCACCATTTGTTGACGTAGGCAGAGGGTAAGACCCATGTGTGCTCCAGTTGTGCTTTCCGCTTCTACTGGGCCATCTGCCGCCTCGAGTGCCATGGTCGAGTGGTCAATGGCAGCCATTGTGTAGCGCTGGTCGCTTTCGTACGCCACGTTTGAATGCTACCGCTCTTAGCAGTGCTCTGTTTGCGGCTGCGGCTGCGTTGGTGCCGTCGCAGTTCGTGGTGATGGTGCTGACCCCTCCTTGTGCAGCCCTCCACTGGGCAGCTTGTACGCATAGCATGGAGATGTCCCTGCACCTGTGTGGTAGGCCTCCCTGTGCCCATCGTGGGTGGTCGGTGGGGGGGGGGCCTCGTTGTTGTATCCCTGAGTGCCATGCTCGTAGACGTTCAGTATCCGTTTGTCTGGTATGCCGTCCGCTGGGAAGGCTTTGTGAGCGATGCCGATCTAGCGGCGTACCCTGGCAGCTGCGACACTGTAGTGGGATCTGGTCGAGGCAGTGCTTGTACTCGTGCTGGAGCTCGTGCATTCTCGGCGCTCCTAGTCCTGCGTAGGTCCCCCTGCCCACGCCGTATGACCGTTGTTCCCGCATCTCTGCGTAGTTGTCGTCGTCCACTGGCCCTGCTGCCTCGCCCAGCGCTGTCCCCATAGTCCACTCCATTTTCTCTAGTAGCTCCCTCCTCCCTTCCTTGAACTCTCCCAGAGTAGTGTTAGTGCTCCGGGTCCTCCTCGTCTGATCTCTTTTCTGCTGCTGCCATCCTGCGGAGCTCGAGCTGGTCGGACTCGTCGGTAGGGGCTCCTGAGGTGGAGGGAGGGTCGAGCATCAGCCAGGTCATTCCTGTAGGCATCCCCCATTCTGGCCAGGCTCTTCTCTTGCACGCTCGCTGGCAGCATCGTGACGTCGCCTTCTCGTCGTCTTCGGCCGGCCCTCGCAGCTCGGTGTCGGTCGGTAGTCCCTCGATGGCGTCAGAGGCATGCTGTGCGTGCTCGGCTCGAGCTTCGGCTCGGTCGAGCGGTGGTGCCCCCGGGTCCTCCCTCGAGCGCTGGTCGCCCCGGTATCTGTGGCCATTGTAGTCTTCGGGCCAGCCTGTTTTGGGTGGTGAGGCAGGAGCGCCACTTCGGGCCTCTGCCGTCTCGCTGGCACCCGTATTCGTAGTCGGTGCACCGCTGCAGGATTCTTGCGCCCGTGGGCCTCCCAAGTGCGTGCTACGAACCTGGCCCTCCTCTCCTCCTCCGCCTGTTTCCTGGCTTGCTCGAGTACTGCGCTGATCTCTTTGAGCTCGGCTTCTACTTCGTCGTGTTCTTCGGCCGTGGCTTCAGCGGTGAGTCGTTGTCGTAGGCTCCTTCGTCGTCGTAGTAACTGGAGCCGGTGCGCTTTTGTTTTCTTCGTTAGCTCGTCTACCTCGTCCTGTCTCGTGTTCTTCACAAACGTAATAAGCATGGCTTATCGTACTGCCCCCTAGAAGGTCCCAGGTAGCATCCGGGGTCGGTTCTGAGATCGCCTCCTCCCATTCATTTTTCCCTCCCCACCGCCTCTACTTCATGGTCGATGGTAGGAAGGAGTTGCTCCCGCTTGTGTCCGGTGCGGAGGCCCTCCAGAAGTCCGTCTCTGCACAGACCTTGTTCTATACGGGGCCGAGTGGGGAAGGAGGAGG
>CAUYUJ010015125.1:190445-195445 GCA_963575745.1 Prorocentrum cordatum | reverse complement strand
ACCACCACCACCACCACCACCACCACCACCACCACCACCACCACCACCACCACCACCACCACCACCACCACCACAACCACAACCACAACCACAACCACGCACACACGCACGCACGCACGCACGCACGCACGCACGCGCGCACGCGCACCACCACCCACTACGCACGCGCGCGCGGAGCCACAGTTCCGCTACGACACGCGTCCGCGGATAGAGAAAATCAGCGCCATGGTAGGGGATGGGAGGGAGGGGTAGGACGTCAGATATGACGCGAGCGCACCTAACTTGCCTCCCCCCTCTCTTTGTTGGCCTCATGGGAGGCCCTCGTCGCCACGGCTGGATTCGCCTTGAAATTCTGGTCAGATCGCCGGACGCCGGGAGCGGCCCGGGGAGTGGCGGTATCGATACCTTTTGGTTTCCTCACTCACCTGTCTGTTTTGCATCATGGCGGCTGGAAGCCTGGATAGACACACCTGCAGGACTCGACCACCTCCTGGACTCCCGGATGGGGCAGGAGCGGATGAATGGGGCAGGAGCGGATGGGGTCGGGGGAACGCGCCGCATCGGCGATGCATCGGCGACGCGGCTCGGTTCGGAGCCCCGTTCTCTCCATAGCGCTGTCGCCGATGCATCAGCGATGCGGCGCGCGCTCCTCCGACCCCGTCTGCTCTGGCCCCGTTCGGGAGGCCTCCCGTCTTCCTTCACGCCGCCCCGCGGCCAGGCTGTCCTCTCTGCTGGACAGCAACATCTCGATCCGATCAGGCGGGCGCGGGCGGGAATCGCGGCCGACCTCCATCCTCTCCAGCGCGCCAGAGGCGGCGTTTCGGGGGAGTTTCCTGCGGCCAGGTGTGGGCCCCCCCCCAATATAGACCCCCGACGCCATGATTTTTCTATCGCGTCGACACCCAGGGGTCTCGGCCTATTCCCCGCGACCGGCTTTTCATCCCGAGTCGTTTTGTTGACGGTCCCGAGGGGCCGGCAAGGGCACCCAGAGGCCGAACATTGTGAGGCACCTCCGGTCGTGAGTTTTCATTGCCCGGGGGGGGCCTGGGGGTGGAGGTCAAGGGAGGAGGGGGATGAGGAGGGGGAGGAGGAGGAGGAGGAGGAGGAGGAGGAGGAGGAGGAGGAGGAGGAGGAGGAGGAGGAGGAGGGAGGAGAGGGGGAGGAGGAGGGGGGAGGAGGAGGAGGAGGAGGAGGAGGAGGGGAGGAGGAGGAGAGAAGGAGGGAGGAGGGAGGAGGAGGAGGAGGACGACGAGGGGGAGGAGGAGGGGGAGGAGGAGGGAGGAGGAGGAGGAGGAGGAGGAGGAGGAGGAGGAGGAGGAGGTGAGAGGAGGAGGGGATGCAGGGAGGAGGAGGAGGAGAGAGGAGGTTTTGCACTGCCCGAGGGGGTCTGGGCCCCTCTCCCCAAAAAGACCCTTCCCAGACGTCCGGCGGCGCCATCTTTCCAAGCCGCGGGTCCGAAGGGTCCCGACCCCTTCCCCTCCTTTTCTTCGGCAGACCACTGGGCGCGCACTCCCGAAGCGGTCAGTCTCCCCCTCCTCCCTCCTCCCTCCTCTCCTCTCCTCCTCCTCCCCCTCCCTCCCCTCTACCTCCTCCTCTTCCTCTCCCCCCTCCCCCTCCCCCTCCTCCTCCTTCCTCTCCTTCTCCTCCTCCCCCCTCCTCCCCCTCCTCCCTCCCCCTCCTCCTCTCTCTCCTCCTCCTCCTCCTCCGACCCCTTCCCATGGGGGTAACCCGGCTCCATTTCTGACGGCCCCGGTGCCCGAGGAAAAACGCCCGGTTTGAAAATCAGATCGTCGGAGATCTAGGTTCCCAGACCCTCTCGGGTAATGAACAAATCATGATGGGAGGCTTTTCACTATTTTCGGCCTCTGGGGGCCCTCCCCGGGCCTCGGAGTCCGTCAAGAAACGACCCAGGGTGCAAAGCCGGTCCACGGGAAAGGGTCGAGACCTCTGAGGGTCGACGTTATGAAAAATCATTACGTCGGGGATCTGGGTATAGGGGCGGTGCCTCGTCCGGGATGCTGTTGTGAGTACCCTTGGGTCGTAGAGCTGGTCCCCGAGGCCGACCATCGGGGCGAATCACCGGGACTGAAGCAGTCAGCCCTTCGGTAGGATGCAACTCCTGGGAGGTTCAACCCAGCATTACATCGGCGCTACGAAAGTTTTGACCCGTTTCGTTTTTCCACGAAGACACGTCTCGGGCGGGAGCGCATTGCGAAGTTGAGCTGAAGAAGTGCCGACCTTCATTTTCGAGGAAGTCCTGTGCGGGGGCGCCATTTCGAAATCGAGCCAAAGGGTGTCGAATTCGGGAAGTCCTGGGTGGGAGCGCCATTTTGAAATCGAACCCGGAAGGCTCCGAATTCTGTTTCGGGGGAAGTCCTGGGCGGGAGCGCCATTGCGAAATCGAACCAGAAAGGTTTCGAATCCTGGTTTGGAGGAAGTCCTATGCGGGAGCGCCATTTCGAAATCGAACCCAGAAGTTTCGAAATCGTTCGAAATTGTTTTTGAGGAAGTCTCAAGCGAAACCGTCGTTTCGAAATGCAGTTTGGCATTGAAGCATCTACATTGGATTTCTGATCAGAGATTTCGAAATTGTGGTTTTCGCTTGGGACTCCTCCAAACAAAAACAGTTTCGCACGATTTCGAAACTTTCGGGCCAAATAATTTCCAGATGTCTAAAAAACATGTGTTAAACATGGTTTCCATACATGCTTTCCATACATTTGAAACATGTTTGAAACATGTTTAGACCAGTTTCCGACATTTTCAACACAGTTTAAATTCAAGGATCGGATTGTCAGGGTGTCCATTGTCGTGGCATCCACAATCTTAGTCCCTGATAATCCGCTCAATCTGGCTGGAAGCTGGGTTTCATCTGTCCTAATTCAGTCCGGTGGTCCTTAATCGGGCTTGCGCCCACAATATTCACGTATGAGGAAACCAGTTTCCAAATCAGAGCGTGCAGTTCCTTAGCGTAAATAAGAGCCTATGGATCCCAGGGTCGACTGGAGATTTCATTACATTTGCAGTTTCGACTCGTTCGCTCCTTTTTTTCTGCGGACTGCTCCTGCTTCCTCTGCTTGTTGGTAGTTTTCTGGGGAATTCCCAGACCTAGACTTAGAGCGCGAGTTAAGAAAGGTACTTGCAGAGTCTTTTTTGTTAGGCTGGAGTTGTGTGTTGTACTAATCTCCTAGAGTCGTAGTAGTAGCATAAGTAGTAGTAATAGTAGGAGTAGTAGTAGTAGTAGTAGTAGTAGTAGTAGTAGTAGTAGTAGTAGTGGTAGTGGTAGTAGTAGTAGTCGTCGTAGTAGTCGTAGGAGTATGTAGTAGTAGTCGTCATCGTAGTAGTCGTCGTAGTACAAGTAGTAGTAGTAGTAGTAGTAGTAGTAGTAGTAGTAGTAGTAGTAGTAGTAGTAGTAGTAGTAGTAGTAGTGGTAGTAGTAGGAGTAGTGGTAAGAGTAGTTGTCGTAGTAATGGTCGTAGTCGTAGTAGTAGTAGTAGTAGTAGTAGTAGTAGTAGTCGTAGTAGTAGTAGTAGTAGTAGTAGTAGTCGTAGTAGTAGTCGCAGTACTAGTAGTAGTAGCAGCAGCAGTAGTAGTAGTAGTAGTAGTAGTAGTAGTAGTAGTAGTAGTACGATTGGTAGTAGTAGTAGTCGTAGTACTAGTAGTAGTAGTCGTAGTAGCAGTAGTAGTAGTAGTTGTTGTAGTAGTCGCAGTAGTAGTAGTCGCAGTCGTAATAGTAGTCGTACGGATAGTAGAAGTATTAGTCGTATTAGACATTGTACTAGTAGTAGTAGTAGTAGTAGTAGTAGTAGTAGTAGTAGTAGTAATAGTAGTAGTAGTAGTAGTATTAGTAGTAGTAGTAATAGTAGTAGTAGTAGTAGTAGGGGTAGTAGTATGAGTAGTAGTATTAGGAGTAGTAGTTGCAGCATTAGTAGTAGTAGTAGTAGTAGTAGTCTTAGTAGTAGCAGCGTTAGTAGGTGTAGTAGTAATAGTATTAGTAGTAGTTGTATTGGTAGTAGTAGTCAGTAGTAGTAGTACTAGTAGTAGTTGTCGTCGTCGTAGTAGTAGTAGTAGTAGTAGTCGTAGTCGTAGCTGTAGTAGCTGTAGTAGTAGTAGTAGTAGTAGTAGTAGTAGTAGTAGTAGTAGTAGCAGTACTAGTAGTAGTAGTAGCAGCCGTAGGTGGTAGTAGTACTAGTAGTAGTAGTTGTAGTAGTAGTAGTAGTAGTAGTAGTAGTAGTAGTCGTCAGTAGTAGTAGTAGTAGTAGTAGTAGTAGTAGTCTTAATAGTAGTAATTGTAGAAGTAGTACTAGTAGTAGAACTAGTAGTAGTAGTGGTAATAGCGCCAGTTGTACTAGTAGCAGTACTGGTCGTAGTAGTAGTAGCAGCGGTAGTAGTAGTAGTAGTAGTAGTAGTAGTAGTAGTAGTACTAGTAGTAGTAGTTGAAGACGAAGTAGTAGTAATAGTAGTAGCAGTAGTGGTAGGAGAAGTAGTAGTAGTTGTCACATTCGTAGTAGTAGTACTAGTCGTTATCGTAGTAGTAGTAGTAGTAGTAGTCGTAGTAGTAGTAGTAGTGGTAGTAGTAGTAGTAGTAATACGAGTAGTCGTAGTAGTAGTAGTGGTAGTAGTCGTCGTAGTAGTAGTATGGTGTAACTTGTAAGTAGTAAGTCGTAGAAGTACGAGCACCAGCAGTAGTCGCAGTAGTCGTAGTAGCCGTAGTGGTAGCATTCGTAGTGGCAGGAGTAGTAGAAGTAGTCGCCGTAGTAGTAGTAGTAGTCGTAGTAGTAGTAGTAGTAGTAGTAGTAGTAGTAGTCGTAGTAGTAGTAGTAGTTGTTGTAGTAGGAAGAAGTAAGAGTAGTCGTAGTCGTAGTCGTAGTAGTAGTAGTAGTAGTAGTAGGCGTAGTAGTAGTAGTAGTAGTAGTAGTAGTAGTAATAGTAGTAGTAGTAGTTGTAGTTGTAGTCGTAGTAGTAGTACTTGTAAGTAGTAGTTGTACGTATGAAGTAGC
>CAUYUJ010015125.1:150445-187945 GCA_963575745.1 Prorocentrum cordatum | reverse complement strand
AACTATGAGGCTATGATGCCTCTTCGATTTTGAGCCGGCCATGATGCCCACTCGTGTCCACCCCGTCCCGTCTTCAGGGACCTCGTATCCCCCTATGACGGCGGGATGGGAAGACAGGCCGCCGACGCGGTGATTTTTTCGTAACGTCGACCCTCAGAGCTCTCGACCCATTCCCCTAGACCAGTTTCTCATCCCGAGTCGTTTTTTGACGCTCCCGAGGCCCTGCGAGGGCCCCCCGAGGCCGAAGACGGCCCCAAACCCTCGGCCCTGATTTTTTTACGACGCGAGCACGTCTGGGAAGATAGGCCGCCAGCTTCGGCACTGCAAGCACGGTGCTGGGCGGCCTCCGCGTGGCCGATCCTCCGGCCACGCGCCCAGGCCGGGCTTTCCGCGGGCAGAGGCTGCGCCGGCTTCTCCGCGGAGGCGTCGGGGGCGAGGAAGGCGACGAGGAGGAGGAGGAAGAGGAGGAGGAGGAGGAGGAGGAGGAGAGCAGCGCCTCAGGTAGGTTTCCCGCCGCGCGCGCGGGCGCGCGACGGACTACCCCCTGGCGCCGCCTACTCACGGCACGGTGCCGTAAGAGCAGGAGGCAATGTAGAAGGAGAGCAAAAGGAAAAAGTCGCCCTCAAGGCCGTGGACGCAGGCCAACTTGCCGCCGACGAAGGAGGCGTCGCCACCGAAGAAAACGCCGTGCCACCAGCCGACCACGGAACGGCAGCGAATCACGACATGGTCGATCAACGCGCCGCGTGGTTGCAAGAGGAGCCCCCCTTGCGGGGGCGGCGTTGCTGGGGCACGTCGGGCACGAGGCGCCAGGCCCCTTTCGACGCGCCTGATCGCATCTTGCCGGTTGCGGCGCGTGGACTCGTTGGGCGAGAGCCCATCGCACCTCAAACCAAGCTTCCGCACTGTGCGGACATCTCCCGCATCACAGTGAGACCCGCAGCGCCTGCAACAGTAAACGCTGTTGCCCCTGAACACGTCGTGTCCAAGCGCAGCGAAAGCGTCCCCGACCTCCTCGGCCATGGCAGGTGGCAACAAGGCTGCGGGGGCCGAGGGCTGTGAGCTCCCTTCGAGCGCCAAGGCCGCGCCCAGGGCCATGCCAGCCCTCTGGTCGCTGCAGAGAACCCAGCCCTCGCCGAAGGCGCGGAAGTACTCGGCGTTGAAAGCTCTGGCAACACGCGAAGGGCGACATACACAAAGAGAGCCTGTTTGCAGCGACTCGAGGGAGGAGCCCGTTGTGGCCATGACTCCGCATTGGGTGTATCGGTACCGCCTGAGACTGGCGCAGTAAGCAAGGACATGGTCCGTATTGCGTGCCACCACAATGGGCCTGGCCTGCTCGCAAGGTGGCCTGGGGACCTCCACGTCGCACCCCCATTGTTTGCGAGCTGCCACCTGCAGTGCCGCCCACGAACTGAACTGCAAGACCTTGCGGTGCTGTTTCAGCGCAGCTGTTGCCGCCTCAGCTACCCACCCGGCCAGTGCGTGAGAGGCTGCACCACAGCGCGCGAAGTAGTCTGCCCAGCCGTTGCCTAGCCAGTCACGCAGCTCCTGCGGCTCTGTGCCCATAAACTCCTCCAAGGACCTGTGCGCTGGCGTCCATCGGAACTTGGGAGGGTCCCGCAGAGTGCGCCTGCGGCTGGCCACGAAGATGTCCCGCCACGCTCGAGCATGCTTGGTACGACCCTGCTCGAGCTCGGGACACCAGCGCTCTCCTTCCTGGGCGAGCGCCAGCAGGTCAGTGACGAAGCACAGGTGGTCAGGGAACGCGTCGAGCCCTTCCCTCATCGCGTACTTTTCAGCACGGCCGACAGTCTGCGCCAAGTACGGAAGGGGCCCGAACCGCGCCCTAACTGGGAGCCAAGAGTAAGGATGAAGCTGCACAACAGCTTGTCCACATCTCCGCACCTCGGAAACACCTGAGTCGTAACCAGACCCGTCGGTGTAAGAAGGAGGATGAGGAGGGAGAGGGAAGGGGGAGGAGGAGAAGGGGGGGTGGCTGGCCTGCCGCCACGGCCGCACCGCAGACAACGACCGGCAGGCCGCGCGCTCCAGAGGCCCCCCTCTCGTCTGGGGCCTGGCTCTTCAGGGGGCCCGGAGCTCACGCACAACTCGACTACCGTGAGGTCCTGGCGTTGCTGTTTTTTTTTTTCCTCCAGTGTCTGCGCTCAATTTCGGGTCCAGGGGTCCTCACATATCGATTCGGCTCGAGAAGTGATGCAGATAGATAGGGTCCGGTGCTCCAGTCGCGATTTTCTGCGATGTTGTACTTCTGTCGGACCTCAGGGTACACGTATGAGTGACCCTTCGCCAGAGCGGCCACTGGTGCGGGTTCATCGGGGTCCCCCCTGTCGCTGGTGGTGGTGGTGGTGGTGGTGATTATGATGATCGCGCGCCGTGCGGCGCGGGGCGCGGAGCCTGGCGATTCGAGTTCGTTCTCCCCGATCGCTGAGCGCGAGGCGTTCGCGGCTTGCGCGCTTGGATTTGGCCCTGTTGCGCCCCGTTCCCAGATTCCCGACGTCGAATTTTTCCCAACCATCCTGTGGTGTTGGGTCCTCGTTTTGAAGAGACAGCGCCCCGCGTTCACTCCTTCCTTCCTTCCTCCCTCCCTCTGCCCCCTCCTCCCTCCTCCCCCTCCGCGTCAGCCACACCCATTTCGGCACACCCCTCACACGTTTCGTGGCCCCATAGGGAACCCCACCGAGGGCCCCAATGGCTGCGTCCGCATGGCGGCACCGCACCCATGTCGGCACACCCCTCACACGTTTCGTGGCCCCATAGGGAGCTCCACCGAGGGCCCCAGTGGCTGCGTCCGCATGGCGGCACCGCACCCATTTCGGCACACCCCTCACACGTTCGTGAGCTGGGGTCACAGGGAGCTCCACCGAGGGCCCCAGTGGCTGCGTCCGCATGGCGGCACCGCACCCATTTCGGCACACCCCTCACACGTTTCGTGGCCCCATAGGGAGCTCCACCGAGGGCCCCAGTGGCTGCGTCCGCATGGCGGCACCGCACCCATTTCGGCACACCCCTCACACGTTTCGTGGCCCCATAGGGAGCTCCACCGAGGGCCCCAGTGGCTGCGTCCGCATGGCGGCACCGCACCCATTTCGGCACACCCCTCACACGTTTCGTGGCCCCATAGGGAGCTCCACCGAGGGCCCCAGTGGCTGCGTCCGCATGGCGGCACCGCACCCATTTCGGCACACCCCTCACACGTTTCGTGGCCCCATAGGGAGCTCCCTCTCATTCGTTCAACCTGCTTTGCGGTACTCGTAACTGCATATGGTTGGGTCCATCGCCAGGATATTTTTTTCGCAACGTCGACCCCCAGAGGCCTGGACCCTTTTCCAGGGACCGGTTTTTCGTCCTGAATTGTTTTCTGACGGCCCCGAAGCCCGGTAAAGGCCCCCAGAACCAGAAAATAACCCAAAACCTCCAGTCGTGATTTTTTGACAAAGCGAGGAGGGTATGGGTAGTCACCAAGGGTCACTGTTGCCTAGGGTCACTCATGCGTGTGTAGCCGACACATCCACCGCCTGGGGGCGCCGATCTCTCGCAGGCCCCCGGGAGGAAGTGGAGCCAGACCCCCTTTCGGGCCATGAGAAAACAGCGTGACGGGAGGTCCCCGAGATCCTGGCGTTGCAATTTTGTTACAGCTGCCGTTTCCGCTCAATTTCGGGCCCCTGGGCCTTCACAGATCGATCCGGCTCGAAAACGGACGTAGAAAGGGAGGGTCTAGGGCTCCAGGCGTGACTCTTTATGATGCTGCATTTTTTTCGCTACGTCGGATCTCAGGGTTCGGCCTCTCGGGGCCCTTGCCGGCCCTCGGGACCGCCAGAGAACGGCTCGGGATGGAAAGCCGGTCCCGGGGAGCAGGGCGAGACCTCTGAGGCTCAACGCCCTGAAAGCAACAGGGCGTCGGCGGCCTGGGGAGGGAGGGACAAGTGAGGGGCACAGGAGGAGAAGCAGGAGAAGGGGGAGCCTCGGCAGACGCTGGAGATCTGGAGCGGCGTTTGCGCGGCCTCGCCGCATCCAGGCGGCGCCCTGGTGCTCGAGCCGGCGCGCCCGGGGGCCTTCGACGCGGACCTGGACGCGTTCGTGCAGCGGGAGCCCCGGGCGCGCCCCGCGCAAACCCTGCGGCGGGCTCGCTCCTCAGGGGCGTCCACGATTAAGTCGGGCGTGTCCCTCTACAGGAGGAGTAATCAAAAATAGCGAAACAATAGTCTGGGGACGATATTTGCTTATTTTGACTGAATGTTTTGGATCTTTGATTATTTCGTCCAAGATCCCCCTGTAGGGGGACATGCCCGACCGAAGTCCACGAGCCCAGATCTCCGACGGCCCAGGCCGACATGTGTGAGAGCTGTATGTGGCAACCACGCAGCACACTCTCCCCCTTCGTCCTCTTCGCCCTCCTCCTCCGCCTCCTCCCCCACCTCCTCCTCCTCCTCCTCCTCCTCCTCCTCCTCCTCCTCCTCCTCCTCCTCCCCCTCCTCCTCCTCCTCCCTCCTCCTCCTCCTCCTCCTCCTCCTCCTCCTCCTCTCCATCTCCCACTCCCCCTCCTCCTACTCCTCCCCCTCTCCTACTCCTCCCCTCCTCCTCCTCCTCCTCCTGCCTCCTCCTCCCCCTTCCCCTCCTCCTCTTTCTCCTCCTCCTCTTCCTCCTCCTCCTCCTCCACCATCCCTCTTCCTCATAAATCTTCCCTGTCGCACCCCGAGGCCAATCGAAAGGATGGGCCTAGCGTTCCCCTTTACATTTCCTTGCAACTCACGATCCTGAAGCTGAGAATCTGCAGCAGCTTCACGGATGGAGGGCGGCCGCCGCTTGCAAAACGTGGTTCTCGCACCTGCGCCGCGCACACTCGTCGTGAGAATTCGCAGGAACTTCACGGATGGAGGGCGGACCGTTTAGAATAAATGTGGCTCTCGCTGTAGCGCCGCACACATTCGTCTTCAGTTTGTAACGTATTCAAGGGTTCTCATCGCTAACGTCTCAGAAATGGTGTTTCGGCACGATGTAGGAACATCAGGGCGCAACAGTCATGTTCATTCGCGTTGTTGAAATCTGAAGAATGGTGTTCTGGCACGATTCAAAATCGTCTGGACGCAGAAGTAGCGGTGATTCGCGGCGTTGAAGTCCACGGAATGTTCCAGCACAGTCCCGGATTTTCAAACGGTTGTCTTCCATCGGAGTACCTCCCTCAGTGAGAATGAAAACCCTTATAGGGGCCTATGAAGAGGGAACTCGGAGGGAGGGTTCATTGCAATATCGTTGGTGAGTCTTGGGTTTACACTGGTCCTCCCCCTCCTCCTTCTCCTCCTCCGTATAACTGGATCAAAGCACACGGCGCACAAACTCCCGGAGAAGGGGCAATCTTGTTTGACGCCCTTCTTGCAGAAGAACCCCATGCCATAGACGCCACAGTGATGGACCTCGATCCACACATCCTGATACAATGCGTGGATGGCCTCAATCAAGTTGCGCGGGATCGCCATGGCAGCAAGGGTCAAGAAAAAAACCGCATGCAACAGAGACGGAAACGCAGCCCGAACTTCAAAGAACGCGATCCCGGTCCGAAACATGAAGCGCTGGACCATCCAGTGCATGCACTTGCCCTCTAAATGTTGCGGTTGCGGCGCGGTACGAAGCCGTTTTGTGCAAGGTCGCAGGTGACGGTGCACACATACGACATCGATTTGTTGATGCAAAGGGCAACGGCCGTGTGGCAGGTGTTTGAAACAGCCAGTGGCCGAAGTTTCCAAGGAGACCGCTGGACAATCGTGTAATCCCTCGTGGCAACACCTTTTGGGAGCATGAAGGCCCTCCCCCAATTGAGCAGTTCGGGTGCTCTCCCCGTTTCCAGCATGGCGCAATAGATTTTGTAAAGAGCTGTGAGGGCGAAACCCAGTCAGGGCCTGGGCTGGAATCAGACTTCGAGGCCAAGATCTGGGTGAACACAATTTCCACTCTGGCACAGAAGGTGCAGGAACCACGAAGTCCCTGAGTTCTTCCTCGGCGACGTCGTCCCCAGCGAATTCGGCTTTTCCCTGGCCCCAGTAATGAGCAAGCTCCCTGGCCGCCAGCGCGGGGTCCAAGATGGCATTGCCAAGTGGATCTTCGACATCCGCCAACGCAGAAGTACGCCCTCGAGTATTCCAGGCACTGCCATGTTGGCACATCATGTTCGGCTTCCGTGTCGCTTGTTTCGCCTGCATCATCATCATCAGCATCAGCATCAGCATCATCATCATCATCATCATCATCATCATCAGCATCAGCATCAGCATCAGCATCATCAGCATCAGCATCATCAGCATCATCATCATCATCATCATCATCAGCATCAGCATCAGCATCAGCATCAGCATCAGCATCATCATCAGCATCATCATCATCATCATCAGCATCGGCAATTGCCCTGTCGAGGCAGTCCCTTGTCTGGGTCGGTAAGCCGGCCTGCGTCGAGGCGGAAGGACCCCCCGAGGGAAGGGAGCGCGCGGCACGCGCGACACAGCACCGGCAGGGCCCGAGGCCCGAGCAGCGCGAAGGGCCGCCGCGAAGGGCAGCGGGGGCCAAGAGGCCCGTCCCTCTGCCGACGTAGCCCCTCTCTTGGCCATCCCCCTCGTCTCCTCCCTCGGAGTTCAGTTGGGCCTGTCCCTCCACAGGAGGAGTGTTCAAAAATAGTCAAAAACACAGTCAGGGGGCGATTCTTTGACAATTTGTGATATTGTTTTGGTATTTTAGGGGTACTTGTTGTTCTTCGCCCAAAATCCCCCTGCACAGGGGACATGCCCGACTTAACCTTAGAGCCTCTGCGAACGACCTGGGGTGGGCATCGGGAGGCATCGTGCTCAGCCAGGCCATCTCTCTGCGCGTCTGGCAGGTCGCTGGTCCTGCGATGGGGGGTTGGAGCTGAGCGCTGCGAGAGCTGTCACAGTACTGCTCGGGCCTTTCTCGTCCTCCGAGTTCCTGGGCGCCATGGCCGAGGTCGGCTTCCCCAACCTTGAGGCTCAAGTTAGTCGATGCGGGAGGTATCTGGGGGTTCGTCGTGGGGCACGGGTGTCGTGCTGTTACGTGGTCTGAGAGCCCCTTGTCAAGTATCAGGCCAGGAGTCACTCTGTGAGGAGCCTGTGCCTGGGGTTTCAGAAGTCCGTTAGCCACCATGACGTGTTCGCGTGCGGTGTTCTCACATACGCTGCGCGTCTCAGGCTGATGCCTCTTCCATGTATGCGAGGCCCTGCCGTAACCCCTTGGCGGTGCCTCAGCTTTCCCTCCTTTCTCACGACCTGGAGGTGGCGGAGTGGGGGGGTGAGGTGTACGTGGTGCCACTGCTCAGGCAAGACTTCGCTCTCTCGAGCAAAGCTTGAGCATCCTGGCGATAAGTATGAGCCCACGCCGCTCCACTTGTATCTCGCAGCTGTTAGAGCCGAGCGTCACAATGGCCTCCTCCCTAGGGCGCGAAGTGATGCTGTCTTGAACGCCTGTCGTGAGTTGGGGCTCACTTCTGATGACCTGCACGTGCAGGCTCTGGAAACTTTCGAGTATCGTGGCCATTGCGTGCAGGCCACAGGCAAGTTTTTGATGTGCCGCCGCTGCGGCGCCCGTGCCTCCATCGAGGCCCCGGCGTGGAGGGGCCTTTTGGCGGACTGCCGAGGCGCTGCTGAGAGGGCCTCAGTGCAGTCCTGGCGCATTGATGCTGCTCTAGCGGGTCGCGAGGTCCGCTAGGTGGTGCAGGCTATGTAGGCAGGCAGCGGCTGGTGCCGTCGTGTTGCTTGCCACCACGGCCTGCGCCCTAGTGGCCCTCGGCCTGTGCGGAGGGCTGCGGGACCGTGACACACGGGAGTCCCGCGCCCTCCACCTTTTCCCTTTGCCCGCCAGCCCTCATCCGAATTGGATGTTGCGCCTCGGCCTGATCCTTGATCCCTCCTCCGCCTCCTCCTCCGCCTCCTCCTCCTCCTCCTCCCGTGCCTCCAGTTCACGGCTCGTAGCTTCGACCGCCTCGGCGTGCGGTCGGGAGGCGCGTGAGGGGGAGGCCAACACACAAGCACTCTCGGGCCGCGTCTGTCGCATCGCACGCGACGATCGGGAAGCCCCGCACCACACCAAGACCCCCTCGGGTAATGAACAAATCACGACGGGAGGTTTTCCGTTATTCTCGGCCTCAGGGGGACCTTGCCGAGCCTCGGGACCGTCAAAAAACGAATCGGGATGAAAAACAGGCCCACGGGAATGGGTCGAGACTTCTGGGGTCGACATTATGAAAAAATCATGACGTCGGCGGTCTGGGCAGGTCACTTGTGCCCAGGGTCGCTCTTGCACGGGGCCTTCGAAAATCCTCGCTGGCCAGGCGGTGTGTCGAGCACGATCCCATTGCAGCTACGGTGCTCTGGTGCACCTACGGAGTCCCGCCTTGAAGAGACAGGGCTGGCAACTTGCTCGTCCTCTCAAACTCATCTTCAGGGCGACGCTCGTTGAAGCGGGTCCGTATCTCGGCGCCGAGCTAGTCTGGACTTCGCCCCTCTCGGTCGTTATCCTGTGACCTCTCTGGCGTGCCAGGCAGCGGCGGCTGACCCGCCCGGCCCGACTCCTCTCAAAATCTGTCCCCGAACCCTTCCTGGGCTCCATCCAGACAAGTTTTCCGAGGCGGCTCCAGCCTTGGCGACGAGAAGGCTCTCCAAAAGCATGGTGAACTGCAGGGAAGGACGCCGTTATCTCGACCGGTCCTCCCCCGACGTTCCCTCCCCCCTCCCCGGCAGCACACGGCATCGATCTGCCATCCGTGTGCGGGGGCCGAACGGTCTTACACCATCCCTGGGTGAGTGGCCGAATGGTGCGTCCGCGGCGCGGATTCTTGTTTGTTTGTTGTTCTTGTTGTCGTCGTCGTCCTCGCCCGCGACCCACCCATGACCCACCCCGCGACAAACCCGTGACCAAGAAGAACAAATCAAAAACGCTGCTTTGACTCAAGCATCGCGCCCGCGACGGATGTCTTCAATTTTGTTCGAGCCTCGCAGGCTGCCGAGGATCCCCCCCTCCCCACCGCCCTCCCCCTCTTCGCCGCAACTGCGGAGGCTGTGGCACTCTTTCTCGGAGAGCCCTCTGCAAGGAGGACCTGCTGGCGTACTCCTTCTACAAGGCCTTCGCCGAGTTTCTCAACGGCCTACGCGCATCCCCGGGCAACGGCCGAGTGGTGGACCAGCGCACGGTCCTTCTATCGAAGACCCCTAGGGCAAATCACCGCCGCCCCCTGCCTTTTTGGAAGCGCTTGCGTGGCCGAAAGTTGGGTTCGAGCTTGGCCAAGCTATCGGGCCACGCGTTCCCCGAGTGGGTTTTTAAAGCTTTCGGGGAACACAGAGTCGGGCGAGCTATCGGACCAGGTGGTTTCCGAGCTTTCGGGCTTCCTGGAGGATGTCTTGGAGGGCTCTTGGGCCGTCTTGGAGGCTTCTTTCGGGCTTATAGGGCAGTCTAAGGCCATCTTCAGGCCATCTGGGGCCGTCTTGGGTGCATCTTGGGACCATCTTCGCGTCTTCGCCGTCTTGGAGGCCTTCTTGGCCTCCTTGGAGGCATGTTGGAGGCCGTCTTGCATGCCATGTTGGGCGGCTTGGGGGCCATCTTGGGCCGTCTTGGTGTCTTGTTGAGGCCCTCTTGGGGGCCTCTTGGGCTGTCATGGGGCCATCTTGGAGGCCTTTTGGGCGCTCTTGGGACGATGTTTGGGGCCTCTTGGGCCGCCGTCTACAGCCGTCGGAGAGCTGAAACGAAGGAATACCCAAATCCTTCAAACACCTAAGGGAAATCTTAACCCTGTCGGGCCTTCCTGGAGGACGTCTTTGAGGGCTTCTGGGCCGTCTTGGAGGCCTCTTTCGGGCCTGTAGGGCAGTCGAAGGCCATCTTCAGGCCATCTTGGGCCGTCTTGGGTGCATCTTCGGGCCATCTTAGCCGTCTTGACGGCCATCTTGGGCGTATTGGAGGCATCTTGGAGGCCATCTTGGCCGTCTTGGAGGCTATCCTGGGCGTCTTGGGGGCCTCTTGGGCCGTCTTGGGGCCTTCTTGGGGCCCTCTTGGGGGGCCTCTTGGGCTGCAAAACCAGCGTTTCGCCTAAGACATCCTCAACACACTTATGTCAAACAGCTGTTTCGCGAGGGACATCCTCAACTTTTTAATTCGCCGGCCCTGCGCGACCTTGTCATTTATCGCAGAATAATTTCGCCGGCCCTACAGCCGTCGGGTCCGGGGGGAAACAGCTAAAAGAGAACTCTGGGCCCATGCCCTTTCTGGGAACAGATGCAAAGTGATCGCGGGGCGTCTGCGCATGATCCAGATTTTGGTTCAAGCATTAGGTATTATTTTGTGCAACGGATGGTGGGTGGTGTTGGCAATATCCGGGGTTTGGCACAGGTCGGGTGGGGGAGCGGGTGTTCGTTAAGAAGGAGCAGTGATCAACCCCTCCCCGAAGGGGAAGAAGGGGGTTAGAAGAGGAGACGCTCTAAATCAAACGGCTGTTGGGATTTCAGAAGTCCGTCCAGACAGCATTTTGAATCATGCCAGCTTCTGCGTGCCGGAGGGCACGGTGGCGGATTGCAGAACAATGTGGAAGGTGCCGCCCCGACGAAGTTGCAGGTGTTCGCCCAGATGTACGGGAGTATCTGCGCCGCGAATGGACCGCACCTCGCCATGGCGCAGTTCAGCTCCTCAGACGCGGATGCGGGCTTGGGGTCGGAGCAGAGCGATGACGCCGCTCTCGGGACAGCCGCCGTTCAAGAAGCCGCCTCGATCGCATGGAAGATACACAGCGCTGCGTGGGTCCTGGTCGCGGATGCCCACAAGGCGACCGCGCTGCTAAGCTGAGCGCAGCCTCTGCGGCGTGTTTTGCGACTCGAGGGGGTCCGTCAAGGGCCCAGCTGGCATCGGCCTCTCTGTGGGGCTCCTCGTTCCAAGTTAAGACGTCCCTGGGGAAGCGCAGGAAAACGCTTCGCCACCCTGGAAGCCTTCGTTGGGAAGTTGCCATCCAGGATCTGGAAATGCGGAATCCCACAGAGAGGGTGTCATCGTGGAGTTTCAGCGCCATGCCTGAAACTCAAGCTGGCATGCATTCAGGACGGCTTGTCTCAGGAGCCTCGGCGCCACGGTTCGCGTGGCATCTTGGCGATCTCTCGGCCTGCTTGCCCGATCTCGGCCGCAGGCGACCGCGGTGCACAGACCAGAGACTTGGCTGCGGAAAGCCCGTGCGCGATCCTTGGCCGGAGCTTGCCGCTGCGCCGCCTTCTGCCAGAGCAGCCGCCGCAGTGAGCCAGCACGCCCGTGCCCCCCCGCTGTGGAAACACGCCCGACCCGTGCTTGTTCATTGTGGTCGAATTATCTGTGCCCACAAACCCCGCGGGTGCGGAAAGCGACGCGGTCGTGAGCGAAGGGTTTCTCTGGGATCGAGCGCTCGACCTCAGAGAGAAGCCTGCTGCAGGCGCAACTCTATCATTCGGGGGAAACGCATCACCCTTTGCCTCTGGACCTACAATGGTTACCGCCTTCCTGAGCAGCCGCAAGAACGAAAAGTTGATGTTGCGGTCAGAACTGAGAGCTTGGTCGCGGACGGAGTTAGCTAACTTGAGGCGATCCCCGTCAGTCCGAATATAGTACACAGTCTACCATAGTCGTTCCCCCCCGCCCTGGCTCCCCTGCGCCGCCTCGACATGGCTTGCCGCCTATCCCATTGGGTGGACTTCCCGGCGCCCAGCCCAGTAATTTGTGACAGGGGATGCCACGGACGATGCTGGGAGCTTTAAACGGCATGTTTGCGGCTCTCGGGGCCTCGTGGACTTCTTGGGGCATCTCTTTGGCCTTTTTGCCAATCTCTTGGGCCGTCTTGGGCCTCTCTCGGGGCCCTCTCTCGGGCAGTCTGGGAGGTCTCTTCGGGGCCTCCTTCGGCTCCGTCGGGCCTCTCTTGGGCAGTCTCGGGGCCCTCTTGGGCTGTCCCGGGGGGCCCCTTGGCCCTCCCGGGGGGCCTCTTCGAGCTGTCTGGGGGCCCTCTTGGGCCGCCTTTGGGCGCTCGCCGTCCTGCCCGTCGTTCCACCCCTCGTCCCTCCACGGGCCCCTGCAGATGCCGACCGCGCCTGCCACGCCGCCCGCGCGCAGCGAAGCCAGCTGCCATGTCGTCGGGCCGCAGCTGGGCGTCGGAGGCTTCAAGTTTCAGGCGGCGGCCCTCGCCGGGAACGGCAGGATCTACGCCGTGCCCTTCGCCACGGGCACGAGGCGGGTGCTGGAGATCGATCCAGAGACTGGGCGGGCGCAGGGCATCGGCGAGGAGCTGCCGCAGGGGAACGCCCGCTACGTCACCGCGACCGCCGCAGGCCATCGGGGAAATCAAGAGATGGGCCAATCGTCCACCACCGCGGCAGTAGGTAGGACAGGAGAGAAGGGAAGATGGGGAGGTCCTCTTCCTCCTCCTCCTCCTCCTCGTCCTCTTCCTCCTCCTCCTCCTCCTCCTCCTCCTCCTCCTCTTCCTCCTCCTCCTCCTCCTCCCTCTCCTACCTATGGTAGCGGTGGTGGAGAACAAAAAGAAGGATCAAGCATCAATAAAAAGAAGGATCAAGCATCGGCGTAGACATAACATTTTTGGAGGTCCGCGCGGTTTCCTTGGATCTGCGCTGGGCATCCCTGGCAGCGCCTCCGACGCCGCCCCTGGCGCGCTCCGCGGGCCAGGGAGGGGAGGGGGGGCTCAGCGCAGGTCCAAGAAGCCCGCGCGGACCTCCGAAGGATTACGTTTGTCCAATTCTTCCCCGCTCTAGGCGAGGCTGGCCGCGTGTACGCAGTGCCATGCAACGCCCAGCGGGCGCTGGAGATCGATCCTGCCACGGGCGACGTGCGGGAGATCGGAGAGGAGATGGTGCACGGCGGCCTGAAGTACCAGGCCCCCAGCGGGCCAGAGGAGCGGTGCAAGCCAGAGCCCCTCGTGGGAGGGGTGCGTCCTTGCACCAGGCTGGCCCAGAAGCACAGGACCCCTGTCAGGGCCTCCTGCGGTCCGACTCGATGCGATTCGATTCGCCCGCTGGGGCCGCGATTCCGGTTCGATTCGATTCGGTTCAAGTCGCCGACATCGGCCGCGGCCAGGTGGAGCTGGGCGCGGCGATCCGATGTCGATTCGATTCGGAACGAGCCGCTGGCGATCCGATATGTGTCCGATCCGATCCGACTTCGCGGTTCGATTCAGCTCAGGCCCGCCTGTGATCCCACTGCGGGATGCAACGACCAACACCCCAGACGTCATGTTTTTTGCATAACGTCGACCCCCAGAGGTCTGGACCACTTCCCGGGGGCCGGTCTTTCGTCCCGAGTCGTTTCTTGACGGTCCCGAGGCCCGGCGAGGGCCCCCGGAGGCCGACAATGGCGAAAACCTTGTCGTCGCGATTCTTTCACGACGCGAGGAGGTCTGGGTGGGGCCCAGGGCTCCGGTCGCGTCTTCTATGATGCTGTGTGTTCGCAGTGTCGGAGAGCAGGGTCTGCCCACAGACAGCCACGAGCGCCGCGCGACTCGCGGGGGGCGCGGGGCGCGCGACACTATAGGCGACCTGCCCAGATCCCCCCCCCCTCGCGGTGCGAAACAAATCACGGCGAGGGGCTTCTCGCTCTCTTCGGCCTCCGGAGGCCCCTACCGGGCCTCGGGACCGTCGGAAATACGACTCGGGACGAAAAAACGGTCACGGGGAAGGGGTCGCGCTGTGAAGCATGATCGACCCACGAGCCCGGAAAGAAATACAGAAATGCAAGGCGTGGCAACCTTTCAGAGACACCAGATTGGACGACGGGCACATGCCAGGCCGAGGGTATCGATCTTGAAGTACCGTGCCGAGGGCTGCGCTGTGTGCTGTACTGCGATGTGCCATGCCGCGATTGTGCTCTATAGTGTTGTGTATCGAGTCCTCCTTTGCATCCGAGTCCTGACCGAACTGATCTGGATCTTAAGCTCGAGCTGCCTGAGCACGTAGTAGCTGCCCCAAAGCTAATCGACAGGGGGGCATGCCAAGAGGACGCGCCGCAGAATGTCCCAAGGGACGCGCCAGGCGACGTGCCAGGAGACGAGCCATGGGGACGCACCGCGGGACGTACCAAGGGAACGCGCTACGGAACGTGCCAATGAACGTGCCACGGGACGTGCCAGGGGACGCGCCCAGGGGGACTCGCCACGGGACGCGCCACGGAACGTGCCAGGGAACGTGCCAGGTTGCAATGTTGAGTGAATCGATTTTGATTTACCGTGCCGAGGGCTGCGCTGTGCTGTGCCGTGCTGTACTGCGATGTGCCATGCCGCGATTGTGCTCTATAGTGTTGTGTATCGAGTCCTCCTTTGCATTCGAGTCCTGACCGAACTGATCTGGATCTTAAGCTCGAGCTGCCTGAGCACGTAGTAGCTGCCCCAGAGCTAATCGACAGGGGGGCATGCCAAGATGGCGCGCCGCGGAATGTCCCAAGGGACGCGCCAGGCGACGTGCCAGGAGACGAGCCATGGGGACGCACCGCGGGACGTGCCAAGGGGGCGCGCTACGGAACGTGCCAATGAACGTGCCACGGGACGTGCCAGGGGACGCGCCGCGCGACGTGCCAGGGGGACTCGCCACGGGACGCGCCACGGAGCGTGCCAGGGAACGCGCCAGGTTGCAATGTTGAGTGTATCGATCTTGATGTACCGTGCCGAGGGCTATGCTGGGACCTCCTGGAGCGTGAGGAACCCATGTGTTTTTGCGTTTCTCACGCCCTGGGGCATTAGGAGCCCATTCGTTTTCACGCTTGTCCCGCCCTGAGGCGTTAGGAACCATGTGTTTCCACGCTTCTCCCACCCTGGGCCGTTAGGAACCCACATGTTTTCACATGTGTCCCGCCCTGGGGCGTTAGGAACCATGTGTTTTAACACTTCTCCCCCCGCCCTGGGGCGATAGGAACCCATGTGTTTTCACGCTTGTCCCGCCCTGGGGCGTTAGGAACCATGTGTGTTCACGCTTCTTGGGCCTCCTGGGGCGTCCTGGAGGTCGGGGGGAAGCGAACAGCGCTCCCCGAATACATATCCCAAACCAGAAGATACGTAAAGCAAGCATTTGGCCTGAGACTCCCTCTGAATCCTGGTCCCCAGGAGGGGAACAATCTATAACGCAAAACAAGCGTGCCGCTCGAATCATTTTCAACGAATTATTAAAATCACGCTCGGGACAACTAGGTTATACATCCTCCTGTGCGTCTGGGCCACGTAAGAACACGCGGATCCAACTCGGGACAACCATGTCAGAAACTCCGTGCGTTTCTTGATAAGCTGGCGTTGGGCCCGACGCCATGCTAGATACCACCCTGGGCGGCCTGGACACGTAAAAACAAGTAGTTCCAGATCGGGACAATCATGTTAGATACCCCACTGGGTGGCCTGGACACGTAACAACTCGTGGATCCAGCTTTGGGCAACCATGTTAGATACAGCTCTGGGTGGCCTGGACACGTTTAATACACGTGGTCCTTGCTCGGGACAAACATGTTAGATACCCCTGGGTGGGCTGGACATGTTAAAACACGTGAATCCAGCACTGGGCAACCATGTTAGATACCCCCCTGGGTGGCCTGGACACGTTGAAACAAATGGTCCTTGCTCTGGACAACCATGTTAGAGCCCCCTGTGTGGCCTGGACACGTAACAACTCGTGGATCCAGCTTTGGGCAACCATGTTAGATACAGCTCTGGGTGGCCTGGACACGTTGAATACACGTGGGCCTTGCTCCGGGCAAACATGTTAGATACCCCCTGGGTGGGCTGGACATGTTAAACTAAAACACGTGAACCCAGCACTGGGCAACCATGTTAGATACCCCCCTGGGTGGCCTGGACACGTTGAAACAAATTGTCCTTGCTCGGGACAACCATGTTAGAACCCCCCTGTGTGGCCTGGACACGTAAAAACTCGTGGATCCAGCTTTGGGCAACCATGTTAGATACAGCTCTGGGTGGCCTGGACACGTTGAAACACGTGGTCCTTGCTCGGGACAAACATGTTAGATATCCCCCAGGGTGGCCTGGACACGTAAAAACACTTGGTTCAAGCTCGGGGCAATCATGTTAGATACCCCACTATGTGGCCTGGACTCGTTGAAACACATGGTTCAAGCTCGGGACAACCATGTTAGATACAGCTCTGGGTGGCCTGGACACGTAAACACACGTGGTTCAGTTCGGGACGGCCATGTTCGATATCCCCCCGGGTGGCCTGGACACGTAAAAAACACGTGGTTCCAGCTTGGGACAACCATGTTCGATACCCCCCTGCGTGGCCTGGATACGCTGAAATCGTTTTCCCGCTCGAGACGTCCTCGCAATGTCTTCAAAGGAGAGGCCCCCAAAGCGCCACCCCCTGTCCAGAGCAAGAGAACATACTTTTTCCGTATTGGGATCTGTGTTCGGGTAGCGCTTTTCGGCCCCCCGTGCGTTTCTTGATCATTCGGCGTTGGGCCCGACGCCATGTTAAATACCCCCGTGGGCGGCCGAGTAACTTTCGCCAAAGGCGCCAAAAATACTCCTCCTCCCTCTTCCTCCTCCTCTCTCCTCCTCCTCCTCCTCCTCCTCTCCCCTCCTCCTTTTCCTCCTCCTCCTCTTTTTTTCCTTCCTCCTTCCCCTCCTCCTCTTCCTCCTGCTGTAAAGGCCGAAAAGCCTCTAGTGGGCGGCCGAAAAAACCAAGATGCCTCTAGTGGGCGGCGGAGAAGACCGAGAGGCCTCTTGTGGGCGGCGGAGAAGGCCGAGAGGCCTCTAGTGGGCGGCGGCAAGGGCCGAAAGGCCTCTAGTGGGCGGCGGAGAAGGCCGAGAGGCTTCTAGTGGGCGGCGGAGAAGGCCGAGGACCTCTAGTGGGCGGCGGAGAAGGCCGAGAGGCCTCTAGTGGGCGGCGGAGAAGGCCGAGAGGCCTCTAGTGGGCGGCGGGGCGGCGGAGAAGGCCGAGAGGCCTCTAGTGGGCAGCCTTGGGGCCCCAAGGGGACCCCCCAGATCCCCAAGAGGAGTGGGCGATTTTTTCGGCCTCGGGGTCCTCGTCGTCGCCGCGGCTGGATCCCCCCCTCGAAATTATGGTCAGAGCGCGCACCTTCTCAAGCAAAAAAAAAAGGGAGGCGAGGCTCCCCCCCCGCGGCCCCCTCAGGCGCAGTGCCCGTAAAGGGAGGGGCCGCCTCCTGGGTGCCTTTCCGCCCCCTGCCCTACCTCGTTGAGGCGGGTTCGGGCGGGGGGGCGGAAGAGCACCCCCCTCTGTCCACCCTCCAGGCGGAAGGTGGACATAGGGAACGGAGTGGGGAGGAGTCCTCTGGCTGGCAACGGCATGCCTTCGTGGTCGTGCCGCGGGAGCCGCCCGATGGGGAGCTGCAGCTCCCGAAGGCTTGCAGCCAGGTAAGGGCCCTTCGCAATCCGCGCCTCAAAAGAGGGGTAACGAAGGACCCTTACCCCGACCCCACGGCAGCCACAGGCGCGCCGTTGCCATACCTCCTACGGTGCCCGAGGAGAGAGGGACCCCCTCTTTTCCCCGAAGCCCCCTAAGAGCCCAGCTGGGTCCCCTAGCAGCCTCCCAAAGAGCCCAAGAGCCCTGAGAGGCCCTCCAAAAAATCCATCGGGGCCCCCCTGCGAGATCCCTTTGGGCCACACCGCGGGCAGCCCGGGACGCGGGGGGCCCCCCAAGAGCTCCCCAGATCCCCAAGACCCCAGACACGGATCGCAAAATGGGCACACCCCTCACACGGATCGCAGAACGGGCACAGGCACACGGCACACCCTCACACGGATCGCGGATCGCAGAATGGGCACACCCCTCACACGGATCGTCTGCGGCACGCTCCGCACCCCTCACACGGATCGCAGACTGGGCACACCCCTCACACGGATCGCAGGATCGCAGAGTGGGCACACCCTCACACGGATCGCAGAATGGGCACACCTCTCACACGGATCGTCCTTCGGCACGCTCCACACCCCTCACAGGGATCGTCTTTCGGCACGCTCCATAAGAATCAAGAAAGGACTGCAGACTGCGAGACTGCGTTCACGGGACACAGGATCGTCTTTCAGCACGCTCCAAAGAAGAAACTGCGTTCACTGGATCGTCATTCGGCACGCACCAAGCTCAAGAAAGGACAGCTGGCCAAAAAATAAGTGCATGCTCGATGAGGAGAGGGGGGATGGGCGAGGGATGAGGGGCAGGAGGGATGAGGAGAGGCGGAAGGGAAAGGAAGGAGGATCGGATCGGAACGCATTACCCAAAACGGGGCCCAGCAGGTAGCAGGTGAGGGGAGGAGAGGAGGCGGGCAGAAAACGGAACGCCGTTCCAAAATAGGCCCGGGGCCCAGCAGGCAAAGGAAGGAGGAGGGAGGAGGGATGAGATGGGGACAGGAAGGGGTAAGGGAAGGGATAGGGATTGGAAGAGAGGGAAGAGGGAAGAGGGGGAGAGGGAAGAGGCTAGAGGGAGCGAGGAATGAGGAGTGAGGAGTGAGGAATGAGTGGATGCCCTGCTCCCTACTTCTGCTGGCGTGCTGGCGCGCAGGATCGCAAGACCAAAGCGCGTGCGAAGCCGCCAATTCATACTTCACGCTTCACACCTCACGACGAGTGAAAGTACAACCCGAAGAAAATCTACAAACACTCAGTGAAGCCTGGAAGCTAAACGCTCGACCACTCGACCAGTCCATGCACAGCGATCTCCTGTCTTCTGCCTGTCTGTCTCTCTCCTCTCTCTCTCTCTTTCTCTCACTCCTTCTCTGTGAAACGCAAAATCTGAGATCTGAGCTGTGGGCTGCGAGCTGTGAGAAACTACCCCCTGCCGCGGGCACGCGAACCCCGACCACCGATCTTCAACTGTCCTGGTGCACTCGCTGCTTTCGCAAGTGCTTGCTCCCCCTTGGTGGCTTTGGGCGGGGGGGCAACCGGGGCAGGGGCAGGGACTGGATCACCCCTCTTGTGATCAGACGACTTTGCACCTGAATCAGCATTCTTCTGCTCAGACGCCGGTGCCTCTGCAGGGAAGGCCGCGCCATGCTCAGCCTTCTCACCCTCCTGTGCGCCCTGGGAACTATCACCCTTCTGACCTGGAGACTCAATGGGAAGTGTATGCTTGAGAAGCCCCCTGCCTCCCTCTGCCCTGGGCCTGCAGGGCTTCGGGAAACCGTCGAGGACGTTGATCAGGCTCGCCCAGAACTTGTCCAAGGCGCAGCCGGGCGCGCAGGAGTGAAGGTGCTGCGCCAACTCCTTGAAGCTCTCCAGGTTGCTGGGCTCTGGGTCCAGCGTGCTGCTGCGGAAACCTACCACCATAGTGGCCCCCACGACCCGCTCCATCACGAAGAAGCCCAGGGGAATGTACATGTACTGGTCTGCGCTGATGGTACCCTTGTAGAAGACGCCATCGCAGCTGTCGAAAATGTTCAGCTGCTCGTTGAGGTGGATGCTCTTGATGATGTCGACACACCACTCGAAGAAGTCCTCCTTCTCCCCCTTCATGAGGCCAGCCCTCTGCGTGTAGTCACTCAGGCTATGCCAATCCACGGCGATAACCTCTTTGGTGCCTGAGATCTGGTACGAGCAAGTCGGAAGGCCTTGCCGCTGGAAGTACACTGCCTTGTTGCCGATGTTCGACCCATACATCAACACTTGTGAGTTAGACTTGCCGATCATCGTCTCAGTCTCGCCCTTGGGTACTTCCATGGACATCGGGGCCAACTTCTGCAACTGCTTGAGAACGTTGGGCGTCTTGTCTGAGTGCATGGGCGTGAAGCCGCGCCCCTCCTTCTTGGACTGCGCACTGGCTGGGTACTGGACTCTGAAGACGCCGAGCGTGGCCTTCGTGGAGCGCTCCTCGCACAACGCCTTGAGGGCACTATCCGACTGAATGACAAACGGCGTGCCCGGCCTAGTCTGATGTGTGTCACGGGCCTCCACGTATGCAGCATGATCTTTGAAGGTGTTCATGGGTTTGATGCACGCGTGCTGGACATCAAGAAGTGCACAGCCGCCAGCAGAGCTCTTGACCCTGTCCGCCTGAGCTTTAGCTTCCTTCTCCTGCTCCCTCTGCTTTTTCAAACTCTCCTGCTGGTCCTTTCTCACCTTCGCCTCGGCCGCCGCTGCGATCTTCTTCTCATGGCGTTCAATGGCCTTTATCACCTCGTCGGCCGACGCACTCACGAATGTGCAGATCTTGCCGATGATGTCGGTGATGCTGACCAGCTCCTTGTCCACTGTCTTCAGGATATCCTCGGTCTGCGCCGCCTTGATCTTCCAGTTGAACGTTGAGTACTCCATCATCCCGCAAGCCCGGACGATGTCGGCCTCTGCTACAGGAAGAGACTTGGCCTGCAATCCCCTGGAATGGAGGACGTGCTGGATATCGTGCCTGGCCGTTTTGCAAACCAACACTCTCAAGAAGCCATCGTGCAGAATAGTTGTAGTCAAGGAAGCACTGTCAGAGAACTGTTTAACTTCTGAGTCCCAGCCTAGACACTTCAAGAGGAGGGATATCAAATCAATATCATCAGGGTCTACCATGTCGTCGATGCTGTCCCGCACCGTGACGCACACCTGGCCAAGCACTTCGGGATCGATGCGAGGATCTGACTTATCCTTGTAATCCTTGGTGATATTCAGGATCTTGATCGCCAACTCGCACTGCTTGTTAGGCGTAGTTTTCGTTTTCAACTTCTCGTATGCCGCCATTGCGATGCTCAATTCGTCCTTGGCCTCGTCACCAGTAGGGTCTGCGTGCACTACGTAATCTATCAATGGCGCCCTGTCCCTCATCACGTCCACGTAACGGGCTAATCCGGGGACCTCGCCAGGGCCACTCAGCCTAGACTCTGGGGTATTTTCACCGACGGCTGCCTCGGCCTTCGCAATAGACTCCCTCATCTTAGTGACCTTCGCCTCAGATGCAGACTTCTGAATGCCTAACTTGTCCAAGACTTTATTCCGCAAAATGTCGATGTCTGTGCGTTTACCCTTGCTCTTGTTATCCTCGTCTGCCTTCTTCTTCTCCTCCTTCATGTTCGCGAGCTGCTCCGCAAAGATGTTCGAGCCTGCATCGAGGCTGTTGGCGAACGCGCCCTGACCGAGGGCACCGATGGAAGTGCCGCCGACGGACGCAGCTACGCCCATGGCGCCGCCACCGACATCTTTGAACATGGCGTTCTTGAAGGTCGCGTGGCCGATAGTCAGGGCCTTCTGCTTCTCCGCGACCTCGTCCTCGTTGGTGACTTTCTTGCGCTTGCTCTCGACGTTGACCTCTTTCTTCTGCCCCACAGCGTTGCTTCCTTCGACGAAGTCCTCCTTTGGCATGGGCAAGCGGAGCGATGAGTGCTCCGGGCCTTTTTTGTCCTTCTCTTCTTCGGGGCAGCTGGCCAGTGTCGCCTCCCACTTCGTCTTTGCTTCTTGCTTGGGCATCACCAGTGTGTTCTCTGCGTGCTTCATCCACTGTTCGTAGTGCATCATGACCAAGCGAGTGCCCTTCTTGACCTTCGTGGAAGCAGTGTGCTTGGTGACGCACTGGAGGACATCACCAGATGTATGGCCCCGTTTCTTCCCTCTGCCTCTCCCAGGGAAGGTCGTTTCGAACTCCATGACCGCCGATGCGAAAGCGCTGGGCGGTTCGTCTGGGGCCGAATCTCGACAGTCAATGAACTCCTTCAACTTCTCTGGATCGGTTTTCAAGGACGCCATCATGGCTTCTATTGCCTGCTTGTGGGGCTTGCAATGCTTGCTCCCCTTAGCCATGTTCTCCGTGGTGGCGCAGATGTTGCAGTTCGTGTAGTTAGTGAGGGACTGGAGGAATTGGCTTCAACCCAGACCAGCAAGAAGCAAGATAACTTCACACAACAATGGGCAGCCATAATATGTTCGATGTTTGTCTATGTGTTGTACTTGCGTATGTATTCTATGTTATGTGTGCATACAGAGTGCGAGAATGCGTGCGTGCGTGCGTGCGTCCACGTATTTCGTTGCACTCTGTGTGAATGCACTGTATGTGGAATGTGTATGGGTATGGTGTGTGGTGTATGTGTGTATGTGTGTATGTGTGTATACATGCACACACGCGTATGTATTGCATACGTGTATATTGCCCGAGACCCCAGACTCCGAGGCGACTCTGTTACGTGCACTTCTGCACCTCCCCACAGCTCAATCACACAACCGCAGTCCCTGGCAAGACCCTTTCAGATGCGTGGAGAGGCATGGATGCATGGGGTCGGAGGTTGGAGCTCGGTCCTGGCATCCCCGATCTTGTTTTACAGCACAATGAAGAATCAACTTCACTTCTGGGCTGCACGCCACTCGCAGAGAGCCCCTAGACCTGAGTACTAAACACATCACGTCAAAGACAAAACTGCAAGTCCATAGAATCGGACTCGCTTCAACGCTGGAGCGCTGGGCGCTGGAGCGCTGGAGAGTGCTGCTGTTGCGTGTGAGCTCTGTGCTCTGATTCGGCACTGCTGGTTCCTGGCTCCTCCTCTCCTCCTGCTCCTCCTTCTCCTCCTGCTCCTGTTCTCCTGTTGCTCCTCCTACTGACGGGGGCCTGGGGCACGTGCGATCGTGCGATAGCAAATCTGATAATCTACCAACCACCGTACATCGTAGTTGTGAGGCAACTATGGCTACGCACAACGCACAACAGCACCACGGTAGGATGCCCGGCTGCTGCTTGTTGGCTGCCCAACTCATATGGGAAAATATCATGGCTCAACGCTTCCCTTCAACCTCAGATGCGTGATACAATAAGTGATCCAAAGGCCCATTGCTACGGTATGAAACGAATTACCGATCATGGAACAAAGGGCCGTCGTAGGAATGCTGCCGTCCTCCAACAAGTGCTGCCAGTAGCACGGGTAATTGTCTGGAATGGTGCCCACCATGCAAGGCTCCCCCTGCGCCATCAACAACTCAAATGGGTGGATCATGCTGTGCTTGCCGTCTTTATTCAAACTTGCGATGAGCTTGCAGTTGGTGGTGATGCACGGCATGTACTGGTCTCCAGTAGTAAAAGATGGTTGCTGGTTCAGGTCTGTCAGGTACGCGTCCCAGCAGTAGTTCTCAGAGTAGAACTCCTTCTCATGATGCTCCAATCGTTTGGCCTGAGGAATAGTAAGAAAATCTTTCATCTGAAGGTCAACGCTGCTGCTGAAATGGATCCTCTTGTTGGCGGCCATCTCGCGCATGTACTTCTGGCGATCCGCGGCATTCATCTGGACGTAGGCTTTCCCAGTAAGCACTGGGGCACGCGCGAGGACCTGGTCGTATTCTGAATAGCTTCCAGTGAAATCGAACGTCTTCGTGTTGTAGATGAAGGTGTGCCGTCGCTGCCTCCTCACGGGTATGCCTCGGGACTTCGGGTTGTCGATCCCTGTCACCATCTTGTAGGTGCCGATCCCTCCCAACGAATGCTCGCCAAGACTGTCAGCAAGTTGTTGATGGAGATCTGGCGGGCATGAAGAGGTGATCTCTAGCCACACGACGTCCGGCTTGAGGATCTTCATCTCCTCGACGAACAGAAGCCACTCCTCCATGTTGTCGCCGATGAAACACCACCGGAGACCATGCATAGCGAAGTCCTGGCACGAAGATCCAGCACAAACTGCTTTGATATTTTGGAGTGGCCTCCGCTGCATCGGCATCTCATCTTCATGCTGCTGGGTGCACTGTTCCTCGTCGACACAGACAGGAAAGGGGTACAACGGGCGGTAGGCTTTGCACTGGTAGCACCAGCTGGTATGATGATCATTCAAGAGCATCCCTGCTGCGGCCTTGCTCTTCACGAAGGTCGTCATCTCCTCGAAGACCTTCACCCTGCTCGCCTTGGTGAAATCAATCCCACTCCTTATCCTCTCGAGCTCCTTCTGCGTCTCAGGGCGAAGGCGAGATTGGAACGAACCGAAGACGTGATCGTACAAGATCTTCGGACCATCTCTCATACCACAAAGAACTGAAATACAATGCTTATCTTCCTCAGTGGCGTGCACGCTGCTGAAGACGTCGTGATCAACGAGATTCCGAGCTTTGATGGCCTTGTTCAAATGCTGGAAGATCGTAGCGTCGGTGCCCTTGCCCGCGTAGTAGCTGTAGCACTGCCAGGAACACTGTAAAACATCAATGAGATGGCCTGGCAAGCACTCCGAACCCTCCAAGGATTTAAGGCAAGCATCCAGACCCCAATCTGGCCACCCGAATACATCAAGCAGCGTGCGAGGGCCATCGAGCTTCTCAGCGTCCAGAAGGGCGTCATCGAACCCTCCGAGTTTTATCCTCTTGGACGTGCTGCTGCAAGGGCCGCCTTCCATTGCTGATGAAGGACGCCCAGACGTCCAAACTCGCTTCGATACGCAGGAAAGACACTGCCAGGCGCCAACGGGCTGGCGGGCGGTGGGCTTCCTTAGAAGCCGGTAGATCAATTGAGTCAAAACGGCAATGCAAGCAAACGACGATGCAAGCTGCAAGCTCCCTAGCTCCCTGCTCCCTCCCACAAGAAGGAGGGCGAGAAGGAACGGGAGAACGAAAGGGAGAGGAGGAGCAAGGAGCAAGGAAGGAGGGCGAGAAGGAGCGGGAGATGGGGAAGGGGGGTGGGTGGAGGGGGGAGGGCCAGGGCCATCAGTCTTCCAATTATCTCAATCCTCAATTATCCTCCTCCCTGCTCGTTGCTCCTCCCACCGCCTCCTCTAATCCTTATGCCCCGCTCCCCATCCACTGCCCACTCTCCACCATCTGCTATCTCCTCCTTCCTCCTCCATCCTCCAAAACAGTGGTATCCTTCCGAGGCTTCTTGATGCAGGGCTCGCAACCGCCAGAAGACGCTGTAGTCACTTCTGTCGCAGCCACAGAGGAGGTGTCGTCGAGCCCGACTGGGTCGAATAGGTCGCCGCCGTCCATGACGAGGGACACTCTCCAGGGCTCACAGATCTCTGAAGTCTGGAGTCTGGGGAACAAGCCTCAACAGCTCGATCCATGAGACAGCCACAACAGCAGGGGACCGGGAGCACGCCAGGACCCCTTTGAGGGTTTGGGCAGACAGGAAGGCCTTGGGAACTCCTGAAGCATCTCCTGGTGAGGGGGCCACACGATGAGAAGGCCTTGGGAACTCTGGAAGCATCTCCCTGACGGGGGGGGGGGCGGCTTGTGAACTCTGGAAGCATCTCTGGGACGATGGGACGATGTGCTGTGCCTTACTGCAGCATTCGCACAACTTCCAACACTTTCTGTTGATGTTTGTGCGTTATTGATGTTTGTTATGCTTTTTGTTTCAACCCTGACGTTTTGTTTGCATTTTCTTGTTTTGTAGCGCTTCTTGTAGCTGTTTTGTGTTTTTTTGTGGTTTCGTGTTTTTTTTTTGCATTTCTTGATTTTTTGTGATTTTTGCGTTTTTTTTGTGTTTTTTGCGTTTTTTTGTGTTTTTTTGTTTTTTTTGCCTTTTTGCTGATTTTGGCCAACTTTCGCAAAAAAACACCAAAATCACCAAAATCCACAACAAGCTGCAAAAACACGAAAATCACAAAAAAAAACCTAAAAAAAGTTCCGTGGAGTTCCGTGGAGTTCCGTGGAGTTCCGTGGAGTTCCGTGGAGGGGGCTCTGGGGGGGCAAAAATGCTAAAAATACGTTTTTGGCGGCGTTTCTGGAATTTTGGTGTTTTGGTCGATTTTGGGCCATTTTTGCGCATTTTGGCAAAAAAACAAAAAAAACAAAAACACAAAAAAAACAAAAAAACAAAAAAAACACCAAAAACACAACAAATGCATAAAAAACTATTAAAAATAACAAAAAACATCAAACATAACATATAAACGCAAAACAAACACTAAACGACTTACAAGTAACATGA
Organism: Prorocentrum cordatum; assembly: GCA_963575745.1. NCBI lineage: Eukaryota > Dinophyceae > Prorocentrales > Prorocentraceae > Prorocentrum > Prorocentrum cordatum. The sequence goes on along the minus strand of CAUYUJ010015125.1, from coordinate 162,107 downwards.
ACAACACTACAGACGCATAAAACACAAAAACGCATATAAATAATCAAACAAACAATGATAATCACGCACATCAACTACACAAACCACGTTGGAAACGCCAGCGAACAGACGTGCATCTCTGATGCCGAACTTTGGTGTCCAGGCCATTCGGGGTGGAGCTAAGCGAGGACGATCACCCTCTACCTTCTTCCTCCCTCCTCCCTCCTCCCTCCCTTCCCCCTTCAGGCTTCTATCTCACCCTTTTCTCAACAACAAGAAAAAGCGGGCAGCGAGTTAGTCGGAGCTCGAACTCGTCGAGCTCGTTGAAGACGAGCTCGAGCTCGAGCTCGAGGACACGCTCGAAGATGAGCTGTCCTCGCCGGCGCGCCGGCGCGTCGTCCGCCGTCGCGGCTTCGTCGATGCATCGTCGCGTCGTCATTGTCGTCCATCCTTTGCGTCGTCGATCGTCGCCTTCTCCATCTACTCTTAATACGTCGTTGCGTCATTGCGTCGTCATCGCTGTCGTTATCGGTTATCGAGTCGTCGTGCTAATGCATACTGTTATCGGTTATCGTTATCGGTTATCGATTATCGGTTATCGGTTGTCGTCGAGTCGTCGGTTATTGTTTTCGGTTATCGGTTATCGCTGTCGTTATCGGTTGTGTCGTTGCTAGCGCATACTCTATCATCTGTATCCTACTCCTCCCTCCTCCTCCCTCCTCCCTCCTCCCTCTCCTCCTCCTCTCCTCTCTCCTCTCCTCCCCCCTCTTCTTCCTACTCCTCCCTCCTCCTCCCCCTCTCCTCTCCTCTCCTCTCCTCTCCTCTCTCCTCCCTCCTCCTTCCTCCCTCTCCTCCCTCCTCCTCCCTCCTCCCTCCTCCCTCCTCCTCCCTCCTCCTCCCTCCTCCCTCTCCCCTCTCCCCCCTGAGTCCTGGTACACATACTTGCGCTTGGCGCGCACCTTCGTCTTGATCATCTCGGCCGTCTCGGCCTCGGCGCCGTCGTCCTCGCACTCGCTGCCAGATAACCACGGATAAACTGGCTTCTGATGCTCAATCATCTCGGGCGACGGCGTGTTCTTATCGTTGGGTTTGAACGCCTGATGTTTTTTTCTAGAGCCATACTTCCAACTAGAATTCATCCAATGTCTCAACCATAGCTCCACTGAGCGCTCCTGTTCAGGTGTTTTGAACTGGCGTGTTTGTCGGCATCGAGTCGATGGCTGTGCGTAGTTGTAGTGGCCGCTGTCGCACCTTGGGCATGTGGCCTGCCAGCTGTTGGGAGGCTTGAATGTCATGAAACCGCTTCCCCACCAATAACTTTTCGGATGTTGCTTCTTACCCGTTTTATTGCCCTGCTGCACAGGACCATCATTCTTCTTCAACTGCTTGCTAGACTGACCAGTAGTGTCACCACCTTTTTTGCGGTTGCGCTGTCTCTTTTTTTGTGCCATCACTTCTAAGTCAATGCCGATTTCGTCAGATCTGAATGACAGCTTCGATACCTTGAACAGCCCATTGTAGTATTTATCTTGCCTGAAATGCTCGATGGTCTCAACCTTCGCTTCATCCATGCGGGCCATCGCTAGAAGGTACGCCTTGCTGATGCAGACGCTTGCTTTCTTGACGTACCAAATTTTGGGCCCCCCATTTTCAACCATGACAGGGGGAGGCCGGGAATCACTTGCAGTGGTGTGCCACACGCTACCAATCCAACCAATATTTCTCAAGTAATGAATCAATTCGAACTGCGTCATGGACTTGATGTCGATGTCCTCCCTGGGAACCGCAATCTTCTCGAAGTCGTCGGGATGAAGTCTGGTGCATGCCTCCACCATGTCCTCGCCAACTAGTGTGATGCGCCACGATGATGAAGTCGGCGTGTCGACAAGCCGCTCCACGATGCCGTGCGCAAGCATGAACTTCAACGTGTCCTCCACATCGCCGTCGTCGCTGGATATTGTAAGTGACGCATCCGTCATGGCAGACTCCAGCGCCTGACTTTCTAGCAAGAGGGCCAGCGCGTCGGATACTCTGACCTCGTCGTGTCCACTGATGCCGCGAAGCGTGTAGAATAGGAGCCCAGATGGAGGACACCTGCAAATTTCATCCATGCACTCCATCAGAGACCGCCACGTGAGGATCCTCCCCCTGTCCGTATCCTTCCCATCACCAACTAGATAGTATTCCAGCTCGGTCACAGTAGACTTCATCTTCAGAGCACTAACCACAATGTCGCCTGTATTGAATAATCCTTCGGCCGAGTCTGCAGCGATCTTCTTGGGGTACTTGCACGTGATTTGGAAAAACATGATGTCGGGATGCGATGCTGTTGGTATGTATTCTACTGGAAGTGGTGCTGCTTCTTCCGCGCATCCATCGCCGTCCAACGACATAGCAGTGAGATCGTCAACAATAGAACCTTCCAGCATTTCCATTGATTTTGCCAACATCTCAAAGTCCACGCTCTCATAAGACAACATGGTAGCCTCGAATCCAGATGGCCATGCCAAGGGCTGGTTCAAGACATCCGGGAGAGACGGCATCGACAACTTGCTCGATCGGACAGTAAAAATATCACAGGGGTCGGAGGTGAAGAGTAGGTGCCGTGCCGATGCGTCCCTCTCCAACCTGGCCAAGACCTCTGCGTCGATACTCGTCTCAGTAGCATACTCGATCACCTGAACCTTGTCTGTAGCACCTGGCGAGACTCGTGACTCGTGCTTCCGCTCTGTCTACTTCCTACTTCCTCTCACCCCTCACCACTCCCCTCTCCCTCTCTCCCCTCCTCCTCACTCCTCACTCCTCACTTCTCCTCCTCCTCCTCCTCTGTCGTCGGCTTCCTCCCTCACTTCAGCCCTTCCCATTTCCTCTATCTCACTCTCTTAGCCCTCCTCTTTCCTGCCGCCCTCCTCCTTTCTCATCCCTCCTCCCTCCTCCCTCCGCCTCCTCAGTACCAACTCAAATGAATGCATTAGGGGGCAACAAGAGTCACATTATGAACGCATGAGGGGCCAGGAGAGTCACACTATGAATGCATGAATCACATTATGAATGCAATTTAATGCATCACACAGGGGGGCAGGGGGGCAGGGGGCAACGAACGAGAACCAGGAGAGCAAAGCAGAAGAAATCGAGGGCACCGTGGGGACGTGGGGAACCAGGGGCACCGCGAAGACCGCCGTCATTGTCCAGGCCCCGACCCATTTCCAAGCGCCCCCCTTGGGCCGCCATGTGGCCCAGGCGGTGGGGGATCATCTGCAGGATCGAACATATCAGGTAATTTGGCAAACTGAGTCTGCAAGTCCGATCTGTAGATCACCCGGCAAGCAATGTGATGGGGCACTAACATGTTCGGCAAGCCAGTGTTGGTGGACGAGGCTGTTATTACTGGATGTCCTGTCAATCCCAGACACGCTAAGCAATTAGCTGGCGTCCTTACTCGGGAAAGGGTCCCTGCGAACGTTCTGGCACGCTCTGCGTTGTCGTCAAAGCAATCTAAAATCTCACCTTTACGCATTGCCAAACTAGCGTACGATTCTGAATGGTTGCTGGCGAGTAATATATGTCGGTGCAATTGAGCGTGATCTCTCTCTATTCCTATCTCTATGTTGGAGGCGAACCTAGCTTTGGCCCTCAATTGAAGCAACTCTGGATACCGAGCGAAGGGGGCCCCAGCAACGACGTCACGCACAGCATCGCGAAGGGACGTGTGACCGTGCCCAAACAGCCTGTCCACAAATGGATGAGTACGAACGCCTCTCTGCCGATCACGATCGTACATCGCACACGAAATGAGGAGGCCCGCGCGGGCCTTCCTCTCATCATAATGGCCAATCGTTAGTGCTTTCAGAGGGAGGGTATTGAACCATGAGAGTCGCAGCTGCAACTCCGTCAACAAAAACCTTTTACACGATTCGAAATTTCGCGTGACTCCTTGCCGGGCGGCGGCATTGAAAGGATGGACTTCTGAGATCAATCGTGCCAAATCCAGCTCGCACAGCTCCTCAACATACCTCTCTAAATCACCAGCTGCGATCTCTGGCACACGCCTGCCTCTCATGGGACAAGAATGCTTGTCGCCCTGCAGGTCAAAATCTTTGCAAACCTGGGACCGGTGACAAACGCAACCTTTGCAATAATTGTTCAAGCGGCCCAACAACTGGGAAAACACCTCGATGAGCAAAAGATACGCCCAAAACCTGTCGTCTGCAAAAGACTCGGTGCACCTCCGGGCGTGGTTGCCTGCATCAGCTAGCCCGCCAGCAGGCAGACCGCCGGGACCACCAACCGCCCACTGCCGTGCACCGTCAGCAGCGATGTCCTCACTGCCCAATTCCCTGCGAGCAATGCGAGGGGCGAGGGGGGATGGGGAGCGGGGAACACCCCATTTTGCAAACGGCCGCCCTCCATCCATGTAACTATTGCAAACTTGTTAGACGAATGCACGCGACGCCAAGGCCCAAGGCGAGAACCCCTTTTGAAAAAGAGCCGCCCTCCATTTTTGCAACTGCTCATCTGGACGTGCAGGGCCGAAGGCCTATTGATGGGCGCAACCCGCAACCCGCCAGCCCTATCCGATGCGCCGAAGGGAAGAGTGCTGAGTGCTACCTGCAGCCCGAGGTACATGCCGACATGCCGTGGATTGGGTCGTCCCGATGCGCCGATCGGTTTGCTGGCTGCCCGAGATACATGCCATGGATCGGCCAGGCTCGGGGAAGGGAACCGTCTTGGAGGCTATCTTGGCCGTTTTAGGCCTCTTGGGGCCCTCTTAGGGCCGTCTTGGGGGCCTTTTGGGCCGTCATGGGGCCATCTGTTTCTGCGTGTGCGTGCGTGCGTGCGTGCGTGCGTGCGTGCGTGCGCGCGTGCGTGTGCGTATGTGTGTGTGTGTGTTTCCCCCAGGACGCCCCCGAGCGGCAGCCTGGTTTCTTAGGGTCTGTATCAGCGTGGGCTATCTTGGAAGCCTCGTGGGCGGTGGGCGATCTTGGGGCGATCTACGGCGGAGGTGGAGGAGGAGGTGGAGGAGGAGCAGGAGGAGGAGCAGGAGGAGGAGGAGCAGGAGGCAGGAGGTAATCGCGGTTCGCTCTGCTTCTTTACCCTCCTCCTCCCCCTCCTCCGCCGCCTCCTCCTCCACCTCCTCCCTCCTCCCCCTCCTCCTGCTCCTCCTCCCTCCTCCTCCTCCTCCTGCTCGCCAGGATCGAAGGCTCGCTGCTCGCTCGAGGCCTTTACGGCCTCGACCTCCCCGCCCACGGCCGGCAGGAGCGGGCCTGGCAGGTGGCAGGAGGGCAGCCCCAGCCCTCCCCACTCCCCATCCCCGACATCCTCGTTCCACGCCGGGATGATCAAGAGCCTCCGAGCGTTGAACCACTGGGAGATGTCAACAAGCACTCCCCATGTGCGGCCGCCTTCATACAGAGGAGGTCCTGACTTGAACCTCGCTTGCCAAGGTAAGCGGTCCCCTGTCAGAGTGGACTTGAATGCTTCTCGTGTGATGCGATGATGGAATATCCAAGCCGCTGATTCTATCATCGTTTTGAACTCGTCAAACCCATCGAGGTTGTCGATCAAACGGTGTTCTAGAAGCTCTACCATGTGGTACGTTCCGGGGATTAGAAGAACATGCTTCAAAGATAAACGAACTGCCTCTGGTGGGGGTGTATCATTAAACTCCAGATTATCAGCGTCACCAAGGATGCCCATTTCAACCCAATGGGGAAAAATCTCAGCAGGCGTTGAATTTAATGACATCAGTTTGCTTTCGGCTCCTGCATCTACTGCCATACTAAAATACATGTTCATGAACTTCTGTGTGTCTGTCCAGCATGAGGTCTCCAGACGATGTGAATGCAACCATGCGTGTGCCTTGTGCGCTGCGTCGCCGTGCCGGGAACCCAAACCACCTGGTGGGAGGACATGCCTTTCAAAAGCGAGCGAGACGAATTTATGGTGCTGCCTCATCTGAAACACAAAATCATTTGGCTTCACGGGGACACCGCACATTTCCGCCATTTGTACAACACTCTCAAGAGCTGCAAGATACACATCCCCCTTGACATACATGTATTCTATCATGAGCCAGTTTCTGCCACCCTGTGGGGATGAATCAAGCATGCCAAAAAAAGCGCCCCCATTCTCGATCATCTCAGAATGCCTCTCCCTCATCCGGAGCATCCAAGCTACGTCCAGGAACAAACGACTCCGACTGATGATTGTTGGCGATGGCCACTGCATCCCCTCGATAACTGTTTCAGCCACTTCCAAAAAATCAGGTGGGAAACAACGCAGAGCTCGTTTCATAATCAATTTCAAGGTGAACCTACCCCCTGTCTGACTGGCACCGCGGAGCGCAAAAGAAAATAACATACAATGTAACAGAAATAACGGAGCGTATCCCCCACGAAAGTCTATTCCTTGAATCTGCGCTCCGCCTCTGGCCCCAGTTCTTTGCCACGAATGCAACGTGAACGAATCGATCGAAAACGATTTCTCACAAGATTCTAGCCAAGTGATGTACGTGGTTAGGAGGCTCTCGGACCCGGGGACATTCGTCGTGACAGTTGGAGCCCACTGTCTCAAACTCCTTGCAAGTTGAACGTACATGGAACGCTGGAAGAGATCATGGTTGCCTTCATCCATCGGATCCTTTGCCTGTGGCAAATCGGTCGGCTGAACGCTCCGAATGGCAACCCAAAGAGGGTGGATCGAACACGGAGTTGCGCACTTGCTCCGACAATCAAAAGCTACATCGTGCCAAGAGCCTGCAGCAATGAGCACAGCAAAATCATGATGCATCTGCACACACGTATTGGCAAGGGCTGTATTACAGAGCGGCGAAAGGATACTGAACACCGAACCCCGCCCATCTCTGCTTTGGGTCTGCAGCAACTGATCCCGGACGTTCGAAGACACATCGAATACCATATGGGAAGGGCTCTGGAATCCGAATTGCGCTGCCGAAACATCAACAGGTTGATCAATCAGACAAGCATCTAAAACCACAAAAAACCTCATATGTTCCATGCAACCCCCGTTTTGATTTACCATTGCCCGTTGCTGGGGTGAGAACAATGACAAACTCCCCTGATACGCACCATGGAACTGAATGACAGCAGCACCAATGACCTTATGATTCGAGTCCTCCTCGGATGGAAAAGATCGGTCCAAATCGATGTCCATCCAAGATATTTCTGAATCTACGAACGTGTCGAACAACAACTGCCTATCAAGATCATCCATGCACGGTGGGGGGATCTTATTTCTTGCCAGACGACGTTTATTGAAGCTTCGATTTCGGGAAACCAACCACACAGGACATTTAATACTCAAGTCAACCATTGCAACGAGATAGCCTGATGTGTGCGTGTGTTACAAACTGCGGAACGGTGGGGAACAACACGTTCGAGTCACGTAGCTACTGACTGTGCGAACGTCACGTTAAGGGATGGGGGATAGGGGGGGGAGGGGTAGGACGTCAGATATGCTGCACCTAGCTTTCCCCCTCCCTCTCCCCCTCCCCCCTCTTCTTTACCCTTGCTGACGCTGCTCCTGGCTCCTCACAACGGGGGGGAAAAGAGAGGAACACGTGCCACGTGCCACATCCAGTATCCTACCCCTGACCCCTGACCCCTGACATCCGACATCCAGTACCGCCCCCTGCCCCTGAGAGCCTGCGGCGTGTGAGGTGTGAGAGTTCATGCCTTCGATCCTCCCTCCTCCCCCCTCCGCATGAGAGCCTGCGGCGTGTGAGAATTCATACCTTCGATCCTCCCCCCTCCCCTGGAGAGCCTGCGGCGTGTGAGAGCTCACACCTTCACTTCTCCCCCTTCCCCACTGCGGCCTGCGGCCTGCGGCGTGTGAGAGGTGAGAGAGAGCTGAGAGCTGAGAGCTGAGAGCTGAGAGCTCATGCCTTCGATCCTCCCCCCTCCCCTGGAGAGCCTGCGGCGTGTGAGAGTTCATGCTTCATGCCTTCGATCCTCCCCCTCCGCATAGGAGCCTGCGGCGTGTGAGGTGTGAGAGTTCATGCCTTCGGCCTTCGCGCCTTCGATCCTCCCCCCTCCCCCGGAGAGCGGAGAGCCTGCGGCGTGTGAGAGTTCATGCCTTCGTGCCTTTGATCCTCCCCCCTCCCCCGGAGAGCCTGCGGCGTGTGAGAGTTCATGCCTTCGCGCCAAGTTTCCTCCCCCTTCCTTCTCCTCCTCCCTCATCCCTCCTCTTTCCCCCTTTTCCTCGTTCTCCTCCGCACCCCGCACCCTGTCCTCGTTCTCGTCGTCGGAGAAGGGGCCGTCGTCGGGGGAACATGACCTTTGGGCTCCTGGACCCTATACCCTGGACCCTTGGACACCTGGACCCCTGGACCCTCGGACCCTTGGACTCTTGGACCCCCAGGGGGCCTAAAATAACTTCGCGCTTCGCGCTTGCGAAGCGCGAAGCTTAGAACAACTTCGCGCTTCGAACGCCGCATGCGATGGGGGCTCTGCGGCCACGAACACCACCATCACCGCCTTACGGCGGGGGGGCGGGGGGCGACGGCGACGAAGGAGAGGATAAGGGGGAAGGGGGAAGGGGGGAGGAGGGAGGAAGGTCGAGGGGGAAGGGAGGAGGAGGGGGAAGGGAGGAGGGAGGAGGGAGGAGGACCGAGGCGAAAGGGAAAGGATGGGGAAGGGAGGAGGGAGGAGGGAGGAGGGAGGGAGGAGGGAGAGGAGGAGGGGGGAGGAGGGGGGAGGAGGGAGGAGGAGGGAGGAGGGAGGAGGGAGGAGGGCGAGTGAGGGAAAAGAGAGAAAGAGAGAGAGAAAGGAAGAGAAAGAGAGGAGCGTAGGGCAATCTATCAGAATGGTCTCTTGGCAAGGGAGAGGGGTTATTGGCGAAAGTTACTAGGGCGGCCTGGACACGTTAAAACACGTGGTTCCAGCTCTGGGCAATCATGTTAGATACACCCCTGGGCGGCCTGGACACGTTGAAGCACGTGGTCCTTGCTCGGGACCACCATTTAGATACCCCCTGGGTGGTCTGGACACGTGAAACCACGTTGTGCCAACTTTGGGCAACCATGTTAGGTACACCCCTGGGTGGCTTGGACATGTAAAAACACGTGGCCCTTGCTCGGGACAACAATGTTAGATACCTCCCTGAGTGGCCTGGACACGTGAAAGCCCGTGGCACGAGACATCCCCAACGCATCCTCATGCTAGACATCCCCTTGGGCGACCTGGACACATGAAGACAACCGTCTCGCTTGAGATATCCTCAAGTCCTCAAGTTAAACATGTGCTTGGGCGACCTGGGCCCGAGAAGAAACAAGCGTGACGCACGAGCCTCCCCAACTCTGCAAAACGAGCGTTGCGCCTGAGACATCCTCAACAAACTTAGATAAAGCAGCCGTTTCGCTAGGGACATCAAGTTCACCGGCCCTACGCGACCTTGCTATTGATCACAGAGTAATTTCGCCGGCCCTGCAAACGCGGGTCCGGGGGGAAACAGCTAAAAGAGAACCCTGGGCCCAGGCCTTTTCCGGGACATGATCGACCCACGAACCCGGAAAGGAATATAACAATGTAAGACATGGCAACGTTTCAAAGACACCTGATTGGGCGACGGGCAAATGCAATGATGAATGTATCGACCTTGATGTACCGTGCCGAGGGCTGTGCTGTGCTGCGCCGTGCTGAACTGCGATGTGCCATGCAGCGATTGTGCTCTATAGCGTTGTGGATCGAGTCCTCCTTTGCATTCGAGTCCTGACCGATCTGATCTGGGTCGTAAGCTCGAGCGGCCTCAGCATATAGTAGCTGCCCTAGAGCTGATTGGCAAGGAGACATGCCAGGAGGACACGCCGCGGAACGTCCCAAGGGACGCGCCAGGCGACGTGCCAGGGAACGTGCCATGGGGACGCACCGCAGAGGTGCCAAGCGGACGCGCTACGGAACGTGCCACTGGACGTGCCACGGGACGTGCCAGGGGACGCGCCGCGCGACGTGCCAGGGGGACTCGCCACGGGACGCGCCACGGAACGTGCCAGGGAACGTGACAGGTTGCAATGCTGAGTGTATCGATCTTGATGTACCGTGCCGAGGGCTGTGCTGTGCTGCACCGTGCTGAATTGCGATGTGCCATGGCGCGATTGTGCTCTATAGCGTCGTGCATCGAGTCCTCCTTTGCATCCGAGCCCTGACCGAACTGATCTGGATCTTAAGCTCGAGCTGCCTGAGCACTCAGTAACTGCCCCAGAGCTAATTGACAGGGGAACATGCCAGGAGGACGCGCCGCGGACCGTCCCAAGGGACGCGCCAGGCGACGTCCCAGGGAACGTGCCATGGGAACACACTGCCGGACGTGCCAAGGGGACGCGCTACGGAACGTGCCAATGGACGTGCCACGGGACGCGCTCCCAGGGCCACGATCCCTTGTAAATTACGCTGCGTCCGCACTCCCATGGCCACGATCCCTCGTGAATTACATTGGGGTCGCGCTCCCAGGGCCCCGACCCCTTGTAAATTTCGCTGCGTCCGCGCTCCCAGGGCCACGATCCCTCGTAAATCACGCTGCGTCCGAGCCCTCAGGGCCCCGATCCCTCGTATTCTACGCTGCGCCCGCACTCCAAGGGCTACGATCCCTCGTAAATTAGATTGTGTCCGAGCTCCCAAGGCCCCGACCCCTCGCAAATTACGCTGCGCCCGCGCTGCGAGGGCCACGATACCTTGCAAATTACGCGTGGTCCGAGCTCCAAGGGCTACGATCCCTTGTAAATTACGCCGCGTCCGCGCTCCCAGGGCCTCCTGGGGCATGCTGGGGCACCCAGGCCCTTCAAGTTTTGCCAAACAAGCGTTTCGCTCGAGACATCCTCGATTTTTGGCGCGGGGTGCGCACCATCCTCGAGCGGGCACGCAAAAACTTAACATTTCCACGGCAAATCTCGGAAAAACATGATCGACCCACGAACCCGGAAAGGAATACAGAACTGTAACACATGGCATTGTTTTCAAATACACCTGATTGGATGACGGGCAAATGCAATGCTGAGTGTATCGATCTTGATGTACCCTGCCGAGGGCTGTGCTGTGCTGCACCGTGCTGAATTGCGATGTGCCATGGCGCGATTGTGCTCTATAGCGTCGTGCATCGAGTCCTCCTTTGCATCCGAGCCCTGACCGAACTGATCTGGATCTTAAGGTCGAGCTGCCTGAACACAGAGTAGCTGCCCCAGAGCTAATGGACAGGGGAACATGCCAGGAGGACGCGCCGCGAAACGTCCCAAGGGATGCGCCAGGCGACGTGCCAGGGGATGTGCCATGGGGACGCACCGCGGGACGTGCCAAGGGGACACGCTACGGAACGTGCCAATGGATGTGCCACGGGATGTGCCAGGGGACGCGCCACGCGACGTGCCAGGGGGACTCGCCACGGGACGCGCCACGGAACTTGCCAAGGAACGTGCCAAGTTGGAATGCTGAGTGTATCGATCTTGATGCACCGTGCCGAAATCTGTGCTGTGCTGCGCCGTGCTGAATTGCGATGTGCCATGCCGCGATTGTGCTCTATAGCCTCGTGGATCGAGTCCTCCTTTGCATCCGAATCCTGACCGAACTGATCTGGATCTTAAGCTCGAGCTGCCTGAACACATAGTAGCTGCCCCAGAGCTAATTGACAGGGGGACATGCCAGGAGGACGCGACGCGGAACGTCTCAAGGGACGC
>CAUYUJ010015125.1:132945-145445 GCA_963575745.1 Prorocentrum cordatum | reverse complement strand
GCGCGGGGCTGCGACGCCAGAAAAGTGTCTGTGTGTGTGTGCGTGTGTGCGTGTGTGCGTGTGTGTGTGTGTGTGTGTGTGTGTGTGTGTGTGTGTGCGTGTGTGCGTGTGTGTGTGTGTGTGTGTGTGCGTGTGAGTGTGTGTGTGTGTGTTTGTGCAACTATGTGTGTGTATGTGTGTGTGCGTGTGCCCGTGCGCCCTGTCGCGCGTCCCTGCTGCCCCTCCAGCTCGTCCCTCGGGCTGTCGCCCAGGTCCCGTCCTTTCTCTGCTCCTCCTCCCCTGTCGCGCGCTTTCCCCATCCGATCCCCCCGGCTGCGGGTTCCTCCTGGCCCCCGGGAGTCGTCTCTCCCTCCTCTCCCCCCTGCTGCCGCTGCTGCTCTTGTGGTTCGTCCACTGGGTTGCTGGCGCATCGTTTGAGGAGGCCCAGGCGAAAAATGATCCCCCCCCAAGTGTAATTCGAACAGAAACAAAGCCGAAATCCAGCTGACCCCACCCGTGCTCTCGCACATCTTTGCGCCTTGGTTGTTTTTTCCTTGCGGCTGGCTTTTTGGAATGCGCGGTTAGCGGCTAGCGTGGCTATGGCGCGGCAGTCTGTCGCGCGTGCTTGTGTCAGGTTGGCGCAGCCAGCGCTGGCGTCGTAGCGAACGGCGCCGAATCGTTACGATTGCGTCCGTTTCGGGGCCGTGAGTGCGCGCTGCGTCATTCGAATTTGTCGAGCTTTCTCCGGTGCGTTTCGCGCGCGCCAGCCCTGGCGCCGACGCTGCCATTCGTCGTGATGAACATGCGGCGGTCCAACGACGTTGTATCCCACTGCGGAGGTCCACATCGAACCAAAAATGTCAACTCAAGTATGTTATGATTTGGTTCCATTATCGCTGTCGTATTTGTTGTCGCCATCAGTTCCCTCTTTTTCTTCACGTCGCTGGCAGGCCCGCCCCTCTTATCCTCTCTCCCTGCCCTTGTCCTCCTTACTGTTTTCCTTTCTCAAATCTCATCGGTGGTCCCTCCTCCTTTCCTCTTCCTGTCTTACGTTGTCTTCCCTCTAGCCTCCCTCATCCGTCCTCCTTCCGCCTCTCTCCTCCTCCTTCCCTCGTCGCCTTCCCGCCTTTCCTTCGCGCCCTCCTTGCCGTTCCTCCCGCCCTTCGCTCCGGGCGGTCTTCCTTCTCCCTCCTGCAGCCATGCTCCTCCGTCGCGATCCTCCTGTTTCCCATCGCACCCCTCCTTCCTGCGAGGTCCCGTGAGGCCATCTTGGGGCCCCCGGGGAGAGGGCCCGCGGCTGGGGTGCGGCTTGGCGGCGGCTGGGCGGCGGCGGGGCCGCGGCGGGGCCGCAGCGGGGATTCGGCTGGGATTTTGCCGGCGGCGTTTTTTTACAAGGGTGGCAGTTTTTTTGGAGGGGGGCGGCGGCTGGGCGGCAGCTGGGCCGCGGCTGGGCGGCGGCGGGGCCGCGGCGGGGCCGCGGCGGGGCCGCGGCGGGGATTTGGCTGGGATATTGCCCGGCGGCGGCCGGGATTTGGCTGGGGTTGTTGCCGGGCGGGGGGGTCCGCGGGCCTCAGAAGCGCGTCCGCAGCGAAGTTGGGGATCGCGACTTGTATTGGTCAGGGCACCTTCGGCTTACTAATGCTCGCGCCCGGCGCCCCCGTATCGTAGCGGACTGCGTATTCAGCGTACTTTGCAGTAGAACTTCGCATATGTTTGGCACTTGTGCTTCGGCTTCACAGTCATTCTGCGCTGTGGCGGCATCGTCGTTTCGACATATTTTGTCTGCTTCGCAGTCGTGCTGCGCGGTGCGGCGGTATTCTTGTTGCGACGCGCCCCTGTTTTTCCTCGCGGTCGCGCTGCGCTGCGTGGCGGCGGTTTCGCGTTGACGCGCGTGCGTGTTTTCTGCTGTGCAATCGCGCTGCGCTGTGTGGCGATATTTTTGTTTCGACGCGTGGGCCCGTTTTTTTCCACGGGCGTGCGCGTGCGCGTGGCTATTCCACTGCAGTGGCAACGCCCTCGCTTGTTGCGCCCAGGGGGATGCGTTGCCTCCCCCTTCGTTCGACGCGGCCGGTTTATACTCGCCGCGGTCGCCCAGCTGCGCGGCGCAGCGTAGCGCTGCAGTTTTTTTTGTTTTGCCACGCCACAGCAGGCGGCGAAGCGCCTCGCCGTTCTATTCAGTTCGCTCGCGGCGCGGCATTCAGCACCGCGCGGCAAGCTGCGCCCTGCGAGCGCGCATTATTGAGTTGGGCGCTGTCCAAGACCGCACGGCTCTGCTCCTCTGCCACCCCCCATGTCCCCTCCCCTCCAACCGTCCCGTCTCGATGCCCGCTCCTTGTGCTTTCCTCCAGTTGCCTCGACGCTTCGCCGCCGCTGCGCCGGTGCCCTTCTCCGCGAGGCTGGTGTCTTCGGGGTCCTCTCTCGCTTCGGGGGGGCTGTCCCGCGGCGGTTTTGCGGCCGTGCGAGCGCCGTGCAGCTCCCGGCTTTTCTCTTGGGTGGGGGGTCCCTGCGACGCGCTTTCGCCTGGGCCTCTTCAGCATCGTTGTTGTGCTGTCTTGCGCTGCGATTGCTGGCATACGGCATACACTGATATTCGAAGAAGAAGAGGAAACCACGCCATAAACATAAACTTGTGGCGCTCCGCGCGGATTTTTTTTGCATCGGCGGGGCCGCCCCTGGCGGCACCTCCCGGCGCCGCCCCTGGCGCGCGGCCAGTGTTGCCGATTCTGGAGGCCTGGGCTCTCGACGAGAATGGGTGCGCAGTGGATGGCGGCTTGCGCCGACTGGGGGCGTTTTTGGAGTTCTTTTTGGGTCTCCTGGGGGCCATTTGTGGTGGCCCACGGGCGTTCTAGGAGGCTTTCTTCGTCTTCCCCCCCCCACACTTCCCATCTTAATTGCCTCGATACGCCCGTTGTGAATCGCAACGCATCCCGTGTTCAAGACGTCCGTGTCAATGCGTTGCGCGTTGGCTCCGCGTCGTGGACCACGTTTTGGCGAATGTATCGCGTCGGGCCCACGTTTTCAGCCTACACGGCAGCATTGGGCCGCTTTGCGCAGAGACATCGACGCCAGGCTGTCTTCTCAGTTAGCGCGCTACGGCCGCGGGGTTTGCACCGCTGGCGCCCGACAGCGTTTCGCGGACACGCGGGCCTGTTGTAGGCTGCCTTGTCTGGTCGTAAACGCGGCTGTGATCGACGGGCTCTGATTTGCCCAATGATTTGCCAGAGTGTTAGCGCAGGCCCGTCTGAGTGCACCATCTCATCAGATGTGGCGTTTTTGTTATTCGCGTGTCTTCTAAGCTAGTTTACTCATCGATATCGGCCTTTGCCCACACGTGTTAGGCTGCCGTTTGCAATGGCACCCTGTGAGACGACCTCAGAATTTGAAGTTCTAGATGGAAACCATGCTGGGCCTTCGGTGCAACGGAAATCTGGACCAGACATTTCGCGCACCAAGAGCATGTTGACGCGAAAACGTGCGAACCAAGAGCCACGGCAACGAGCGAGTAAGACGGCCCTGCCGACGCCCTTGCGGGTTTTCCTACAGACCTGACCCCCAAGACATTCCCAATGCTGCGTGTTGCGTATCGGTGCAACTGAGCTTCCCATCGTTTCCCACATCTTCCCGGGGATCGGCGATTCCTCGTGTCTTTGTGATCTCCCCTCCCGGGGCAGCTCCACTGCGCGCCCTGCTGCCCGGGCCCCTCCCGCGGCCCGCGCGCCCCCTGCAGCGAGGCGCACCCTCGCCGCATGGCAGCAGCGCCGCCTCTCGAACCCACATTGAGGTCGTGCCTGTCCGTTGCCAGGGGGGATATTCAAAAATAGTTAAAAAATAGTCTGGGGACGACTTATGGAGTATTTTTGAATATTATTTGAATATCTTCTGGCGTTTTTAAATTCTGTTGCCCAGAACCCCCGTGTAAGGGGGCAGGCCCGACCTAAACCCACGCCGCTGTCTCGCACAGTTTAGGTGGTCGCGTTCGATGATGCCTTTGATATGCTGTTGCGCTTCTCGTGCACTCCTCACGCCCCTCTGCATGGCCTCGGCATGTTCCACGTGCGTTGGCTCCGGCCCCCCTTTTTCTTGCAACCGTCGGCTACGTTTCCTACGCCTTGGCCGCCCACCGGCAGACGCTCGGCATTAACCAACCCAGGCGTGCCCCGCCTTAGCGCCCGCTGCGGAGGGGAAAAAGCACAAAGACACAAGTAATCGTCGATCCCGAAGAAAACATGGGAAACTATTGGAATTATGTGAGTTGTGTCTAGTTATTTTTGTGCCCCAGGGCCCCTTCACAACTGGCCGGGAAACACAGAGTGCCTGTGCACGATGAGCGTCGCCTCGGCGCGCCTCCAGCGAAGACGAAAACGGCACAAACATAGGCTGTCGACGGTCCGCGGCGGTTTCTTGGATCTGCGCTGGCCCCCTTTTGCCCTGGCGCGCTGAGCGCGCGAGGGGCGGCGAGGGAGGCGCCGCCAGGTGGCTTCAGCGCAGATCCAGGAAACCCGCGCGGAGCTCCGACAGTTTATGTTCGTGCGGTTGCTTCGTCCTCTAAAAAATTGGGGCCGTGGTGTCGAGCCTCCCCTCTGAGGGTCCGCCTCCGGGAAGTCTGCCTCGCGGCGGGGTCCTGGCCGCCCGTCCACACGCAGCCCTGTTCCCAAGCGGCCCGGGCAGCGGTTGGCGGGCGCAGTGCGTGAGGAGTCGAAGGACAACAATCGGCATAAGCATTACACGTTGGAGATCCGCGCGGATTTCCTGGATATGCTCTGGAGCCCTCCGGCGGCGCCTGCAGTGCCGCCCCTGGCGCTCGGAGCCGCGTGCCAGGGATGGGGCCCAGCGCAGATCCAAGAAGTCCGCGCGGATCTCCAACAGTGTATGTTTATGCTGTTTCCTGTCCCTCTGCCAGGCGCGCGGCGTATAGAAACGGGGTCTCGGGTGTCCAGCCTTGGGCGCACGAGCTGCCCTGGCAAGGCCGCGGGCGGAAGGCCCTTTTGCTCCCGCGGCGTTCCGCGCTGGCGACCCGCGTAGCCTCCTCCTCCTCCTCCTCCTCCTCCTCCTCCTCCTCCTCCGCCCGGCTTCGGGCCCCGCGGCCGCCACCGGTCCAGGCGGCTCGGACGGTGCAGCGCAGAAAGACGGGGCCCAGGGCCCGGGTCGTAATCCTCGGCGACGTTGCCCTCTGGCCGCGGCGTCGGCTCTGAGGGAGCCCCTCCCTCCGCCGCTCGGGCCTCCCTCCGCGGCCCCCGGCCGCTCCGCGAGGGGGAGGGCCGCGCCCGCGCCCCCCCGGAGCGCCCCGGCTCGCTCGGACTGGCGCGCCGCGGCGTGCCTCCCGAGCGGGGTCCGAGCAGACCCCAGACGTAATGCTTTTTCCATTGCGTCGACCCTCAGAGGCCTCGACCTGGTTTTTTCAGTGCGGGGTCCCTGGAAGTCCCGGCCCTTTCTCCGGGACCGCTTTTTCGTCCCGAGTCGTTTTTTTACCCCCCCCCCCCGAGGCCCGGCGAGGAGCCCCCGAGGCCGAAAACGGCCCAGAACCTCCCGTCCTCATGTCTGTTACAGCCGGCCCAGATTAGTAGGTCGACCCTGCCAAATCAAGGGTGCCCTCGTGTCCTGTGTCTCGCGACCCATGCCTCCTACACGCCTGCGGCACATGTGGCCCTCGGAAGGGTCTTGTGTCCTCTCGCGTGTCCTGCCTAATCGAGTCCGACTACGACGCGATCATGCCCGGGGACTCCGAGCCCCCCCACACGGCCCTGCGAGGTTCGCCGTGCCGTACGACGCGCCGCGCGTGCTGCGCATCGACGTGGCCCCGCCCGCCGTGGCGCCCCCGCCGGCGCCGCACTCGGCGGCGCGCCCTGGCCGCGCCTCACGAGAGCAGGGGGGGAGCCGGTGCCAGAATGCATCGGGGGGAGCAGGGCCCCGTCAGAGCAAGCGTCTTGAGCGACTTCTTGAAGAAGCAGCAATCCATGTTGGGGCGCCACAAATCCGTCACGTGTTATGGTTCCGATCCACAGCCCCGTTGCAACAATACGCAAGACCCATCCATGCGTCTTGTGTGTTGTTTTTCTGCATCGTGAGCCTGGGCACGCCAGACCCGGACACCCAACATCCCTCGAGACCAGTTTCCCGGACCGGGGCACGAAGAAAATACTGCACTGCAGCAGTCTAGGCCTCCTAGATAGAGTCGGAGTAGATGGGGTCGGAGGATCGCGCCGCATCGCCGGTGCATCGACTATGCGGCTCGATGTGGCGCCCGTGTTTCCCCACGCCGACGTCGCCGATGCATCGCCGATGCATCGCCGATGCATCGCCGATGCATCGCCGATACATCGGCGATGCATTGGCAATGCGGCGCGATCCTTCGACCCCATCTACTCGGACCAAGCCCGGACGCAGGCCCTGAAAGCCCGCAGTGCCCCCCGAAGCTTGGACACGAACCCGAAGGTGGCGACGACGAGAACGACGACGACGACGGCGACGACCACGGCGGCGACGACGACACCGACGACGGCGATGACGACGATGGCGGCGACGACGCCGACGACGACGACGGCGGCGACGAAGACAACGACGACGGCGGCGAGACGACGACGGCGACGGCGACGACGGCGACGACAACGAGCACGACGACGACGACGACGACGACGACGGCGACGAGCAAGACAACGACGGCGACGACGACAAAGTCGACGATGGCGATGACGATCACGACGACGATCACGACGACGGCGATGGCGATGGTGATGACGATGACGACGCCGACGAAAACGACGACGACGAGCACAACGACGACGACGACGGCGACGACGGCGATGACGGCGACGATGACGACGACGGCGGCGACGAAGACAACGACGACGGCGGCGAGACGACGACGGCGACGGCGACGATGGCGACGACAACGACGACGACGAGCACGACGACGACGACGACGACGACGACGACGACGGCAACGGCAACGACGACGCAATGACAACGACGACGACCACGACGACGACGACGCCGACGACGACGAGCACGACGACGACGACGATGACGACGACGATGGCGAAGACGGCGACGACGGCGGCGACGAGGACGACGGTGGCGACGAAGACGACGACGACGACGGCGACGGCGGCGACGGCGACGACGGCGACGGCGGCGGCGACGCAAGCAAGGACGACGGCGGCGAAGACGACGATGACGTCGATGACAGCGACCACGACGAGCACGACGACGACTATGACGACGGCGACGAGCACGACGACGACGGCGACGACGACGAAGACGACGGTGACGACGACGACAACGACGAGCACGACGACGACGGCGGCGACAACGACGACGAAAACGACGACGGCGACGACGGCAACGACGACGACGACGAGACGACGGCGATGACGGCGATAATGATGACGACGTCGGCGACGACGACGACGGCGAGCACGACTTCGACTACGATGACGACCACCAGGGCGACGACGACGACGACGACGGCGACGACGCAACGACGACGACGGCGACGACGACGCCAACGACGACGATGGCGACGACCACAACGACTGCGACGACGCCGACGACGACGAGCACGACGACGACAACGACGATGACGACGATGGCGACGAGGGCGGCGACGACGACGACGGCTACGACGACAACAACGACGACGACGAAGACGACGGTGACGACGACGATAACGACGACGAGCACGACGACGACGGCGGCGACAACGACGACGAGTACGACGACGACAACGACAGCTACGACGACGACAACGACGACGACGACGACGACGACGGCGGCGGCGGCGCCGACGAAGACGACGGCGACGACGACAACGACGACGGCGGCGAAGACGACGACGACGTTGACGGTGACGACGACGAGCACGACGACGACGACGACGACGGCAACGACGACGAAGACAACGGTGACGACGACGAAGACGATGACGAGCACGACGACGGCGATGACGATGACGACGACGATGAAATCGACGACGACGACGGCAACGACGACGATGACGACGAGCACGAGGACAAAGACGGCGGCGACGACGACGATGACGGTGACGTCGACGTCGGCGACGACGACGACGACGACATCGACGGCGACGACGACGACCACGAGCACGACGACCGCGACGGTGACCACGAGGGCGACGGCGACGACGACGACGGCAGCGGCGACGGCGACGAAGCCAACAACGAGGACTACGGTTACGACGTCGACGACGAAAACGACGGCGACGCCGACGACGACGACGACGACGAAGATGGCGGCGAAGACTTTGACGACGACGGCGACGACGGCGACGACGACGAGGAGGACGACGACGACTGCGACGACGGCGACGAGCACGACGACGACGACGAAGGCAACGGTGAGGAGGAGGAGGACGACGACGACGAGCACGACGACGACGACGGCGACCACGACAACGACGACGACGACGACGGCAACGACGACGACGACGAGCACGATGACGATGATGACGACGACAACGGCGACGCTGGCGACAACGAAGACGACGGCGACGATGACGACGACAAGCACGACGACGACGGCGGCGACCACGAGGGCGACGGCGACATCGACGACGACGGCGGCGATGAAGACAACGACGACGACGACGACGGCGGCGACGACGACGACATCGACGTCGACGACGACGACGCCGACGACGCCGACGACGTGTTCGACGACGACGACGGTGACGACGTGTACGACGACGACGACGTCGATGACGACGACGACGACGATGGCGACAACGACGACGACGACGACGACGGCAACGGCAACGACGACGAGCACGACGACGACGACGTCGGCGACGACGACGATGATTTCGACGACGACGGCGACGACGGCGACGATCACGACAACGACGACAACGACGGCGACGGCGACGACGACGACGACGAGCAAGACGGCGACGACGAGCACGACGAGCACGACGACGACGACGACGACGGCGACGACGACGACGACTTGCACGTCGACGACGCGACGACGATGACGAGGAAGACGACGACGACGACGTCGGCGACGGCGACGAGCATGACGACGACGACGGTGACGGCGACGACGACGACGAGCATGACGACGACGACGGCGACGACGGCAACAACGGCGACGACGACGACGACGACGACGGCGACGACGACGACGACGACGACGGCGACGTCGACGATGATGACGACGACGACGACGGCGACAACGACGGCGACGAGGATGGCGACGACGAAGACGACAACGACGACGAGCACGACGACAACGACGACGACAACGTCGGCGGAGACGACGATGACGACGACGGCGGCGACGACGACGTCGACTGCGACGACGACGACGACCGCGGCGACGAAGACAACGACGACGACGATGAGGACGTCAACGGCGACGACGGCGACGACGACGGCGACGACGACGACGGTGGCTACGACGACGACGATGTCGGTGGCGAATACGACGACGACGTCGACGACATCGACGACGCCGCCGGGGACCACGACGACGACGACGACGTCGACGGCAACAACGACGATGGCGACGTCGACGATGGTGACGTCGACGACGACGACGTCGACGACGATGGCGACGACGACCAGGATGACGTCGAAGATGACGGCAACGACTACGAGGACGACGACGACGTCGGCGACGACGACGATGACGACGACGACGGCGACGACGTCGACGACGACGACGACGGCGCGAAGAAGACAACGATGAAGACGACGACGACGGCGGCGACGGGCGGCGACGACGACGACGACGACGAGCACGACGACGACGGCTACGACGTCGACGACGACGACGGCGACTGCGTCCGCGACCGCGACGACGAGGACGAAAAGCGCGAGAGGCACGCGAAGCAGCCAGGTCCGAGGATTGGACTACAATGGACCTTCGTCCTGGTCGTCGTCGACGCCGTCATCGTTGTCGTGCTTGTCGTCGTCCTTGTCGTTGTCGTCCTTGTGGTCGTCGTCCTTGTCGTTGTCGTCATCGTCTTCGTCCTGGTAGTCGTCGCCGCGTCGCCGCCGTCGACGCTGCCAGCTGGCGGCGCCGGGGGGTGGGTCGTGGAGGGGGAGGGGGAGGGGGGAGGGGAGTCCCCCTGGTTCCGTTCGGCGGCGCCGAATGTTCGGGGGGGTGGGGGCCCTGTTCTGATGCGCCGCCGAGTGTTCCCAAGGCTAGCGCCCGTGAAACGCGCTCCCTCATTAATCACCACGGCGAGCCAGCGATTCTATGCACCGCCGCCCTCCTGGAAGGTACACGCAACATTCGTCGGAGGGTGTCTGTGTATGCTTTTTCGTGGCGTGAAAGGCTGCCCCCCCTCCCCCCCCCGTGCGAGGGTGCTGCCCCGCGCCGTTGTGCCGTGCTTTTGGGGCGCGTGCCGCGCGGCGGGGCCGCACCGTGCGACCCTCGTGGTTGGAGGCGTGTCGTGTCGCGCCGGATGGTGCCGCGTGAGCCTCCGAGAAGCAGGGTGCTGTCGCGTGGGCACGTGCCGTGCTGTGGTGCTGTGCCGCGCCGCGCGGTGCCGTGGGCAGTCAGCAATCCCGACGACAGGCTATTCATGGCCCATGATGGTTTCCCATCGGCCCATGCACAGGCTGCCCATAGGCCTACCATAGGCCTGTTGACAGGCTGTCCACAGGCCTGTAGTAGGCCTACGCATAGGGTGGGCATAGGCCCGTGGTAGCCTGCGCCATAAGGCTTGCCGCGAGAGTCGTCGTGGTGGGGTCGGCGGGGCGTGATCTGTCTGGGCACGCGCAGGGCTGTGGGCTGTGCTGCGGCGCCGTGCCGTGCCATGCCGCGTGGAGCCGTGCCTCTCCTCCCTTCCACCCTCCTCTCCATCTCTTCGTTTCCTCATTGTTTCTCGGTGCTCCACACAGCTTCCCTTTCCCTTCATCCGTTGTCTTCTCTCCCTTTCCCCTTCTTTGCTCGAGCTCGGGGCAACATTTTGGCCGGCTCCCCAGGGCAGGCTTCCCCGAGCGAGCGGGTTGAGGCATCGCCTCCGCAGCCGTCTCCCGATCCCTCTGGGGCCGAGGCCGGCTGCAGTGGTGCTGTGGAGCTGGACGCGCTGGATTGAAAAGGCGCATTTCCCTCCCGCCAGGAGCACGGGGCGAGCGCCGAGTCATGCAGTCGGCCCCCGTGTCCGAAGTCTTCAGGGGGATTCTTCGGACCAGGGGGCTGCTTCCGCTGGCCGCGCTCGCCCCCTCGCCACCTTCCACTGTCCTGCACTCACGGCCACTGCCACCCAGACTCGCTCGTGCTCAGACCCTCTCAGTCAAGCTCATGCCTCATACCAGCTCATGCTCGGGTCACTCGTGTTGCCCATGTGCAGACCCACTCAATGTTCAGACTCGCCTCAATCCTCCCCCGCGTGCCCACGCACACCCAATCCGACTCATACCAACACGCACTTGTGATTCCGCCTTTCCGAAGCGTAATGTTCTTGTCTCTTGGCTCCTACGTATGGGATTGTTGTTGCTAGTGGGGCGGCTTCGTGGAGGGCATGAGGAGGAGAGACATCGCGAGTAGGATGGGGGACGTGGATGGGAGGGGATTCGACGAGAGCTGGCAGGTCGCCAGAGCTGCCCCGCCCTCGGCTCTAGGCTGCAGCGCAGAGAGGCCTTCGTGTAATGCTGCCTTCTCCCCGGGCCGATGGCCGCCTCACTGGGGGCGGCATGAGGCACGTGTACGTGATGAGGATCGCTTCGTTTGCTCTCATCTCTGAATCGATTGCTCGGCATTGCTCTGCGTATCTCGCCTCTTTTCTCCGACAGATACTTCTCTACGCATGCATCTATATATTCACCACAGGGCGAGGGGTCCGAACGGTCATTCATTGTCCCTGGGCGCGTGGCCGAAGCAAGGTTCCGCTGTGCGGATGTTTGTTGTTCCTGTTGTTGTTGAATTCTCATTTCTGAATAATAATTATTGTTGATCCCCCCTCACCGGTGCATGCTGTTTTTTCTCAATCAAAGTGTGCCCCTCGACGCTCGTACCCTGTTTTTTGACAAGGAAAATCTTCCTGCTCAAACTGGGCCCCTGGCCCCCGGGTTACAACAACAACGGCTCCCGCCTGAGACTTCCTTACAATTTAGCCAGGACCCCCGCTCCCGCCCGAGACTTCCTTGCTTATTATTCAGGAATCGCGCTCTCGCCTGGGACTTCCTTACAATGTATTCAGTAATCGCTCTCCCGGCGCTCTGTAGTCGCGCTCTCGCTGGAGACTTGCTTGCAACTTACTGAAGAATGGCCTTGCGTTGGAATTTCTTGCAATTTGCCCAAGCGCCACGCTTCCGACACCCAGTCACCCAGGAGTCGCGCCCGTTGTGGCCCCATGTGCATGCCCTTCGTGGCCCCGCTGTCGCCATTTGTGTCCCCTTCACTGTCCTACGTGGCCCAGTTGCTTCCCTCAGTGGCCCCATAGTTGCCTTCTGTGGCCCCGCATTCTCTGCACTTCGTGGCCCCAGCTCGTTCGCGCTCTTCGTGGCCCCATACGCATTTCCTTCGTGTCCCCGCTGTCGCCCTTCGTGGCCTAC
>CAUYUJ010015125.1:105445-127945 GCA_963575745.1 Prorocentrum cordatum | reverse complement strand
TGTCCTCAGTGACCCTGACTAGAAGACGTCGCTAGTACACGACAACCCAGCCTTCACCAAAGCCAACAAAGCGCTAGCTTTCGAGCTCTGCGGGCTAGCAGATGAGGATGTATGCCTGTACTTCCCCGACGACCGCACCGACGGCATCCCCATGCTGGCCGCCCTCGCCCGCGCTGTGCTGGCATCTAGTGCCGCGCGCGCTTCGGCCTTGAAGGACAAGTTCACGGACCCGGAACTGGTCACGGACAAAAGCAAATTACAACACGTTTTGAAAGTGTGGCGGTCGGAGTACGAGGAGCTGCGCGCAGTAGGTTCGACGCCTTCACGGCAGGCCCAGTTGCGCTCGCTGAAACGGTTGATCTGCAAGATCAAGCCGCTGCAGGTAGGGTTGGAGATGGTGTCCTTCACCAGCCCGAACGACCCGGACGCCATTTTTGCGATGGCCGAGCAAAAGGCCGGCGAATGGGCTGCCCCTACTACCCCCGACCCGGTTGCACCACCAACAAGCGTTCTCGCAGGTGCTGCTCAGCCAACTCCTGGCTCTTCCTCCAGCACGCCCTGGAACCAGCAGACACAAGCTTTGCTTTCCAATGTGTGCAGAAAGTGTGGCCAGACGGGCCACTGGGGCAACGAGTGCCCCAACAAAGGCAAAGGGAAAGGACAGCCTGCAGGAGACAACAAAGGAAAGGGGTACAGTACCAAAAACAACAGCTGGATCGGAACCAGCACCACGGGCGGCACTACAGGGGCCCACGCTCCGGCTGGGTATCCCCCGCCACCCCCGGGTTTCAACGAAAGGAAGAGAAGCCGGATCGGTGCCGGCCAACTGGGGCCTGTGTACGATGAGAGTTGGATCGGAACCAACCAACCATCACCAGGCAGTTTTTCGGGCGGCGGATCGGCCCCGCCAGCCCCGCCACTGACTAGTGCTCCACCAGTTACTTTGGAGAGTCTCACTTCGCTAGCGCACCAGTACATGGACCAGCAAAAGTCGAACTACAAGGACACACAAGACCTGCTACAACAGCTCTCGGGCCAGATGCTCCGCGTCCCCGCTCCCAGTTTGACGCTTGGTGCAAATCTTGCCGCCTCAAACGTAGGCCTGCGCATGATTGCAGACACAGGGGCGGAAAAGGCACATTTTGTGCGGACAGGACTTCGTCTTCGCCATCAACCGGCGGCTGTTGGATCAGCCGTTGGTTTTGGAGACAGCAAACGGTGAAACTGTGGTCCGTGAGTGCGCCGACGCCTTTTGCGGCGGCGTGTGGCTAGTATCTTGCCTCTTATGTGAAACTGCTACCTCTAGTTTACTTGCCATCATTTTACTTACCGACGAGGGCTGGGATTACGTACAACGACGTCACGGAGCTATTCTGATAAACCCCACAGGGACGAGTTTTCAATTGGAGCGAGAGAAAAATCTATACTTTTTAGGTTCTTCCACACCAATGATGTCCGAGGAGCGGGAGCAGGACCAGGAGAAGGAGGGGGGAGATGAGGAGGGATCGGCCGCCCGTCGTCGTCGCCGTGGTCCTCCACGACCCTCTGTTGAAAGCTGCGCTGCTGAGTCACGGCCGGCTGGACGTAGAGTGGTCGACATTTCTGCAAAGCCTGCTCGTCCAGGCGGCGGTGGGGACAGCTGTGCTGCTGTGTCACGGCCGGCTGAAGCCCCGCCGTCCCAGCTCCCCTTCGTAGGGCCTTGTCCCGTCACCCCCGGCACCAACGCGGGGAACACATACTTCACTTACGCTGGACACGCCCTGCGCGAGGAGCCCGCCGTCCTCCTGGACACGCCCCACGACGCCATCAAATACCTGCAGCGGCACGGCCCCCAGAAGCTCATGGTGTACCTCCCAGACGGCTTCGGTGCAGCACCCCGTCCTTCCTCTGAGGTCGACGCCGTGCTCTTGGACCATTTCCCGAAAGGGCACACCGATTACGACGCAAATTGCGACATTCGCGTGCAATCGAAACTGCGTGCGCGCCCTGCC
The DNA here is from genome assembly GCA_963575745.1 of Prorocentrum cordatum. Lineage (NCBI taxonomy): Eukaryota > Dinophyceae > Prorocentrales > Prorocentraceae > Prorocentrum > Prorocentrum cordatum. The sequence goes on along the minus strand of CAUYUJ010015125.1, from coordinate 125,954 downwards.
CGACGCGTGCACGAGGAGCCTGCCGGTGGTGAGGTTTCCGCTGACTTGGCAGGGCCACTTCCATTGTCTTTGAATGGTAATCGGTACGGTTTGATTGCTGTTTTGCGCAAGTCACGATGCGGCCTCGCGCAAGGCCTCCCGAATAAGGAGTCCAACACTCTCCGGGAGGCCCTGGTCACGTGCAAGCTTCACCAACGTTGCCTTTGGCGCTTCCACTCGGATCTTGGTGGTGAGTTTATGGGTGAGTGCGACCGCTGGTTGCGTGAGTCGGGCCTGGTGCACACGGACACGGGCGGATACAGATCCCAAGCCAATGGTATCGCTGAACGTCGTCTCCAGGACTTGTTCGAAACCACCCGTGCCCTCCTGTTGCAATCGTCTGCTCCGAAAGCTCTCTGGGATGGGGCGTACCTGCACGCAAACGCCTTGTTCAATAATACTCGGAGGGCCGTGCCCGGACACGCGGACAAGCAGTTCCCACAGGCACTCGAGGACCCGGACCACAACTACCACGACGTCACGAAGTGGCCCCCGTGGGGTTGCAAGGCCTATTACCACATACCGAAACCACACCGACAGGACAAACTTGAAGCAGTTGCGAAGCTCGGCATTTTCGTTGGTTCCGATTCTTCCACGTCAGGGGGGTACCGTATCTCTCCAATTTCTCCTCTTGGGGACCAGTGGTCAGTGGAAAAGCCGGTCGTCGCCACCACCGTTCGCTTCTTCGAGGGTTCGTTTCCTCTTCGCACTCCTGGTCGTCAAGCTGCTCCCGTCGAAGTGCCTCTTGATATAGCGGACTCGATGTCTCCAGCTGCATCGTCTACGGCCTCGCCTGCTCCGCCGGTCGGCCAACCCGGTGCTCCCAAGGAGAGCCGTGCTGCTGCGTCACGGCCGGCTGAAACTGGTCGCCCTGGGGCCGCTCCCAGAGGAACATCGCGCAAGCCAGGTGGATTCGCATCCACAGAGGAGCAACGGAAAAAAAGAGCCGTGAGAGGTATGCTCGCAAGCGGGCTCGAGCCAGCTTCGCTGCTCCAGCGGGCCTGGATGAAGGCTCTTGGTCCTCTGATTGGGACGCCGGCCCGGGAGTCTCGACCCCTTCCTCCTGGGCATCTTCTTCCGCTTCGGACTCCGACGAGGCTCCCCCCGACCTTGCTCCAGGAGAGGTGGCCGCGTCGTTCGTCGGTGCCGCAGTTCGTCCAACTCTCGTTGCTGGACCCTGCGGTGGACCTGCGTCCAGGGATCACGATGTGCTTCGGGCCTTTTCTGCCGAGATCGTGAAGCAGGAGTCTATCGGCGAGCTGCTGTATGTACTTGGCCGCCAGTCCGCCCACGTCATGCAGCTCGTGGACACCAGGTCCTATTTGCAGCGCCCTGACGGTCGTGGCGCTGAGGCGGCGGCTAAGGAGTTCGCGCGCATGGCCGAGCACCCCGTGTGGCTTTCGCCAGTCGAGCTTGCCTCGGTCCGTGAATCTGCACGCGTGGTGAAGGGTGAGTTATTGATTTCGGAAAAGAACTGGGAAATGCCCGATCACCTTCATGAGTGCAAGGCTCGTTTTGTTGCTATGGGCAACGTTCTTTTCAACAAACGCATGGGCGTGATCAAGTGTGCCTCGGAGTCCTTGTGGTCACCTGTCGCAAGTCTTGTCGGAGCTCGGTTCGCACAGGCTCGTAGCGTTGCCTTGGGGAGGGAGGCCGAGACCATTGACCTCCTGAGTGCGTATCTTCAGATCTATCTTGGCGGTGACATCGACTACTACATCATCATCCCGGCTGAGGTTATCGACATCCTTCCTCCTGATACCCGTTCTCAATTTCGTGCTCTCCGCATGCCCGTTTGCAAACTTGAGCGTGCCATCTATGGTCTTCATCGTTCCGGTTCTGATTTCATATCTGCTTTCACACAGTGGTTATTGTGGAATGGTTGGCAATCGATGGAGGAGGAGCCGGCCGTTTTCTATTGTTGGCATGCTGAGTCCACGGGTCTTGACGTGAAGCGAGTTTTGAGGTTAAAATATTGGGTTGACTCGGAGTTGACCTCTGGACGGAACCCCTTCTCAGATTATTCTGCTCGTTCTTCTGCTACTTCGTGGCGTGACGTCTCCTTGGCCATGGATGCTCCTCAACACCGGGCCCACCGAAGCTCCAAGCAGCGCAGCACGATGGCAACCTACGTGGACGATTGCGAGCTGGACGCTCAGAAGAAACACCGCGAGTGCATATGGGCTGTCATTCGGACCATTTTTGCGTCGAAGGACCCCGAACTTGTCCAACGATTGCTCGGCTGTATCTGCAGCCCTCCACGTCACGTGACTCTAGAAGACGGCCGTGTAGGCACTGTTGTCCGTATTTCCCAGTCTTCCTACTGCCAGCGCGTGGTACGGGATTGGGAGAGCGTCACAGGATTGCACGCGAAACCTACCACGACTCCGGCGCAGCAAAACTCCCCACCTCGCCCTGAGGATTTGCCTCTCGTGGAGTCTGGCACCGGCCGCCGGATGATCATAGGCGAGATCTTCTACGCTGCTCGTTGCGCGCGTCCTGACGTGTCCTTCGCTGTGGGCCGTCTGGCCCGGTACGTTGACAAGTGGTGCGATTGGGCTGAGTTTGAGTTGTCCCACCTCGTCGGGTATTTATGTTTTACTTCCGGATTCGAATTGATCCTGTTGAACGCCTGGGATAGTTGGGACGACCTTGATCTACATGCCTGGTCTGATGCTGATTTCAACTCGCCTAAGAGCACAACAGGTTTCTACTTGGAGCTTGTTGGGCCGAAGGGATCCCAATACCCTCTGTCATGGGGCGCTGCGCGCCAGGCAATTACCACCACGAGCTCTGGTGAGAAAGAGTCAATAGCTTGGGCAACGACTGCTAAGAACACCATCCGTCTGGCTGCAATGATCGAGTATACCCGGTGCACGCCTGTGAAGACCAAGGGCCACATGGACAACCAGGCCGTAGAGTTGGCCATCAAGAAAGGTTATAGTCAGAAGCTGGGTCATCTCAAGAAGCACGCGGAGGTACCATTCCTTTTCTTACACGAATGCGGCGTTCAGCCAGAGCACACACCAGGCACAGAGAACATCGCCGATACTTTCACGAAAGCCTTGGGTCATAACAAGCTGTTGTATTTGATTGGGAGGTTGTTTGGAGTCCGTGCCGAGAGATTTCCAAACGGATCGATCCGGATCGGTGTCGCTCGGATCTCCTCATCTTCTGAGGCGGCTCCAGCGTGTGCCCCCACGGAGCCCATGCTCAGCAGGCGCGCGGCTCCGACCAGTGGCATCCGCATGCTCGAGAACACGTCCCGTGCCATGTTGCTGGACAGTGCTGCGTACTACAGGGACACCGCGAACAAGTGCGACACCGAGCGCCCTCTCCAGCGGGCGCGCCGAGACACCCTCCTCGACTACCAGGCCCAGCAGCTCTGGAAGGCAGAGCGGCTGAAAGAGCGTATGCAGGCTGACGTGCGTGCCAAACGGGACGGTGACAGCTGTGCTGCTGCGTCACGGCCGGCTGGATCCGCCCGTTTCCGTGCTGACGTGGAGGCCGGCATGGACGTTTGGGTGGCTGCGAAACATGAACGCACCAGGAAGAGGGCAAAGCACGATCCGCGACCAGAACCCGCTCTGAGCCTCGTGTTTTCGTTGTCCCCTTCCGTGCCTTCGAAGGTCCTGAAGGTTATCATCGATGCTGCTGACGACGACTTCTTTCGTGTGGAGTGTTTGACTATGGCCGGAGACGGGTTCGAGGTCCAGGTGGATCGTGGCGCTCGTTTCGGTGATCTCTTCGGTGCTCTTCGTCAGAGGGTTGGCGGGCCTTTCTCTCTTCTCTCGGAGACATATTAGTTATTGGACAATCTGCGGCCCGACTACCCGGTCAAGGACATCCCTGATTTGACACAGGAGATCTTGAATTCAGCACTAGTAGAAGCAGAGCAGCTTTTGCCAGAGCAGTACAACCGGAGCTACACGCGCAAGCCCCCTTCTGCTGCCCAGAGAGAGCGTCAGCAGACAAACCGACGACTGAACAAGCAGGCGAAACGGCTGATTCAGCACACGACCACACCGAAGGCTTCCGGAGCACCTCCTGGAGCTACTTCCAAGGCTGCCGGGCCGCCGCCTTCGACTTCTGAGGGCAAGTGTCCCATTGGGGCGTGCTTGGCGCGCTGGGCATCACATTCGTGAGTAGATATTTGTAGTAACACGTCTGGTCACGTACGTAATTGCGCTTTATTTTGGATAGGTCGTTTCACATATTTTTGGTATGCATACACTGTCGATGGCCATAGTTTTAATGTGAGGGATCGTGACTGCCTCCTCTTTCCTCCGCCCCCTGCTCTCCCGGCGGTCGCGCACCTTCGCACCAGACACTGCGATTTCTTGTTTCTCCCCGCATTGTCGCCGCAGTGCGGCGGGGCGGCGTGTGGGACAGAGTGTGGGCCGCCGCACTTTGGCTCAAGGTCCCAAAAGACCCGCGCGCGCTCCCGCAGGGGGGGGGGGGGGGGGGCGACGCTGAATAAAGCTTTCGCGGCGGAGGGTGCAGTGGGCGGGGCTCCCGCTGGGGCGCTGGGGCGCGGGGGGGCTCGGGGCAGAGAGCCACAGCGCGGGGGTCCCATTCTGGCGCTGGGGGCGCGGGGGGGGGGGGGGAGGGGTAGAGGGGGGTGTGTGCGTCGCGGAATAAAGCGTTCGTGGCGGAGGGGGCAGTGGGCGGGGCTCCCAGTGGGGCGCTGGAGACGCGGGCGGGCTCGGGGCAGAGAGCCACGGCGCGGGGGTCCCACTCTGGCGCTGGGAGCGCGGGGGGGTGTGCGACGCGGGACAAGTGGCACGCGTGCTATGGCTCTTGCGCAAAACGGAAAGGGGGAGGAGTAGGAGGAGGTGGGGGATGAGGGGGGAGAGAGGGCAAGCCATCGCCCTTCGGAGCCCAGCAACGGGGCCCAATTCCCAGGTGGGGAGGGGGGGCGCGCGCCGCGACGCGGAATAAAGTGTTCGGAGCGGAGGGGGCACGGGGCGGAGGTCCTACTGGGGCGCTGGGGGTGCGGAGAAGAGGGGGGGAGGTGGTGTTCGTCGCGACGCAGAATAAAATGGTCGGGGCGGAAGGGGGCACTGAGCGGGGCTTGGGGCAGAGGGCTACGGGGCGGGGGTCCAACTGGGGCGCTGGGGACGGGGGGGGAGGGGGAGAGGTGGCGTGCGTCGCGACGCGGAGTATCATTGTCGGGGCGGAGGGGGCATTGGGCGGAGCCCCCGCTGGGGCGCTGGGGGCGCGGGGAGGGAGGTGGGGGAGGTGGTGTGCGCCGCTACGCGGGATACAGCGTTCGTGGCGGAGGGCGCAGTGGGCGGGGCTCCCGCTGGGGCGCTGGGGACGCGGGGGGGCGGCGCTGGGGGGCGCGGGGGGGGGGGGGGAAAGGGGGGTGTGCGTCGCGGAATAAAGCGTTCGCGGCGGAGGGGTTCGTGGGCGGGGCTCCCGCTGGGGCGCTGGGGACGCGGGGGGGCTCGGGGCAGAGAACCACGGCGCGGGGGTCTCATTCTGGCGCTGGGGGCGCGGGGGGTGGAGGGGGGGCGTGCGTCGCGGAATAAAGCGTTCGCGGCGGAGGGGGCAGTGGGCGGGGCTCCCGCTGGGCCGCTGGGGACGCGGGGGGGCTTGGGGCAGAGGGCCACGGCGCGGGGGTCCCATTCCATTCTTGCGCTGGGGACGCGGTGTGTGTGTGTGTGTGTGTGTGTGACGCGGAATAAAGTGGCAGGAGCTCGAGACACCCTGCGCGATATAAGTGTGTAATTTGCGAGAGTTGATGGCTTCGGGACCACGAAGATTGCATGATTTGCGGGTGTGTGTGGCCTCGGGGACGCAAGCATTGCGCAACTTACGAACAGATGTATGGTTTCGGGGACACGAATACGGTGTATTTTTGCGAGGGTTGATGGATGGTTTCGGGAACGCGAGCGCCGCGTGATTTACGAGCGTTTGTAGCCTCGGGGACGCAAGCATTGCGCAATGTACGAAAATATGGTGTCGGGGACACGAAGATGCTGTATTTTGCGAAGGTTCATGGCTTCGGGGATGCGAATATTATATCAAGCCCGTGGCTTCTTGCATCGGGAACGCAACTACCGCGTAATTTTCAAGGGTTGATGGCTTCGGAAACGCGGATACAGTATCTTTTACGAGGGTTGACGGCTTCGGGAACGCGAGCATCGCGTGATTTACGAGCGTTTGTGGCCTCGGGGACGCAAGCATTGCGCAATTTACCAAAAATATGGTTTCGGGGACACGAATACGGTGTATTTTGCGAGGGCTCATGGCTTCGAGGACGCGAATATCGTGTAATTCACAAAAGGTTTGTGGCTTCGTTACGCGACCATTGGGTAATTTACCAGGGTTTATTGCTTCGGGGACGCGACTTTACCGTATTTTTACATGTCCCATGCTCCCCCCAGAGCACGCGACTCGGGCGTGGTAATCCGGACGCTTTTCGGTTCCCCCCCTCGCGCGTTCAGTACCAATTATAACAGTTAACCGGAGGAAGCAGACGGTGGAACTATTCACTGGAAATTGGAACCTGCAACTGGTGCAAGGAGCAGCAAACCTTTGCCCTGCAGCCTTGTGGCCCCGCCAGGGGGCCGGCGGATATCGCTCTCGCTCTCCTTCCCTTTCCCTCCCTCTATATGCGTGCATGTTGGTAGTATTTCTCTCTCTGTCTCTTTCTGCCATCGCCCTCTCATATACCATTGTTCGCGCACGTCTCTCGCGTTTGCCTTTTTTGTGTTCTCTCTCTTTCTCTCTCTCTCTCTCTCTCTCTCTCTTTCTCTTCTTTATCTCTTTATCTCTCTCTATCTCTCTCCACCCCTTGCTTCGCCGTTTCTCTATATCGCCTATACCTGTCAGTCTCTCTGTCTTTCTGTCTGTCTCTCGGTCTGCCTGTCTGGCTCTCTCTCGCTCTCTCTCTGTCTGCGTCTGTCTCTGTCTCTCTGTCTGCCTGTCTGCATCCTGTCTCTCTGTCTGCATTCTGTCTGTCTGTCTGTCTGTCTGTCTGTCTGTCTGTCTGTCTGTCTGTCTGTCTGTCTGTCTCTCCCTCCTCTCTGCCTGTGTTTGTCTCCGAGTGTCTGTCTGCCTGTGTTCTGTCTGTCTGTCTGCCTCTGGCAAGGCCTGTTTCTTTCCGTCGCTCACGTTTCTGGAGGGCCCCGATGGGCGGCGCCTCGGGGGATGGCTGGGAACACTGCGGCTTCCTCGAGTGGGGGGGGCCTTGAGGTCTGTCGAGGGCCACCCGGTGGCCGTCCAGGCGCCCTCTTGGGGTCTCCCTGTCGCTTGTGGCAGGAATAAAACCAGGAGGGAACAACGAACAGACACAATACATCGTCGACTCCCAGGGAAATATGGGGAAATATGGGAAGTGGGGGGGGGAAGACGAGCCCCCCAGAAGATATGTGAAAATATGGGGAATCTTGGGATTTGTGTGTATTTGTTTGTGTGTCCCTGGGCTCCTTTAGAGAGAGCTGGCGCCCAGCCATGTTCCCAGGACTTGCTCGCGGTCCACTCTTGGGCCCCCTCTGGCCTCAACGGCGTCCTGGACGCCATGGAGGCCCAAACGAGGAGAACTTCAGGATCTGCTTCTGCGATCTGGCTTCTCGCATCGGCCCGCCAGGCCCCTCAAGGATAGCCCAGAAGACCCCCCAGCCGAGACGGAATCCCGAGGCAATCGTTGGGCATTCTCTTGAGATATGGCGTGATGAGCAAACGTGCAACATCGCGAACAGATCACGACCGGAGCCTCCACACCCAGCCTTCCCGCAGCATGCCTTCCGAGCCAGACCGAGCCGTTGTACGGTCCGTTGTGGGCCCCTGGGGCCCGAAGAAGTGGGGCGAAGACGCCCGGAGCGCGAAAAAGTTGGCAAGGCCCGGATCCCAGCGATCGCTGCCCAGGCAGGATCGCGTCGTAACAAAAATCAGGACGGGAGGTGTTTGGCCGTTTTCGGCCTCGGGGGGGCCCTCGCCGGGCCTCGGGGCCGTCAAGAAACGACTGAGGATGAAAACCCAGGTGGAAGGGTCGGGACTTCCAGGGACCCCGTATTGAAAAACTCGGGACGTCGCATCTCTGGGTAGGCACGTTCCTACAGAACCCCGACGTCGTGATTGTTGTACAACGTCGACCCCCAGAGGTCCCGACCCCTTCCCTGGGATCGGCTTTTCGTCCTGAGTCGTTTATCGACGGCCCCGAGGCCCAGGAAGGGCCCCTGGAGGCCGAAAATAACGAAAAGCCTCCCGTCGTGATTTTTTCTCATCCTGAGATCCGACATAGCGAAAGTTCGAACATTGTAAAAATTCACGCCCAGAGCCCTAGACCCCAGCTTTCTGCGTCATTGTTCGAGCCGGATCGATCTCTGTGAGGGTCCCGGGGCCCGACATCGAGCGAAAGTGCCGACTGTGAAAAAACTGCAACGCCGGGATCTCAGGGCAACTCGAGGGGGTCTGGGGCATGCTGGAGGCTCCGAAGCTCAGGAGGGAAAACAACACACAGACACAATTAATCGTCGATTCCCCAGAAAATATGGGAAAGTATGGGAAGTGGGGGGGAAGACGAAAACCCCAAAGATATGGGGAAATGTGGGACAATCATTTTATTTGTGTGTATTTATTTGTGTGTCCTGGGGCCCCTTCAGAAGCTCCCTAGCCATGGCCCCCAGGCCTCGGGGGGACGTCGCTCACAGACCTGGCCGGCTCCCGCGGAGAGCCTCCGCAGGGCCGCCCGCGTGAGGGTGAGCCCCGCGGCCCCTCCGCATGCGCTCGAAGTCTGGCCAGCTGCGCTGGGACGGGCTCGGGGGCTGCCAACACAGAGGAGGAGGGGGAGGAGGGAGGAGGAGGAGGAGGAGGAGGAGGAGGAGGCGGAGGAGGAGGAGGAGGAGGAGGAGGAGGAGGAGGAGGAGCGAGGACTGGGAGGAGGAGGAGGAGGAGGAGGAGGAGCCCGAATACGCTCGAAGCCCATACGAGACCCAGTCGCATTGCGAAAAAGTCGTGACGGGAGGTTTCTCGCTATTTTCGGCCTCCAGGAGCCATTGCGGGGCTTCGGGGCCGTCAAGAAGCGACTCGGGATCCAAAGCCCAATCCCAGGGAAAAGAAGTCCAGATCCCTGGGGGTCGACGTTGCGAAACAACTACGACGTCGGGATGGCCGCCGACCCAGACGTCCTCCGATATGATCTTTTCAATCCGCGGCCCCCGAGCTCCCGACCCCTTCCATGGGCCATGACTCGTCGTCCCCGACCCACTCCTGATGGTCGCGCGGCCCGCTATAGAACGGGCCTCAGAGGCCGGCATCTCACGGGGAAACGCCGGGATCGCAAAAATCATATCGTGGGGGATCTTGGGAGGGTCGAACAAATCATGTCGTGGGGGATTTTTGTTGGGGGGTCGAAAAAAATCAAATCGTGGGGGATTTTGGGGGGATCGAGAAATCACATCGTAGGGGACTTTTGAGTGGTTCGAAAAGATCATATCGTGGGGGATTGTGTGGGGGTCGACCGAGGACGAGCGAAACTCCGCCGGCGTGCCCTCGAGGTGCCGCCGCAGCGGACTCCGGGGGGCCTAAAAGATCCCAGACGCCCTCGCGCTGTGGAAGAATCCCAGGCAGGATCGCGCTGTAAGAAAATCAGGACGGGCGGTTTTTGGTAGTTTTCGGCCTCGGGGGGCCCTCGCCGGGCCTCGGGGCCGTCAAACAACGATTCAGGATGAAGAACCCGTCTGGGGGAAAGGGTCAGGACTTCCAGGGACCCCGTATTGAAAAAATCAGGACGTCGCATGTCTGGGATCACGATGGGGGGGTTTTCGCTATTTTCTCAACTAGACGTAAGAGTGACCCTTCGTCGGAGTGACCTTTGGTGCGGGCACATTGTCCACCGATCGCCGAATGCGATGCGATAGCAGCGCCTTGCGCGCCCCCCAAAAGCCCCGCACCAGAGGTCACTCTTACCCAGGGTCAGTCACTCTTGCGTGTAGCCGATTTTCAGCCCCCTGGGGCCCTTACCGGGCCTCGGGAGCGTCAACGACTCGGGACGAAAGACGGGTCCCGGGGAGCGGGTCCAGACTTCTGGGGGTCGCCGGTGTGAAAAAATCACGACGTCGGGGGTCTGGGACTGACGCAGGAAGATGGGGTCTATAGGGCTTTGGGCGTGATGCTTTCCGATGTTGCAAGTGTTTTCGCTGCGTCGGAGCTCAGGGCTGTGGTCCATCCGTCCCCCGAGACCCAGACTCCCGACTGCGTGGTTTTTGTTGTGACGTGGCCCCCAGCGGTCTGGACCCACTCCCCGGGACCATCCTTCGTGTTTCGACGGTCCCGAGGGCCGGTAATGGCTCCCAGACGCAGAAGACTAGCGAAAGACCTCACGCCATGATTTTAGTTCAAGAGCCGAGGGGTCCAGGGGATCCAGGCATTGCAGTTTTCCGCGCTGGGCGACCTCGCCCTGCCTGGGGGTCTCACCTCCGTCCATTTTCACACGGGGGGCTGTTTCGCCAGTGCATGACTGCCTCAGGAGGGAAAAAAACACAGACACAATGAATCGTCGATTTTCCAGAAGATCTAGGAAAATATGGGAAGTGGGGGGAAGACGAGAACCCAGAACCTATGGGAGAAGATGGGGAGTCTTTTCATTTGTGTGTATTGATCTGTGTGTCCCAGGGCCCCCTTCTCTGTCGCCGGTGCGTGCGACGTGCTCGCCAGTGCATGCCCGGTTCGCCAGCGTGTGGAGGCGTTGCGTGCTGCACCGTCGATCCGGGGCCCTGCTCCTGGGGGCCTGCGGGGCCCCCGCCCCCCCCTTGGGAGCACCTGGGTGTGCATCTGAGTCGGGCTTGTCCCTCTACAGGAGGGGAGTTCGAAACTAGTCGAATCGCACTCTGGTGGGCGATTTTTTTTGTGGTTTCACACCACTCTGACCCTTTCGGGACACTCTGTTTGGACTCTCTTTTTTTTAGTTCTCGCCCGAAGTCCGCCTGTAGGGGGACACGCCCGACCTAAGTCTGCATCCGCGGTGCGCAAGGGGCGGCGGGGAGCCTCCGGGAGTCTCGGGTCCAGGGCCAGCGCAGGCGGGTCCAGCTCGAACAAGGGGGGGCAGACTGTGGGGCCAACGTTTCCCTCGGCGCCGCAGCTTTCTCGCGGCGTCGGAGCTCAGTGTCGCCTTGCGGCCGTCGCTCGCCTGCCCTCACGAGGCCGCCCGGGCGGGGTCGAAGTGTCAAGCAGGTGGGGGCCGACGGCTCGCGCTGCATCGCCGTTGCGTCGGCGATGCGGCTCGATGTGGGGCCCGAGTTTCTCCACACCGTCGTTGCCGATGCATCGGCGATGCGGCGCTATCTTCCAGCCCGATCTACCTCGACCCCATTTGAGCACCCTCATCCCCTCTCGCCATACGTCTCAAGGGCTCGTTCTTGGTCGGACTTCCGATACCGCAGCGCACTGCCTAGACCCTCGTGCGGCTACCATGGCCATGGGTCTGAACTTGCTGGCATGTGTCAGCTTCGTCTTTGTCTATAAGGCTGTCGGCGAGGGGGAGGATTTGATGATGGAGCTTGCGGGCGAGGTGCTCTCCAACAAGCAGGCGCTCCTGAGCATTCCTTGGGAAATCTACAGGGACACGCCGTCATTCAGGGATGTTGGCTACGTAGGCGAGTTTCCAATTAGCGATTCTGCTGCTACCGAGATCCACCTGAGCTCGTTGCAGACTGGACGGGAAATCCAAGGATTCCCACCAAACGTTGTGATTGGCAGGGCCTTGGTCAAAGACTCCCTCAAGGTCACACAGCCTCCTGCGAATTTTCGCTGGACGGGCAAAGGAGGTGAGGAGATCAAGCACTTGAATGGTCTGACGAACCCTGCGGGCGATCTGACCGTGTGGCAGTGGCAAAGAATGAGGTGGTCTGCTGCGAAGGAGTGGCTGGAATACTGGGCGGGCCGCTCAGCGTCAGCTAGCTGTGCGCGGTGGTCGCTGATCACGCAAGGAACTGGGGCTGTGTCGGGGAACAAACAATGACGTAAACATAGAAACTCGGAGGTCCGCGCGGATTTCTCGGATCCGCGCTGGCCCCCCCCGCCGACCCGAGAGTTCCGCGCGGACCCCCGAGTTCTTCTGTTTATGTCATTGCGTGTTCCCCATATGATCACGCACTGGACTGGGGTTGTTCACCGAGCGCGCCCCACTGCTCGCAAAATGCCCACTCGCAAGCGTCGGAAAAACACATGTCTGCTTCGAGGCAGTTTATCGCAGATCCCCCGCGGCGGATCCAGGCCAGTTGTGAGCAGTTACTGTGCGAGCAGTGGAACGCGCTCGTCTACCGTCAACCATATAGTAAGGATGGGGCAACTTTCCAAGGCTACCCTTGCATCCTTGCCCCTTCGGTATCCGGCATCCTTCGGCACTCTGCTGCGCTCCGCACGGACAACGTCAACATGGCGTCCCAAGGCCCTTGCACCCTTACCGCGCATCCTCACTATCCTGGTCGAGTGTGGTCGTGTGTCGGAACGACCGTGCTGCCACGACGCCGCAGGGAGGACCACTCCTGGGCTCCGGGAGGGGCTCCGCCGTGCCTCGCGTGGTCGGGGGGGCCTGCTCGTGGCCGGGGCCTGCCGGGGCCAGGAGAGTGCCTCCTCCTCCTCCTCCTCCTCCTCCTCCTCCTCCCTCTCCTCCTCCTCCTCCTCCTCCTCCTCCTCCTCCTCCTCCTCCTCCTCCTCCTCCTCCTCCTCCTCCTCCTCCTCCTCCCCTCCTCCTCCTCCTCCTTCTCCTCCTCCTCCCCCTCCTCCCTCTTCTCCTCCTCCTCTTCTCCTCCTCCTCCTCCTTCTCCTCCTCATCTCCCTCCTCCTCCTCCTCCTCCTCCTCCTCCTCCTCCTCCTGCTCAGCGTTTCGCATCATGGCTCTGTACGATGATCGGTGTCGTGCTCGGGCGCAGAATTCCAGATCGCCGTCGGAGGAAACGATCGTTGGCCCGAGCGGCCAGACGCGCAGTAGAGCGGAGGAGGTGAGCTGACACGGACACCAAGAACCGTCGATCCCCAGGAGAGTACGGGCAGATATGGGAAGTGGAGGGGAAGACGAACGTCGAGAAGCTAAGGAGAGATGTGGGGAATCCTAGTACTTGTGCACACTTATTTGTTTGTCCCTGGGCCCTCTTACTGAGGCTGACCGCGGGGCCGCGGGCGGCGACAGGTTGGCTATCATCCATTCCAGCGGTGATGTCCTCTACGGCGGCGGCTGTGACGAGAACACGATCGTCTACAAGTACAACAGGACAGGGCCATGTTCCCAGACATGGTCGCGACGAAACAAATATCAGGACGGGAGGGTTTTCGCCGTGTTCGGCCTCGGGGGGCCCTTGCCGGGCCTCGGGACCATCAACCACCGACCCAGGATGAAGCACCGGTCCTGGGGAGAGGGTCGGGACTTCGAGGGACCCCATATTGAAATATCCGGACGTCGCATGTCTGGTCTCGGTCTGATCGCTCCGCTTCGCTGTTGGTTCTGGCCAGCCCGATCCGAGCGGATCCCGACACTCCCACGATCCGATGCGGCCGGGTGTCTGCACGGCTGCAGCCGATCCGATTCGGTTTCGGTTCCGTGCCGATGCAGCCCGAGTCGACACACGTTCGGATTCGGTCCGACTGCACGGGGGCACATCCTATTTCCGACTCCAGCTTTCAGTCGGGCGCGTCCCTCTACAGGAGGAATATTCAAAAATAGTATAGAAAAAATAGTATGGGGACGATTTTGTTGACCATTGCATGCTATTTTGAGTTTTTTGCTGCTATTTTAAAGCTGTCCTCCAAAATCTGCCGGTAGGGGGACATGCCCGACCTAACTCCACAGCTCCTCTGTATCCGACTCCGGGCCCCAGTTCCTAGCCCGAGCGGCCGGCCAGCTTCCCGCTCCCTCTCCCTCCCCCTCTCGCCCTGTAGCAGCGCGATGCCTTTGCTTCGCACGCCAGTGTACTTGCCGGTCGCTTCGGCCCCACCCTGCAGCACCCCCGCGGTGCAAGACGCAGGCCGAGTTCCGAGTTCCGACTGCCCGGTCTGGTGCCGACCGATCATGATAGGATCGTCAACGCGAGTGGCGGCACGCAGAAGATCGTGATGGCGGCGGAGCTGAGTCCTTGGCCAGCTGACCTGGGGTGGAGTTACAACTTGACTAGCTCTAGCTGGGTTGAGGGCAGGAGGGCCGACGTGCTTTCGGACTCGAGCGTGCCCGATGGATGGGAGTCGACATACGCCAACTGCACCGACCCCAGCATGGGTCCGTGCAACTCTTCACCCAAGTACATGTACGCCAACTCCGGCTTCATGATGGGTACTATCGACGCTCTCATCGACATGATCGCAGATCTTGGGACTACCTACAGCAGTTGGGACAATCGATGGTTCAACGAGTACTACCTGAAGAACCCTGCTACTGTGACTCTCGACTACGCTGGCATCTTGTCCATGTCTCTCCACAACATGAATCTCGGAAGCCTCCCGCTCGAAGTAAACAGCACCAGCACGGGCAAGACCATCCAGAGCAAGTTGACAAACGGTTCAATTTGCTTCTTGCACGGCAATGGGAACAGCTTCGCAACTCTTCAAGGTATCGCAGGGGAGCTCAAGGCCTAGACGTGAGCAGTTGTAGGCAAAACGAGTCCATAGTCTGTTTCGCTTGGATGCGTGCGCATGCGTAATCACATACGGACATGGCAGACAAGCACAAGCGAGCATTGTGCACACACGCGCCCCACTTCACACGAGCACCTACACATGACGCGCATTCACGCATCAACAGCTGACAGCTAAAACGCGGCCCTCCGTGGACAATTTCAACCTACTTCTTGAACGTGTTCCCTGCGTCCAGAGACACAAGCTTGACTGAAGCGATGCCTCCGTCGCTGTGGGAGCCTTCGGACCAGCACCTCCACTCGGAGGCGTGGCAGAAGCCCCCGCGGAGGTTGCAGGCAGGACCGCACAGGGCAGGCCCAGCACCCGCCGAGGGGCTGGCGCCACTCGAACGGCCCCGCGGCGGGAGGGCGCCGTCGGGACCCTGAGCTGCCAAGATGCGCGCCGAGGGTGAGCAAGATTCGCCATCACGATACAAATGGGTCCCGCCAGTTTTTCCCCAACCATCCTGTGGTGTTGGGTACTTACTCGTTCTGAAGAGACAGTGCCCCGCGTCCTTCCTCTCCTTCTCTCCTCCTCCTCCTCCTCCTCCTCCTCCTCCTCCTCCTCCTCCTCCTCCCCCTCCTCCCTCCTCCCGTCCTTGCCTCTGCAATCCGCATGTCTCTGTTTCGGCACACACCTCACCCGTTTCGTGGCCCCACCACGGTGCAAATAGGTCCTACAAGTTTTTCGTTTGGGTGGGCCTCCTGGGGCCCTTCCCAGGCCCCGGGGCTGTCAAATGACACCCTTGCGGCACAAGATTCTGACCACAGTTTTACGTTGTGGCGGGGAGAGGGCCTCAGACGGAGATTCCTAGGGGGATGCAGAGGGACCACAGGAGACAACGCGATACAGCGGGAGACAACGGGAAACAAAGCGAGACAACGGGAGACAACGATAGACAACGAGAGGCAAGGGGAAACAACGGGAAGCATTGGAAACCAACGGGAGAGCATGGGCGAACACGTGAGACAGCGAGAGACAACGGGGTTCTATGTATGCTAACGGTGTGAATTATTTAGCCCTCACGGTGCTATTACCAGTGTTTTTAATAGTGCCGCTTCTGTTGCAACTGCGATTACTTGTGCGACTACCACCACTACTACTGTTGCTGCTATTACTGCCGTGCTTACTGTTATCATTACTACTACTACGACTACTCCTGATATTACTACCATGACCACTATTACTCCTACTACGACTCTTACTATTACTCCTACACCTACTACGGTGACTACCAATATTATTATTATTACTACGACTGTTGCTACGACGACGACTACTACTACTACTACTACTACTACTACTACTACTACGACTACTACTACTACTACTACTGCCGCTATTGTTATGACTACTACTACTGCTACTACTACTACTACTACTACTACTACTACTACTACTGCTACGACTACGACTACAACTACGACTGCTACTACTTCTACCACAACAACTACTACTAGTATCACCACTACTACTTCTATCACTACCACTACTACTACGAAAACTATTACTACTACTACGACTACTGCTACTACCACTACTACTACTACTACTACTACTACTACTACTACTACTACTACTACTACTACTACTACGATTACTACGACTACTCGTACTACTATTACTGCTACGGCTACTGATACACTTATTGCCTCTACGACTACTAGCAACAGCTCTACTACTACTACTACTACTACTACTACTACTACTACTACTACTGCTACTGCTGCTGTCCCTGCTACTACAACCACGACTATAACGACCACTAGTACTACCACAACGATTACTGCTACTACTATTACAACTACTACTGCGACGGCCACTCGTACTACTGTTACTACTACTACTACTACTTCTACGACTACTACTACTACTACTACTACTACTTCGACGACGGATCCGACTACTACTGCTACCACTACTACTCTCACTACGATTTCGTCTTCTACTACTACAACTACTACTACTATTACTACTAAACGGCGACTGCTACGGGTATTACTGGTATTACTACTGCTGCTGCGGATACTGGTACTACTACTGCAACTACGACTACCATACTGCTAGTACTACTACTTCGACCCTAACGACTAATTACCACTACTACTATTACTATTACTATTACTACTACTACTACTACTACTACTACTACTACTACTACTACTACTACTACTACTACTACTACTATCACTATTTACTGCTACTAGTACTACTACTACCACGAAGACTGCTACTACTACTACTTCTACTACTACTACTACTACTGCTACTACTACTACTACTACTACTACTGATGCTTCTACTGCTGCTGCCACTACAACTACCACTTTTACGTAGTATCCTTCTCTTTCTCTTCATACTACGATTATTGTTGCAACGGCTACGACTTGGATTTTGAAGATTTGAACTACGACGACGACCACGACTACGACTACGAGTATTGATAATACGACGACCATTACTATTACTACTGCTAATACTACTACTACTACTACTACTACTACTACTACTACTTTTGCTACTACTACTACTACTACTACTACTACTACTACTACCACTACTACTACTACTACTACTACTACTACTACGGCTACCACTACTACTACTACTACTACTACTACTACTACTACTACTACTACTGCTGCTGCTGCTACTACTACTACTACTACTATCACGGCCATTTCGGCTATACTACTACGGTGACGACTACTATTATCACGGCACCCACTACATTTGCAACTACAACTATAACAACAACAACACATATTACTAATACTACTACCACTACTACGACGACTACTACTACTACTACTACTTCAACTACTACCCCGACTACGGCGACTACTACTACTTCTACTACTACTACTACTACTATTACTACTACTACTACTACTACTACTACGACTACTACTACTACTACTGCAACGATTACTACTACTGCTACTACGAATACTACTACTCTTACTCTTACTACTACAACTACTACTACTACTCTGACTACTACTACTAGTACTGCTACTACTACCATCACCATTACAACTACTACTGTTACTACTACGACTAATACTACGACTAGTTCGACTACTACGATTACTACGATACGACTACGATGACGACGGCGACGACGACTACCACTACTACTACTACTACTACTACTACTACTCCTACTACTACTACTACTACTACTACGACTACTACTACTACTACTACTACCTTTTATTATTTCTACTACTACGAGCACTGCTGCTACAACTACTACTACCACTACTACTACTGCTCTTACTACTGTTTCTACCACTTCTGCTGCTGCTACTTGTACGACTACTACGATTGCGATTACTACGATTCGTATTACACTACTGCTACTACTACTACTGCTACTTGTACGACTACGAGCACTACTACTTTTACTACTACCACTACTACGAAAATTCTGACTCCAATGATCACTACGAGCATTTCGACTACTACTGTTAGTATTACGTTCACGCTTACTACCATTACTACTACTACTTCTACTACTACCGCTACTACTATTACTACGACGACTACTACTACTACTACTACTACTACTACTACGATTGCTATCTCTACTACTACTACTGCTGCTGCTTCTGCTGCTACTAGTGCTACTACTTGTATTAATTCTACAATTATCATTGCTTGTATTTCTATTACTACTGCTACTACTACTACTACTACTACTACTACTACTACTACTACTACTACTACTACGACTAGGGTCAAACTTCACCGTCGTGTCTACTAAGAATAAATGGGTAAGGGCACGGGTTAGGGTAAGGGTTCGGGTGGGTTCGGGTTCGTGTTCTACAAATTCCAAAACAAACAACTAGTATAACAGAGAATCGTCGGAGTTTGGTAGTACACGAAGAAGGGGTTCGGAAACCCATAATTTCGCCATTCGCTAATAAGAAGGCAATACAGGGGCTATAGAGCTAATAGTACACGAAGATGAGGATCGGAAGCCCATCGATTCAAGTAGTACACGAAGAAGGGGTTCGGAAACCCACAATTTCGCCGTTCGCTAATAAGGAAACAATGCAAGGGCCATAGAGCCAATAGTACGCGAAGGTGAAGTTCGGAAACCCATTGTGCAAGACGAGAAAACAGCGTTCCTCTTTTCCTGCTCGCTTTCCTCCTCCTCCTTCTCTTCTTCCTCCTCCTCCCTCCTCGTCTTCCTCCTTCCCCTACTCATCCTCCTCCTCCTCCTCGTTCTCCTCCTCCTCCTCCTCCGCCTCCTCCTCCTCCTCCCTTTCTCCTCCTCAACTTCCTCCTCCTTCGGGCCCCCGTTGACCGGGGAACATTCCGAGCTCTGACCCCTAACTGAAGAGCCGCGATGTTCTTCCAAAGTGGGAGTGCTGTACACCCGACGCGTCAAACCGAACTGCCAATCTGCCACCGCGCATGCAGCACGCCGAGGCGTGCTAGAGTGCTTGTCTGGTATCTCGCGGGGTCCTTCAGTATTTTAGGCCGACCCCCATCCCGCCTCTCACCGACCACGAACAGATCAGGTCCCCTATCGCGTCACTCCCCAGCGTCTTGATCGGCCTTTGGCGATCCCGCAGGAAGAGGAATAGAAGGAGGGGCAGGTGGAGGAGGAGGAGGAGGAGGAAGAGGGAGGGGGATAGCTACATATGATATTTCGGCGAGGGAAACTGATTTTCATAAGGACGTCGTTCTGGTTGTAACGGGTGTTTTTTTTGCTGGGGCAGGCCTGCTGACGCAGAGGGGAATGAGGGTGCGATGACGAGGGCCTGGAGGGGATCATGATCGGGGCGAGGCCTGAGATGCAGATCGGGGGCGCGGCTTCCACAGGGGCGTCGGTCTGGTTGAATTCGGGGGCGGGTTTTCCAGGGCAGACATTGCGATATAGAGGGAAAGGGGACGTGCGATAATGATGGCGGGAAGGGGCGAAGATAGGGACGGGGCTTCAGATGCGGATGAAGACGACGAACCGGCACGGGTGATGGGGAGGGGAAGGAAAGAGGAGGGGGGGAGGATGCAAGCAGAACTCGCTGCAGGCCATATCGGAGGTCACTGCGAATATCCTTAAGGCCTCCTGGGGCATGCTGGGGAAATCTTGGAGCCTGTTGGAGCTGGCCGCTTCGGGCCCACCTTTGATTTCTTCTCCCATCCTCCTCCCCCTTCCTATCCTGAGTCTCCCCCTCCCTCCGCTGGCCCTCGTCTTCATGCGCTTCATCAATCCCGACCTTGTTCCTCATTCCCTGCGCGCCCTCATCATCGCACCTCTTTTTCTCGGGTGCGACAAAACGTCTGCCATGGAGAAGCCGCCCCCGAATTAAACCAGACCGATGCACGAATGAGAACCACTCACCCGATCCGCATCGTGAACCCCATCCCCATCATTATCCACTCCACGCCCTCGTCATCGCACCCCTCCTTCCCGTCTACGTCAGCAGGCTCGCCCAGCAACAAAAACGCACCATCATAAAACCATAACGACGTCCCTACGAAAACCAATCCTCCTCGGCGACATCTCATCTGTCACGCTCTCTCTCTCTCTCTCCTTCTCTCTCTCTCTCTTTCTCTCCCCCTTTCTCTCCCTGCCTCATCCTCCAGCCCCTCCTTCTGCTATTCTCTCTGCCCCCATCCTCCTCTCCCTCCTCCCTCCTTCCCCTGACCTCCCCCCCACCACAGGCCCCATCGTCTTCATCCACGTCCTTAAACCCGTCCCCATCCTCATGCTCTTCACGCCCTCAGCATCGCACCTCCTCCCTTCCCTCTACCTCAGAATGTTTGCCCTGGAGAAGCCGCTCCCGAATTAGTCCAGACCGACGCCCTTATGAAAACCACCACCTCCAGACCGCATCCTGAA
>CAUYUJ010015125.1:67945-102945 GCA_963575745.1 Prorocentrum cordatum | reverse complement strand
GCCCTGGCTGGCCAGTCGTCGGCATCGTCGCCGTCGTCATCGGCATCGTCGTCGCCGTCGTCGTCGTCGTCGCCGTCGCCGTCGCTGTCGTCGTCGTCGTCGTGGTCGTCGTCACAGTCGTCGTCGCCGTCGTCGTCGTCGTCGTCGTCCGCTGGTTGTCTGGTGGAATAAGCCCGACAGTCTCTTAGAAGGAGGTAAAGGTGGAGCATGGGCAAGGTGATGGGTACCTCATATGGTTCGATGGCATCACAAGCACAACGGGTAGGCACAACGCCCGAACATGAGCTTTCCTTTTCATGGTATTCCTTGCCAGTTGTGCCCCAGACCGCACCATGGACACTTCCACGTTGAACAAAAATCCGAAGAAGTCTTTCGGCCTGAGGCTCATGGCAACCGCTTTGGGCTAAGCAGTTTTTTGTCAACGTGCGCAGCGAAAGCTGGGATCGCGCAGATGGTCACGGGCTTCGGCACAGGTGGGTGACGAAACGGAATCGGTAAGCTCGCGCCCCCGGGCTCCGCTGGGAAGGGCCCCCTGCGACCCATTGCACCAGGATGGGTGCTCCCATGCACTGCGGGCGCGGCGGTGAACGTAAATGCTTGGTGCCCCTATTCGGGGGCTCGTAGACTGGGGTGCTGTCCCAGGGTGGGGACGGTCAGGGAACGAGCCCAGTTGGATGCTCACATTTCCTTCCTCCAGAGGCCGTTTGGAGCTGTTTTCCTCCCAGCCCCACCCCTGCTCCAACCCCTCCCTTCCGTCTTGCCGACCCATACGTCCTTCGCCAGGCCCTGTGCGCCGGGCCCTTGTGTTAGGTCGGGCAGGATCCCCTACAGTACAGGCAGATGTTGGAGGAAAGATTACCATATTCATTACAAAACATAATCATAGATAGTCAAACATACTAGAAAAGTAATCCCCTGATTATTTTTGCTCCTATTTTTGAACATTCCTCCTGCAGAGGGACAGGCCATACTTTAACCCTTATGCTCCCGTGCCCAGGTCCGGGATGCACCCCTTGTCTGGGGGGCTCCCTGGCATGGTCCTGGACACGGGGGTGCCTCGCTCTCCCGTTGCCTCAACATAACTGCGTGATTTCATCGTGCAGCTCGACGCAGCCGTCCTGTTCCTGGCCTCGAGCCTGGGGGCCCAGTTGATCTACGCAGGTTTCAGAACAACCGTGGGACACATACACAAGCTTACCCCCCCGCACGCACTGCCACGGCCGCAGAGAAAGTGATCACCGAATCAACAGCCACCACTCCCCTGAGGGTCACGACACGCTCCGAAGTATGAACGGCTATCAGCAACTTCAGGAGCTGGGTTGGGAAGCCCCACCCGGTCTCGGTGCATCGTGCCAAGCAAGAACACCTCACAGTGTTATTGCGTCGTTGAGCACAGGTGGCGTGTGTTGACGCATCCGATGCGAGCTTCCCACGAGCGTTAGATGTTCAGGGACTCTTTGCAGGCTGCAGTGCCTTCTTGCTCAGCTCCTCCCTGCCCTGCGCCCGAAGTCCACACGATTCCGCGGCAACACATTTGGTGCTGATTCCGCGTGTGGCGCTGCAACGCTTGCCTTGCAGCTCGCTGCTTTTATTTTGATATCCCATTGCCTCTGCGAGTGCTCGTGGTGCTGATTTGGGTCCACATCCGGCAATGGAGAGCCCATCAGGGTGCGCGCGCGTCGCGCTTTGATAAAGTTGATCCTTCTCAATCTCTTCGCTGAGCATGCTTCCTCGTTCGCGAAACGTGACGATAATTCACATGCAGACCGTGTGGATGTGATGGCCAGGGAGAGGAAGGTCGAGAAGGGAGAGGGAGATGAAGAAGACGAGGGAGAGGACTGGGATGATGAAGAAGGATGGGGGTCAGGCAGATTCATGTCATGGATGGGACTGGGGAAGAGGGCAACGTCTAGCCGACCGACCGTCTCCGCACGCATCGAAAGACGGGCTTGCATTTCCCTGGAATTGCTGGGGGATTTCTCTGACACTATCTGTGCGTACGACCGCTGCTCCAGCCTCAAGTCGGAGAGGCTAGATGGACTAGGAAACATAGATCACCCGACATCCGTACGCCGGTCTGTTGCGGCACGGGGCAGGATCCGTGCGAGTCACACCAGTGGAGTAGGCACAGCTCTGGACGGCCCCCGATTAGCCAGCTCTCGGATCACAGCCTTGCGCATCGCACTGTTCATCAGGATGAAGGTGGTAAGAAGTCCAAGTAGGATGATCTGGCACGGCCGAACGCATCTCGACACTCGTGAGAACCTAGCTGTCATCCATCAGCCCAAATCACCGAACCTCACGGCATCAACATTGTCAATTCGATTAGACAGCCGCATACGTTGGATCCAATTGGCTTGCACGCGTGGCTGATGCGCAATATCGGAGCACAAGCACCTGAAGCACGCACGCATCACATGCACGATTCAGATGCCAGCGTTGCCTTCTTGTTTAGGACGACCCTTAGGCAAGGGCCCTCGCGATTTCTCTGGGCCCTCCCAGGGCCTGGTGGCCACGTGGGGACTACTCATAGGGAGAATTCACCACATCTTGTTGCCTCGACTCTTGGAACCAACAAGGGCAAGAGCACCCTCGTCCTCCTCGTTCTCCTCCTTATCCTCATCCGCCATCCTTCGCCCCATTCTTCATCCGCCTCCCTGTTATCACCGTCGTCCTCCTCGGTCCTACTCCTTCTCCTCCTCCTCCTCCTCATCCTCCTCCTCCACCTCCTCATCTGTCTTCAGTTGTAGTCTTTCCTGGCTGAGACTGCCCTCTGGTTCCCAGGACCTGCCGAACGTGTCGGGGAGAGACGATTGCTGATGCGCCGTGCTGCGTGAGCGTGCCCGACTCGAAGCCCACTTCTGTGCCAGCGCAGGGCGCGCTCCGGCGCACGCTGGCGCCGTGTCATCCCCAAAGCTTGAATGGCGGAGCGGCCTGGTCGGCTGCACTGAAGGGTTCGGCGGCGAAATCCGAAGCCTACCCTCGCCGATCCTCCTCCACCTCCTCCTCCTCCTCCTCCTCTTCCTCCTCCTCCTCCTCCATTCCTTCTCCTTATAGATAACTCCGCGCTGTCGCACCCCGAGGCGAGTTTTTAGGGCGGTCCGGGCGTTTCGCCTGAGTCTTCCTCACCATTTATGATCGAAGCTTAACAAGTGACAACAGCTTCACATATGGGAAATAGCGTGTTCTACCGCTGCTGGCGGAAAACCAGGGGGGGTCACTGGGGGTTCCCAACCCGTCCCCCCCCTCCCCACTCGAAAACCGGGGGGGGGGTCACTACCGGTTCGAACCCATCCCCCCCTATCATGAAAAGGGGGGGGGGTCACTGCCAGTTCGAACCCCTCCCCCCCCCCTCGAAAACCGGGGGGGGTCACTACCCGTTCGAACCCCCCCCAACACCCCCTCGCCGCCGGCAAACGATTCCCGCTCCTCGGGACAGTTGGACAATGGTGGGGATGCTGGGACAGTGGTGGGAACGGTGGTGGTGGGGACAGTGGTGCGGGGACAGTGGGACAGTGGTGCGGACAGTGGTGGGGACAGTGGTTAGGGGACAGCGGGACAGTGGTGGGGACAGTGGGACAGTGGTGGGGACGGTAGTGGTGGCGAACGTGGTGAAGGCGGTGGTGAGGACAGTGGTGGGACAGTAGTACAGTGGGGAAAGTGGTGGGGACAGTTGGGGCAGTGGGACAGTGGGGGACTGTGGGAACGGTGGGACAGCACAGTGGGACAGCGGCGGGGACAGTGGATCAGTGGTGGGCACAGTGGGGACAGTGGGACAGTGGTGGGGAAAGTGGGGAGAGTGGGACCGTGGCGGGACAATGGTGGGGAGAGTGGGGACAGTGAAAAACTGGCGGGGGCACTGGTGGGGACAGCGGGGACAATGGTGGGAACAGTGGGGACAGTGGTACAGTGGTGGGGACGGGTGTTGGTGAGGACAGTGGTGTGGGGACAGCGGGAATGTGGTGGAAACATTAGGACAGTGGAGGGTACAGTGGTGGTGGGGACAGTGGTGAGGGCGGTGGCGAAGACGGCGGTGGGATAATGGGACAGAGGTGCAGTGGGGACAGTGGTGGGGACAGTGGGGACAGTGGTGGGAACAGTGGGACAGCTCAGTGGGACAGCGGCGGGGACATTGGGACAGTGGGACAGTGGGGCAGTGGTTGGGGCCGTGGGGAAAGTGGGGAGAGTGGAATCGTGGTGGGAACAGTGGTGGGGACAGTGGGGACTGTGCGACAGTGGTGGGGGCACTGGTGGGGACTTGGGGCGGTGGTGGGAACAGTGGGGACAGTGGTGGTGAGGACAGTGGTGCTGGGGACAGCAGTGGGGGATGTGGTGCGGACGGTGGTAGGGACCTGGGAGTCGTTTGCTGGCGGTGAGCGTGGGGGGGGTGGAGGGGTTCGAACCTGTAGTGACCCCCCCCTGGTTTTCGAGGGGGAGTAAGGTTCAAACCGGCAGTAACCCCCCCCCGGTTTTCGAGGGAAGGGGGTGGGGGGTGGGTGGGGGGTTCGAACCGGTAGCGACCCCCCCCGGTTTTCGAGGGGGGGGGTCGAACCAGTAGTGACCGCCCCCGGTCTTCTGGAGGGGGGAGGGAGGGGGTCGAGGGCGGGTGGTTTTCAAGATGTGGCTCTCGCCTTAGCGCCGCGCACTTTCGTTTTTTTGATTTACAAGAGCTTCACGGATTGAGGGCGGGTGGTTTTCCAGATGTGGCTCTCGCCTCAACGCCGCGCTCGTTTTTTTTGTTTTTTGTTTTTTGTTGAAAGAGGTTCACGGATTGAGGGCGGGTGGTTTTCAAGATGTGGCTCTCGCCTTAGCGCCGCGCACCCTCGATTCAAGAGCTTCACGGATTGAGGGCGGGTGATTTTTCCCGGAAAGGGCTGGGGCCCAGGGTTCTCTTTTAGTTGGTAAACCTGACCCCCGGTGCCAACTTGAAGGAGGCCGGCGGATTTTTTCCCTGATAAATATCGAGGTCGAAGGAGGCCGGCGGATTAAAATTTGAGGATGTCTCGAGCGAAACGCTTGTTTTTGAAATCCCGATCGATAAATCACAGGGTGCGGGCCACTTTTTCGTGTGTTGAGGATGTCTCGAGCGAAACGCTTGCTCCGCAGAGTTTGCCGAGGATGTCTCGAGCGAAACGCTTGTTTTGCAGAGCCGACCGCGACGAGGAAAAGCGCCCCGCGCAAAGGAATTTCGATGATGTCTCGACTAATTCGTTTGTTTTTGTACGATTTCCTGGAATTTTGGCAGGATGTCTCGAGCGAAATGCACGACCCCACCCTAGCACGACCATACCCCAGCACGACCACACCCCAGCACGACCAGACCCCAGCACGACCCCACCCCAGCACGACCCCACCCCAGCACGACCATACCCCAGCACGACCACACCCCAGCACGACCCGACCCCAGCACGACCCTACCCCAGCAAGACCACACCCCAGCACGACCACACCCCAGCACGACCTCACCACAGCACGACCACACCCCAGCACGACCACGCCCCAGCACGACCACGCCCCAGCACGACCACGCCCCAGCACGACCACCCCCCAGCACGACCACCCCCCAGCACGACCACCCCCCAGCACGACCACACCCCAGCACGACCACACCCCAGCACGACCACTCCCCAGCACGACCACACCCCAGCACGACCACACCCCAGCACGACCACACCCAGTCGCACCCCCGTGGAATGTTTCGTGGCGTGTCTGGTTGAGTGGTTGCCTGTTCGTGGGGTGTCTCGTGGAATGTTTCACGGGGTGTCTCGTGGAATGTTTCGTGAGGTGTCTCGTGGAATGTTTCGTGAGGTGTCTCGTGGGATGTTTCGCGGGGTGTCTCGTGGGATGTTTCGTGAGATGTCGCCCAGTTGGGTATCGTGAAAACGTGACCATGCTGCACATGTCTTTATCCCTTTCCGGGTTCGTGGGTCCATCATGTTCAGATGTTGCTCTCGCCTCAACGCCGCGCTCGTTTCTTACATTTGAAAGAGGTTCACGGATTGAGGGCGGGTGGTTTTCAAGATGTGGCTCTCGCCGTAGCACCGCGCACTCTCCCTTTTTAAATTTACAAGAGCTTCACGGATAGAGGGCGGGTGGTTTTCGAGATGTTGCTCTCGCCTTCACGACGCGCACATTCGTTTTTTAAATTTGAAAGAGGTTCACGGATTGAGGGCGGGTGGTTTTTAAGATGTGGCTCTCGCCTTAGCGCCGCGCACTTTCGTTTGATTTTCCCGGAAAGGGCGGGGGCCCAGGGTTCTCTTTTACTATGTAAACATGTCCCCCGGTGCCAACTTGAAGGAGGCCGGCGGATTTTCCCGGAAAGGGCTTTGGCCCAGGGTTCTCTTTTAGTAGGTAAACCTGTCCCCGGTGCCCAACTTGAGGGAGGCCGGCGAATTTTTTCCCTGATAAATAACGAGGTCGAAGGAGGCCGGCGAATTAAAATTTGAGGATGTCTCGAGCGAAACGCTTGTTTTTCAGAATTTCTTGAGGATGTCTCGAGCGAAACGCTGGTTTTGCAGAGTTGAGGATGTCTCGAGCGAAACGCTTGTTTTCAGAATTTGCTGAGGATGTCTCAAGCGAAACGCTGGTTTTGCAGAGCCGACCGCGACGCGGAAAAGCGCCCCGCGCGAAGGAATTTCGATGATGTCTCGACTAATTCGTTTGTTTTTGTACGATTTCCTGGAATTTTGGCAGGATGTCTCGAGCGAAATGCACGACCCCACCCGCACGACCACGCCCCAGCACGACCACACCCCAGCACGAACACACCTCAGCACGACCACACCCCAGCACGACCACACCCCAGCACGAGCACGACACCCCAGCACCAGCACGACCACACCCCAGCACGACCCGATCGATAAGTCACAGGGTGCGGACCACCCCAGCACGACCACACCCCAGCACGACCCCACTCCAGCACGACCCCACCCCAGCACGACCACGCCCCAGCACGACCACACCCCAACACGACCACACTTCAGCACGACCACACCCCAGCACGACCCCGACCCAGCACGACCCCACCCCAGCCCGACCACACCCCAGCACGACCACACCCCAGAACGACCACACCCCAGCCCGACCCCACCCAAGCACGACCCCACCCCAGCACGACCACACCCCAGCAGGACCACACCCCAGCACGACCACATCCCAGACCACACCCCAGCACGACCCCAGCACGACCTCACCCCAGCACGACCACACCCCAGCACGACCACGCCCCAGCACGACCACGCCCCAGCACGACCACCCCAGCACACCACCACGCCCCAGCACCCAGACCCCACCCCAGCACGACCACCCATCACACGACCACACCCCAGCACGACCACACCCAGCACGACCCCCGACCCAGCACGACCCCACCCCAGCACGACCACACCCCAGCACGACCACACCCCAGAACGACCACACCCCAGCCCGACCCCACCCAAGCACGACCCCACCCCAGCACGACCACACCCCCAGCACGACCACACCCCAGCACGACCACACCCCAGCCGGACCCCACCCCAGCACGACCCCACCCCAGCAAGACCACACCCCAGCACGACCACACCCCAGCACGACCACACCCCAGCACGACCACGACCGACCACCCCAGCACGACCACACCCCAGCACGACCACACCCCAGCACGACCCACCCCAGCACGCACGACCCTACCCCACGCAGCACGACCCCCACACCCCAGCACGACCACACCCCAGCACCGACCTCACCACAGCACGACCACACCCCAGCACGACCACGCCCCAGCACGACCACGCCCCAGCACGACCACGCCCCAGCACGACCACCCCCAGCACGACCACCCCCCCAGCACGACCACCCCCCAGCACGACCACCCCCCAGCACGACCACACCCCAGCACGACCACACCCCAACACGACCATACTCCAGCACGACCACACCCCAGCACGACCACACCCAGTCGCACCCCCGTGGAATGTTTCGTGGGGTGTCTGGTTGAGTGGTTGCCTGTTCGTGGGGTGTCTCGTGGAATGTTTCACGGGGTGTCTCGTGGAATGTTTCGTGAGGTGTCTCGTGGGTTGTTTCGTGAGGTGTCTCCTGGGATGTTTCGCGGGGTGTCTCGTGGGATGTTTCGTGAGGTGTCGCCCAGTTGGATATCGTGAAAACGTGACCATGCTGCACATGTCTATATCCCTTTCCGGGTTCGTGGGTCCATCATGTTTTCCCTGATAAATATCGAGGTCGAAGGAGGCCGGCAGATTAAAATTTGAGGATGTCTCGAGCGAAACGCTTGTTTTCAGAATTTGTTGAGGATGTCTCGAGCGAAACGCTGGTTTTGCAGAGTTGGGGATGTCTCGAGCGAAACGCTTGTTTTCAGAATTTGTTGAGGATGTCTCGAGCGAAAAGCTGGTTTTGCAGAGCCGACCGCGACACGGAAAAGCGCCCCGCGCGCAGGAATTCAGAGGATGTCTCGCGCGTGCCGCGTCCCGCGCGCAGAGTTTCAAGGATGTCTCGACTAATTCGTTTGTTGTCCTAGGATTTCCTTGAATTTTGGAAGGATGTCTCGAGTGAAATGCACGACCCCACCTTAGCACGACCACACCCCAGCACGACCACACCCCAGCACGACCCCACCCCAGCACGACCCCACCCCAGCACGACCGCACCCCAGCACGACCCCACCCCAGCACGACCACACCCCAGCACGACCCTACCCCAGCACGACCGCACCCCAGCAAGACCACACCCCAGCACGACCACACCCCAGCACGACCTCACCACAGCACGACCACACCCCAGCACGACCACGCCCCAGCACGACCACGCCCCAGCACGACCACGCCCCAGCACGACCACCCCCCAGCACGACCACCCCCCCAGCACGACCACCCCCAGCACGACCACTCCCCAGCACGACCACACCCCAGCACGACCACTCCCCAGCACGACCACGCCCCAGCACGACCACACCCCAGCACCACCACACCCAGTCGCACCCCCGTGGAATGAGTTTCCTGTTCGCGGGGTGTCTCGTGGAATGTTTCACGGGGTGTCTCGTGGAATGTTTCGTGAGGTGTCTCGTGGAATGTTTCGTGAGGTGTCTCGTGGGATGTTTCGCGGGGTGTCTCGTGGGATGTTTCGTGAGGTGTCGCCCAGTTGGGTATCGTGAAACCGTGACCATGCTGCACATGTCTAGATCCCTTTCCGGGTTCGTGGGTCCATCATGTTTTAATGCAAGAGTTTCACGGATTGAGGGCGGGTGGTTTTCAAGATGTGGCTCTCGCCTTAGCGCCGCGCACTTTCGTTTGAAACATTTGCAAGAAATCCGTAAGGGTTCCGCCCCCTGCCGCCGGCCCCCTCTCTCGGAGAATGGGCCATGGAAGAGCGAAGTCATGAGGCTTTGGCTTCGCAGTGAAGCAGTGTCGGGACTTGTTCCCGGAAAGGGCGGGGGCCCAGGGTTCTCTTTTACTATGTAAACATGTCCCCCGGTGCCAACTTGAAGGAGGCCGGCGGATTTTTTCCCTGATAAATATCGAGGTCGAAGGAGGCCGGCGGATTAAAATTTGAGGATGTCTCGAGCGAAACGCTTGTTTTTGAAATCCCGATCGATAAATCACAGGGTGCGGGCCACTTTTTCGTGCGTTGAGGATGTCTCGAGCGAAACGCTTGCTCCGCAGAGTTTGCCGAGGATGTCTCGAGCGAAACGCTTGTTTTGTTACGTATGTGCCCCATCAGCGCTGGCGTCACCTTCAATATGACCCCACCAGCACGACCACGCACCAGCACGACCACGCCCCAGCACGACCAAACCCCAGCACGACCACACCCCAGCACGACCACACCCCAGCACGACCACACCCCAGCACGACCACACCCCAGCACGACCCCACCCCAGCACGACCACACCCTTGCACGACCACACCCCAGCACGACCACACCCCAGCACGACCCCACCCCAGCACGACCCCACCCCAACACGACCACACCCTTGCACGACCACACCCCAGCACGACCACACCCCAGCACGACCCCATCCCAGCACGCAGCAAGACAGCACGCCCCAGCACGACCACCCAGCACGACCACACCCCAGCACGACCACACCCCAGCACGACCACACCCCAGCACGACCCCACCCCAGCACCCCACCCCAGCACGACCACACCCCAGCACGACCACACCACACCCCAGCACGACCACACCCCAGCACGACCACGCCCCAGCACGACCACCCCAGCACGACCCCGAGCACGAACCCCAGCACGACCACACCCCAGCACGACCCCAGCAGACCCCACCCCAGCAAGACCACACCCCAGCACGACCACACCCCAGCACGACCTCACCACAGCACGACCACACCCCAGCACGACCACGCCCCAGCACGACAGCACGCCCCAGCACGACCACGCCCCAGCACGACCACCCCCAGCACGACCACTCCCCAGCACGACCACCCCCCAGCACGACCACCCCAGCACGACCACCCCCCAGCACGACCACACCCCAGCACGACCACACCCCAGCACGACCACACCCAGTCGCACCCCCGTGGAATGTTTCGTGGGGTGTCTTGTTGAGTGGTTGCCTGTTCGTGGGGTGTCTCGTGGAATGTTTCACGGGGTGTCTCGTGGAATGTTTCGTGAGGTGTCTGGTGGGATGTTTCGTGAGGTGTCTCGTGGGATGTTTCGCGGGGTGTCTCGTGGGATGTTTCGTGAGGTGTCGCCCAGTTGGGTATCGTGAAAACGTGACCATGTTGCACATGTCTATATCCCTTTCCGGGTTCGTGGGTCCATCATGTTTGTTTTTCGACCCTGACCCTACGGATCTGCGTGAGGGGTGCCGCCGAATTTCAGGAACGTGGCACATCCCCGGTGTTTTTGGACCCTGACCCTGCCGATCTGCGTGGGGGGTGCCGCCGGATTTCAGAAATGCAACAAATCCCGTTTGTTTTTGGACCCTGACCCTGCCGATCTGCGTGAGGGGTGCCACCAGATTTCAGAAATGTGACAAGTACCTTGTGTTTTTGCACCCTGACTTTGCGTGAGAGGCGCCACCGAATTTCAGAAATGTGGCAAATTCATTATGGTTGTGCACCCTGACCCCGCCGATCTGCTTGAGTGGTGCCGCCGAATTTCAGAAATGTGGCAAATCCCATGTGTTTTTGCACCCTGACCCCGCCGATCTGCGTGAGGGGTGCCACCGGATTTCAGAAATGTGGTAAATCCAATACGTTTTTAGACCCTGACCCCGCCGATCTGCGTGAGGGGTGCCGCCGAATTTCAGAAATGTAGCAAATGGTTTGTGTTTTTGGACCCTGACCCTGCCGATCTGCGTGAGGGATGCCGCCGAATGTTAGAAAAGTGGCAAATCCCATGTGTTTTTGGACACTGACCCCGCCGATCTGCGTGAGGGGTGCCATCGAATTTTAGAAATGTGGCAGATCCCATGTGTTTTCCCCAGAAAGGGCTCCGTCCCAGGATTCTCTTTCAGTAGGTAAGCCTGTCCCCGGTGGCCTGCGGGAGGTGGGCCGGCGAGATTATTTCCTGATAATTTTGAAAGTCGAGGCGGGCCGGAGGAATTAATTGGGAGAATGTCTCGAGCGAAACGCTTGTTTTTCAGAATTTGTTGAGGGTGTCTTGAGCGAAACGCTGGTCTTGCAGAGTTGGGGATGTCTCGAGCGAAACGCTTGTTTTCAGAATTTGTTAAGGACTTCTCGAGCGAAACGCTGGTTTTGCAGAGCCGACCGCGACGCGGAAAAGCGCCCCGCGCGCAGGAATTCCGAGGATGTCTCGCGCGTGCCGCGTCCCGCGCGCAGGAATTTCGAGGATGTCTCGACTAATTCGTTTGTTGTTTTACGATTTCTTTGAATTTTGCAGGGTGTCTGGAGCGATATGCTTGTTTTACATAATTTGTTGAGGATGTCTCAAGCGAAACCCTGGTTTTGCAAAATTGGGGGATGTCTCGAGCGGGGCCCTCGTGGGGGCGCCAGAATTCAGAGGATGCCTCAACCGAACCCGCTCGCAGGAATTCCGAGGATGTCTCGCGCATGCCGCGTCCGGCGCGCAGGAATTTTGAGGATGTCTTGACTAATTCGTTTGTTTTGCCAGGATGTCTTTGGATTTTGACAGGATGTCTCGAGCGAAACGTGTGTTTTTCATAATTTGTTGAGGATGTCTCGAGCGACACGCTGGTTTTGCAAAATTGGGGGATGTCTCGAGCGGGGGCCTCGTGGGGGGCTGGAATTCAGAGGATGCCTCCGGCAAAATGCTTGTTTTCACGTCCCGCTCGCAGGAATTCCGAGGATGTCTCGCGCGAGCCGCGTCCCGCGCGCAGGAATTTCGAGGATGTCTTGACTAATTCGTTTGCTTTTCTACGATGTCCTTGAATTTTGGCCGCGTGTCTCGAGCGAAATGTTTGTTTTTTCATAAGTTGTTGAGGATGTCTCGAGCGAAACGCTGGTTTTGCAAAATTGAGGGATGTCTCGAGCGGGGGCCTCGTGGGGGGCCAGAATTCATAGGATGTCACAGGCGAAATGCTTGTTTTCACGTCCCGATCGCAGGTTCTGAGGATGTCTCGCGCGTGCCGCGCCCCGCTCGCAGGAATTCTGATGATTTTGACAGGGTGTCTCGAGCGATACGCTTGTCCCCATCACGTTCCGTAGTGCGTCCCCTTGGCACGTCCCGCGGTGCGTCCCCATGGCACGTCCCCTGGCACGTCGCTTGGCGCGTCCCTTGAGACGTTCCGCGTCGCGTCCTCCTGGCATGTCCCCCTGTCAATTAGCTCTGGGGCAGCTACTATGTGTTCAGGCAGCTCGAGCTCGAGATCCAGATCAGTTCGGTAAGGACTCGGATGCAAAGGAGGACTCGATCCACGACGCTATAGAGCATAATCGCGCTATGGCACATCGCAATTCAGCACGGTGCAGCACAGAAGATCGATACGCTCAGCATTGCATTTGCCCGTCACCCAATCAGGTGTCTTTGAAAACGTTGCCATGTGCTACAGTTCTATATTCCTTTCCGGGTTCGTGGGTCGATCATGTTGGACCCTGACCTCGCCGATCTGCGTGAGGGGTGCCGCCGGATTTCAGAAATGTGGCAAATCCCATGTGTTTTTGGACCCTGACCCCGCCGATCTGCGTGAGGGGTGTGAGTTTTTACCCACCCCAGCAATTCAGACTATCCGATTTGGCGTGGTAAAAATGCCCGTTTTGGGCCTCCCCCCCTCGCGCGGTCCATCAACAAGGAACAGTAAGCAGCAAGAAGCCAACAAGGCACAGTAAGCAGCAATAAGCATAACTGTAGCAGTGGAAACTAGAAGCTGCAACTGGTACAGGAAACTGCGAACCTCTGGCCTACAGCCTGGTGGCCCCACAAGGGGGCCGGCGGATGACGGGAAGCGTCTTCGAGGACCGAGAAGCGAGCTGGACGTTTCGGCTGAATCCTCCTCGTATCAGTAAGAGATCTCTTAACTATAGGAGGTGGCGGGTTGCACGGGGAAGAGGGTTAGCGGATGACGGGAAGCGTCTTCGAGGTACGAGAAGCAAGCGGGACGTTTTGGCTGAATCCTTGAGTAAATATATCTTTTCTTTAACTATATGGGTTGCCGCGCTGCACGGGATCTTTCGTTGGCGGATGACGGGAAGCGTCTTCGAGGTACGAGAAGCAAGCGGGACGTTCTGGCTGAATCTTTGAGTAAATATATCTTTTCTTTAACTATATGGGTTGCCGCGCTGCACGGGGTTTTTCGTTGGCGGATGACGGGAAGCGTCTTCGAGGTACGAGAAGCAAGCGGGACGTTCTGGCTGAATCCTTGAGTAAATAAATATATATATATATATATATCTTTATATCTATGGGTTGCGGGGGTGCACGGGGCCATTCGTTGGCGGATGACGGGAAGCGTCTTCGAGGTACGAGAAGCAAGCGGGACGTTCTGGCTGAATCCTTGAGTAAATATATATATATATATCTTTATATCTATGGGTTGCGGGGGTGCACGGGGTTTTTCGTTGGCGGATTCCCCAAAATGGCCATTTCGCTCGAGACATCCTCGAAAAATCGAGGTGTTGGAGGCTATCGTTTAAGACGTCTTATGTCAAAAATGACGGTTGACGGGAAGCGTCTTCGAGGTACGAGAAGCAAGCGGGACGTTCTGGCTGAATCCTTGAGTAAATATATATATATATATATATATATCTTTATATCTTTATATCTTTATATCTATGGGTTGCGGGGGTGCACGGGAGTTTTCATTGGCGGATTCCCCAAAATGGCCATTTCGCTCGAGACATCCTCGAAAAATCGAGGTGTTGGAGGCTATCGTTTAAGACGTCTTCTGTAAAAAATGACGGTTTCGTTCGAGACATCCTCAAAAAAGCGGGATGTTGAAAAATATCAAAAAATTTGTTATGCATGAAAAATGAGCGTTTCGCTCGAGACATCCTCGAAAAATTGAGATGCCGACAGAGGTGTTTTAGAACCTCTTATGTCAAAAATGACGTTTTCGCTCGGGACGTCCTCAGAAAATGAGCAGGTGGTCTGCCGTGCTCCCGTGTGGAGCACGGCAGACCACGGCCATTTCGCGCGAGACATCCTCAAAAAATCGAGGTGTGGTCTGCCGTGCTCCTGTGTGGTCTGCCGCGCCTCGAAACCGAGAGGAGCACGGCAGACCAAGACGAGGAGCACGGCGGACCAGGCTTAGGAACCGAGAGGAGCACGGCAGACCAAGACGAGGAGCACGGCAGACCAGGCACCAAGAGCGCCCTCAAGACGACGGAAAGGATGACCAAGACGAGGAGCACGGCAGACCAAGACGAGGAGCACGGCAGACTATGCCCTAAGAGTGCCCTCAAGACGGCCGAACAACGGCAGACCCCATAGGAGCACGGCACCTGCGGTCTGCCGTGCTCCCCACAGGAGCACGGCAGACCGCGCGTAGGAACCGAGAGGAGCACGGCAGACCAAGACGAGGAGCACGGCAGACCAGGCTTAGGAACCGAGAGGAGCACGGCAGACCAAGACGAGGAGCACGGCAGACCAGGCACCAAGAGCGCCCTCAAGACGACGGAAAGGATGACCAAGACGAGGAGCACGGCAGACCAAGACGAGGAGCACGGCAGACTATGCCCTAAGAGTGCCCTCAAGACGGCCGAACAACGGCAGACCCCATAGGAGCACGGCAGACCACAGAAGAGCACGGCAGACCAACAGGAGCACGGCAGACCACACAAGAGCACGGCAGGCCACACAAAACACGCCAAGAAGGAGCACGGCAGACGCCACAGGAGCACGGCGGAACCCACAGGAGCATGGCCGACCGCGCGCGGGTACAACATAAACGCGCCTTTTTGTTGTACCCCGAACGCCGCTGGCGTTTCCCCAACAGGAGCACGGCAGATCTCACAGGCGCGCGGCAGACCCCAAATGAGCACGGCCGACCACAGGAGCACGGCAGACCCCAAATGAGTACGGCAGACCCCAAAAGAGCACCGTAGACGCCTCAGGAGCACGGCTGACCACACAGGAGCACGGCAGCCTGGGTCGAAGAAGCAAGCGGGACGTTCTGGCTGAATCCTTGAGTATATATATATATATATATATATATCTTTATATCTATGGGTTGCGGGGGTGCACGGGAGTTTTCATTGGCGGATGACGGGAAGCGTCTTCGAGGTACGAGAAGCAAGCGGGACGTTCTGGCTGAATCCTTGAGTAAATATATATATATATATATATATCTTTACATCTATGGGTTGCGGGGGCGCACGGGGTTTTTCATTGGCGGATGACGGGAAGCGTCTTCGAGGTACGAGAAGCAAGCGGGACGTTCTGGCTGAACCCTTGAGTATATATATATATTATATATAATATATTTTATATCTATGGTTGCGGGATTGCACGGGGGAATTCGTTGGCGGATTCCCCAAAGGCCATTTCGCTCGAGACATCCTCGAAAAATCGAGGTGGGAAGCGTCTTCGAGGTACGAGAAGCAAGCGGGACGTTCTGGCTGAATCCTTGAGTAAATTATATATATATATATATTAAATATCTTTATATCTATGGGTTGCCGCGCTGCACGGGGGAATGACGGGAAGCGTCTTCGAGGTACGAGAAGCAAGCGGGACGTTCTGGCTGAATCCTTGAGTAAATATATATATTAATATATATATATATATATATATATATATATATCTTTATATCTATGGGTTGCGGCGCTGCACTTGATTTTTCGTTGGCGGATTCCCCAAAATGGCCGTTTCGCTCGGCAGACCACAAAGGGAACACGGCAGACCACACAGGAGCCCGGCAGACCCCACACGAATACGGCAGACCCCAAAGGAGCACGGCAGACCACACAGGAGCACGGAAGACCACACAAGAGCACGGCAGACCCAACAGGAACACGGCAGACCCAAAACGAGCACGGCAGAGCCGACAGGAGCACGGCAAACCCCGCAAGAGCACGGCAGACCGCACAGGAGCACGGCAGACCACACAGGATCACGGCAAACCCCACAGGAGCACGGCAGTCCACACAGGAGCACGGCAGTGGTGTTGCTGGTTTGGTCCCCTCGGGATACCGCATTGACGTGTTGCTGGTTTGCCCCCCCCAGGATACCTTCTTGACGTGTTGCTGGTTTGTCCCCTCAGCACCTTCTTGACGTGTTGCTGGTTTGCCCCCTCAGGATGACTTCTTGGCGAGTGGCTGGGTTTGCCTCAGGAAAAAAAGGAGCACGGCAGACCACACAGGAGCACGGCAGACTCCACAGGAGCACGGCAGACCACAAAGGGAACACGGCAGACCACACAGGAACCCGGCAGACCCCACACGAATACGGCAGACCCCAAAGGAGCACGGCAGACCACACAGGAGCACGGAAGACCACACAAGAGCACGGCAGACCCAACAGGAACACGGCAGACCCAAAACGAGCACGGCAGAGCCGACAGGAGCACGGCAAACCCCGCAAGAGCACGGCAGACCGCACAGGAGCACGGCAGACCACACAGGATCACGGCAAACCCCACAGGAGCACGGCAGTCCACACAGGAGCACGGCAGTGGTGTTGCTGGTTTGGTCCCCTCGGGATACCGCATTGACGTGTTGCTGGTTTGCCCCCCCCAGGATACCTTCTTGACGTGTTGCTGGTTTGTCCCCTCAGCACCTTCTTGCCGTGTTGCTGGTTTGCCCCCTCAGGATGACTTCTTGGCGAGTGGCTGGTTTTGCCTCAGGGTAACTTATTGAAGTGTTGGTGGTCGACCACCTCAGCACCTTCTTGGCGTGTTGCTCGTTTGCCCCCCTCAGGATAACCTTGGACGTGTTGCTGGTTTGCCCCGTCAGGATAACTTCTTCACGTGTTGCTGGTTTGCCCCCACAGGAGCACGGCAGACCACACAGGAGCACTCCAAAAATCGAGGTGTGGTCTGCCGTGCTCCTGTGTGGTCTGCCTTGCTCCTGTGGTCTGCCGTGCTCCTCACAGGAGCACGGCAGACCGCGCGTAGGAACCCAGAGGAGCACGGCAGACCAAGACGAGGAGCACGGCGGACCAGGCTTAGGAACCGAGAGGAGCACGGCAGACCAAGACGAGGAGCACGGCAGACCAGGCACCAAGAGCGCCCTCAAGACGACGGAAAGGATGACCAAGACGAGGAGCACGGCAGACCAAGACGAGGAGCACGGCAGACTATGCCCTAAGAGTGCCCTGAAGACGGCCGAACAACGGCAGACCCCATAGGATCACGGCCGACCACAGAAGAGCACGGCAGACCAACCGGAGCACGGCAGACCACACAGGAGCACGGCAGGCCACACAGGAGCACGGCAGACCCCACGGGAGCACGGCAGACCACACAGGAGCACGGCAAACCACACAAGAGCACGGCAGACCATACAGGAGCACGCCAGACCACACAGGAGCACGGCAGACCACAGAAGAGCACGGCAGACCAACAGGAGCACGGCAGACCACACAAGAGCACGGCAGGCCACACAGGAACACGGCAGAACACACAGGAGCACGGCAAAGCATTCAGGATCAGTGCAGGTCGCAGGGGCGCCGCGTATCACAGGAGCACACCAGACCAACACGGCCAATCAGCACGGCAACGCCAGGAGTATAGCAGAGCACAGGAGCGCGCCTCAATTTTTTTCGAGTGCGCAATGTCGTGGGTGCTCTTGATAGCCTTCGACGATTCGGGTCGCTCTCTCACGTGCTCTATGTTGTTGGCACATGTTGTATTGGGCTCAATGTGGTTGCAAAGCTGCGGCAGGGTGTGCGCGGTGGAGGTGCTTCTATTAGCCCTGTGAGATCCAACTTTCAAGTAGGTGATCCTCGTGGCGATTCTTACCGATGTTTATTCTCGGCATGCTCCGTCTGGCGTTCTATATGATGCTCTGTGGGTCTCTTGTTTGTCCAGCGCGTGCTGCTAAGACGATCAAGTATTGCAAAGGGTATCACAAGACCCGCCGTGGTGAGGAGCCCCCCAAGGCTCAGTCCGGTTATGACGGTTACTGCAAGTCTTGCTACAAGGAGAAGCATCCTACTCTGTACCGCCAGAAGCAGGAGAAGAGAAAGGGATGTTGTCGATTCTGCGGTGCGCAGCGCGAGCTCAGCGGTGGCATGTGTAAGCCGTGTTATCGGTCTCGCAGCTGCCCTGAGTGTACCTGGTGCAACGAGGAAGACGAACCAACGCTGTGCGTGGCCTGCGAGTCACGCGAGAAGAACCCGCAGGCCGCGGGAAAAAGATGTGCTATGGCGTGTCCGACGCACACTTCGCCTGAGGAACGCAATCTCAAGCTGTGCTCTGAGTGCTTTACATCTTCGATCCCTTGTTCGCACTGCGCTGCGCCGACTCCTGCTGGCTCCTTGACTCGGTCGAAGTGTAGCAACGAATCTTGCGACCTAGATGTGGTGTTCTGTAGCGCGTGTTCTGGCATGTCTAACGGGCAATCGAAAGCGAAGTGCCAGTCGCGCTGGGCCCAGGACGGTCGGTTCTGCGTGCATTGCGGTCGGATGCGAGCGCGAACTGCAGTGATATATCGGCGAGCTTGCCAGGCCTGTTTCGCTGCCCGCTCGTGCGCCAGCTGCCACGCTGTGCCGCCGGCGTCGCTGGAGACCCTGCAGTGCGAGATGTGCGACAACCTCGCTCTGTGGTGTCCTGAGTGCACAACGCCAGAGCAGAGG
This sequence comes from Prorocentrum cordatum, assembly GCA_963575745.1. Lineage (NCBI taxonomy): Eukaryota > Dinophyceae > Prorocentrales > Prorocentraceae > Prorocentrum > Prorocentrum cordatum. The sequence goes on along the minus strand of CAUYUJ010015125.1, from coordinate 83,776 downwards.
GCGGCGGGCCTGTGTAAAACACATTGGGATTCCCCCGAGTGCGCATTCTGTTACAGGACCGAGGACCCCGCCACCGAGGAACCGCTGCAGGTTTCCATGATCGAATGCGGAACAGAGGGCTGCTCCAAAGTCGTGAGGAGCTGCTCTGTGTGCTCGTCGAATTTCAAGAAGAGCGCGGCGCTGTGCGACGTGTGCTGGAAGGCAGCTGGCTCCATGTGCATCGGATGCCGTGTCAGACCAGCCCAGAATGCCAGGGTATATCAGCACTTTTGCAAGAAATGCTTCGGGGAGGAGAGGCTCGCAGACCTCGTCCGCGACGAGAGCAGGAAGTTCCTCGCCGACGAGCCGCGACCGCAGAGGCTCGACGACGACGTCGCCCGATCCGCACCCGCTTTGCAGGTACTCCTCTCTCTCGCAAAGCCCGAGCCCGGGTCCTTGCCGAAGTACGCGGAGACGCCCGAGTACCTGGACCCGAACCATTGCCGCTTCTGCAAGCAACCGTGGGGCGGCTCCGACGACGACGACAAGCGACGGCACCTGCTCGAGGAGTGCAGGCATGATCTCCATCAACGAGACGGCGAAGACATTCTCCAGACGTACCGGAGGACAGTGCTGGAACGTGCGCTCGCAGAGGGCCTGGACGCGGTCAGTCCGCAAGTGGGCAGGTTTTGTGTGGCGCAGTACAAGAATGCGCAGACGGACGAACGCTACGTCCATGATGCCTGTGCCGTCTGCTGTCGAAAGACGCCCAAGTGCGACTTGAATCGAGTTCACATCCCATCGTCGAGCAGCGACACGTGCCCGGAGTGGTTATCGTGGTCCGATGAGTTCTGGAATGAAAACAAGGAGACGTGGTACGAGCAGGTCGACAAGCTCCTCAGCATTGAACAGTACTTCAAAAAGTTCTTCAAGGTGTCTGAGCGAGCCCAGGAAGCGCGAGAGAGCGTGGAGGCGTGCAGCCGCGGGGAGCCGCACGAGCTCGGGTTCACGAAGGTGGAGGACGCAAAGAACTGGGTCGACCGCGTGCGCCGTTGGGAAGACAATCTGAGGAGAGACATGCGGGAGCACTCCGTTGTCTCTCCAGGTGGCGCTCTCTCTCGTTGTCCCAGCTTCTGTTGTCGTTACAACCTCTTATGTCAAAAATGACGTTTTCGCTCGGGACGTCCTTAAAAAATGAGCAGGTGGTCTGCAGACCATACAGGAGCACGCCAAACCACACAGGAGCACGGCAGACCACACGTTCGCACGGCAAACACCACAGGGGCACGGCAGACACCAAAGAAGCACGGCAGTGGTTTGCTGGTTTGGCCCCCTCGGGATACCGCATTGACGTGTTGCTGGTTTGCCCCCCCCAGGATGCCTTCTTCACGTGTTGCTGGTTTGTCCCCTCAGCACCTTCTTGACGTGTTGCTGGTTTGCCCCTTCAGGATGACTTCTTGGCGAGTGGCTGGTTTTGCCTCAGGGTAACTTATTGAAGTGTTGGTGGTCGACCACCTCAGCACCTTCTTGGCGTGTTGCTCGTTTGCCCCCCTCAGGATAACCTTTGACGTGTTGCAAGACCTGCCCCGTCAGGATAACTTCTTCACGTGTTGCCGGTTTGCCCCCCTCAGCATCTTTTGGACCCGTGGCTGGTTTGCCCCCTCAGGATAACTACTTCACGTGTTGCTGGTTTGCCCCCCCCCAGGATAACTTCTTCACGTGTTGCTGGTTTGCCCCCAAGGATAACTTCTTGACGTGTTGCTGGTTTGCCCCCCTCAGCACCTTCTGGACGTGTTGCTGGTTTGCCCCTTCGGGATAACTTCTTGACGTGTTGCTGGTTTGCCCCCAAGGAGCAAGGCAGACCACACAGGAGCACGGCAGACCACTTTGCGATTTTTTGAGGATGTCTCGAGCGAAATGGCCGTGGTCTGCCGTGCTCCACACGTCAGCACGCCCCGTTGTCTCTCCAGGTGGCGCTCTCTCTCGTTGTCGCAGCTTCTGTTGTCGTTAGAACCTCTTATGTCAAAAATGACGTTTTTGCTCGGGACGTCCTCAGAAAATGAGCAGGTGGTCTGCCGTGCTCCCGTGTGGAGCACGGCAGACCACGGCCATTTCGCTCGAGACATCCTCAAAAAATCGCAAAGTGGTCTGCCGTGCTCCTGTGTGGTCTGCCTTGCTCCTGTGGTCTGCCGTGCTCCTGTGTGGTCTGCCGTGCTCCTGTGGTCTGTCGTGCTCCCCACAGGAGCACGGCAGACCGCGCGCAGGAACCGAGAGGAGCACGGCAGACCAAGACGAGGAGCACGGCAGACCAGGCTGTTGTCTTGTGCGCACCCCAGGTGATCCGAATCATCGGTGGGTATTGTACAAGTCCGCAGTATGCACGGATGCGCCCGAGGGCAGCAGCGGAGATCTTCGCGTGAGCATGTGCAAGGAGTGCGCCGAAGCATTGTCGAACACGCACACAGACAGCCGCGGGCGGTGCCGCCCGCGCGTACGCATGCCCAGCGAGGCTCTCGCGAATGGCATGTGGCGTGGTCCTGACCCGGAAGAGCTGACGAACTTAACGTACACCGAGTGCAAGGTGATCAACCTGGCGAGGGTGTACGTCAGCGTGAAGCGCGTGTTGTTGGACAGGGCGTCTTTCGCCAGGACGAGTGCCGACGAGGCGCCGCGCTATCACCAGAAGAACGTTGTTGCGTACCCGCAGAGCCCGGACGCGGCTCTGACTGCCATCGGACTGTCGCCGATGGCCCTGGCGCACACTCTGATCGTCCAGTTCGTGGGAAGCCGCGCTGACGGTATCTGGCATCATCCTGACTTGCAAGTTTCCGTGGTGCGACTTCGAGCAGCATTTCGTTGGTTGTGCTCCAACAGCTGGAACCACATGGAAGCCACGCGACACCATGCCGCATGTGCGGATTCTGGCTTACTCCACGAGTCGATCGAGGAGTTGCTGGACGCGTACGCGACGAGCGTTGGTGGATCCTCGGGCGTTCCGCGCGAGCTCGTCGACTCGGCGACGTCGATCAGCGGCTCAAGAGCTTCGGTGCAATCTAAAGGACCAGCTGACTGCACGGAAGAAGGTGAACGCGACACGGAGGAGAACGGGCCCGAAGAGGCGGAGAACGCCGCCGTCGTCAACGGCGGTTTAGCAGACGTCGACTCCCTGCAGCTGTGGACACAGGTCATCAAAAACTTTAAGGCGGCACAGCGGTTCAAAGAGGAATTGGCCGCTCTAGACCCCGCCGACTTATCTGCTCGCGCCGAGAAGAAGAGAATGCATGGTGTGAGCATGGCCCAGGCCATCGAAGACCTGGAGAAGCTGTCGAATGAGAAGATACGAAAACGTTTGGAAGAGTGGGCGCGGTCGGAGACTGACGACAGAGCGCCCTTGAAGATCACGCACGAGACAACGTTCTTGTCTGCTCGCACGCCGAACTTTTGGGCGTCCTGCTTCGTTCGGCTGTTTCCTCGGGGAGATTGTCAGGAAACATGCCCAGAACGTAAAGCGGCGGATAGTACCGTATCGTTCTTGTCTTCCAATAAGTGGATCCAGTGCTTACTTAAACGAGCAGATTGTGATTACTGGCGGAAGGACCTGGAGTTCGTCGCATCCGTGGTCAACATCTTTATGCGTCGAGATCAGATGAGCAAGGTGGAAGCGTGCATGAGGGAGACGCCCGGCGGCGGCTTCATGGGCATAACTCCCGATGAGATGCAAAGGATGAACGAGATCACAGCGGAAGGTTTGGTTGCCGCCGCGATCGCGATGGGAGGTGATGCGAAGGGTATGAGCGATCTTCTGAGGAATAAAAAGTTGACTCAACCAGTCCGCACAGCCGCTGAAAAAATGCAGGCCGTGTCCCGGAAAGTGCGTGGATCTGCCGAAGAGCGGGACTCGTGCAGGTGGAATTTCCGAGCTCTTCAGATACACTCGGGCTGCTCGACTTTGTTCTTTACGCTGAATCCCCACGACATTCGCAGTCCGTTGACGGTTCTACTGGTGCAGGACGGCACAGAGATGCAGAGGCGATTCTCCCTGAACATGAGCGACAAGGAGGCGGAGGACTGGATGAAAGAATTTCAAGCGGAGCACCCTCGTCTTCTCCACCGTCGCGTGGCGCAAGACCCTTACTACGCCCAGAAAGTTTTCCACTCGACCGTCAAAGACGTGATGCGCTATATATTCAACTGCGCTGATGGACCCTCGAACCTGCCTCCGGATGGCATCGCAGCGAGCGAGGTGCCCGGTGTATTCGGGTACGTGCGCTCCTATCTCGGAGTTGTTGAGGAACAGATGCGGAAGGCGCTGCACATACACATGCTCGTGCAGATTCTTGGCTTCTCGCATCCCGACGATATCTTCAAGAAGAACTCTTTCCTCGACGAATTTAAGCGACTCTACTACTATCACGCCTCAGTCATGTTCCGCAGCCAGGAAGCCGTGTCGCATCATTTTGCCGTTCCTGAGGCGATGAGAACCACCGCCGGGCTGCCGTTGTTCCCGGTGACTCTGAAGCAGCGGAGCATGATCGGCAGCGCTCGCGTTGAGGAGAGCAACCTCGCGCAGACTGTGGCGCGCGGACTCGACGTGCCGCCTGCTCTATCCAGGAGCGTGCCTGAGTATCCCTTCTTCGTGGGTTCGTATCACGGCGACGAGAACGTGTCCGGTGGCGACTGGGGCAGCCGCGCTGTTGTCGAGATTTTTTCAAGGAGTCGCAAGACGGGCAACCACGTGTGCAAGCCGTCCGTCTGTCACAAGGGGCGTCTCGGAAAGCGTGGTTTCTGCCGCATGTTCTATTGGCATCTCGTGAAGGTAGAGGACCCAAAGACGGGGCGCCTCGTCGCCAAACGACAGCATGGCTTGCAACTGCATCCTCGATGGGATGGCGTTGGGCCTCCGCCGATTCTAGGTTATCCACACGTTGGGTTGCCGGCTCTGGAGACGACGCACCAGTGGCACTTCAAGCTTTCTTACCCGATCATTCTCGGCCCGCAGTGCAATCACGACATCCAAGTGCTCCCGCGGTTGTGCGCTCTGAAGAGCAGCAGCCCAGACGCCGAGCCCGATGAGGCAGTGGTTGCCACCGCCAGAGCGGGAATGATAGAGCAACAGGCGGCGAATGAGTTTTACTGTTCGTCATACTCTAGCAAGTCCGCGCCGCACGCGGAGGGACTCGTGCTGACTCTTGCAGTCTCGCTCCATCAGAAAGAGCACGACGCGAAGGAGGCTGCTGGCCGCGGCGACGAGCCTGAGAACGTGCACGAGAAGGCGAAGCGGATTCTCCACAGGCTGTTGTCGGCGACGAACAACAGGATGCACAAAGGGTTTCCAGAGATGCTCAGTTACCTGCTTCAGGAGCCGACCTTGTACTCTAGCCACGAGTTCGTTACCGTCTTGACGCCAGGCCTCAACATGCTGATCTCGAAAAGGTTGAGCGAGGTCGCAAACGGTGCAGAGACGAGTGGACCCTCCACTGCTGCGCGTCCGTACTCTACCAAACTCTACCGAATGCCGTTCTTGACGGAGTACGATTACCTCTACCGCCCCGACGAGCTGGAGGATTTCCCATTGTACTTTTTCTTCGCGGCTTGCGAAGCTCGGCAAGCTCGCCCTGACGGACATCGCCCCGTGAACACTCTGGCGCGGCACGTCGCACCCGACGGTAAGCGTCAGTTCTCTGCAGAAAAGCTATACAGCCGGGAGCACGAAAAAGTGCCTCTGCGCGGAGATCCTTCGGAGCATCACCCCCTCGGGCCTGAGCTATACAAGTACGCGTACTACGTGACCGTCCGCTTGAGCATCGCGTGGCGGATACCTGTTCTTCGCGGATTTCTCCCTCCGTGCCCGGAGGCAAAGAAAGAAGGAGATGACGAAGCTAAGAGATTAGAAGACGAGGTTAAGTACGCGGTGTACGTGCAACTGCTTTTTCGACCTTTCCGAACAGTGGAGGACGTGCTGCGTCGCGCCCCGCCCGCGCCGTGGACGCACATACCTGCGGAGTACTACAGCGCATTCGTGAATGAGTTCGAGGATTGGCGCAGCACTCAGGAGTCCATCGCTTCTCGAGCACGTAGTGATACGTCACCTCTCAGCAAGGAATGGTGGGCTTGTCGCGTGTGTGAATGCCTGAGGAATTACGACCTCGTCGCAAAGCGCCACGTATCGGTTGTTGATCGTGTGCCGACAGGGGACGCCCTCCGTGGTTATCCCGACGCTGCTGCCGATATCGATGGCCCCGATGCGAACAGGGCCGACGACGAGGAGATGTTGATGGAGTCCGATTCGGACGAGAGTCCCGGCGATGCTGCGATGGAGGACGATGCCCCCAGTGATGCGGCAGTTCCTCGCGCGTCGGGTCGCGAAGCAGATCCAGTCAGCCAGCTTTGCGGAACCGTGGACATTGACTTGAACGAACTGGTCAACTCGGCAACTCTGGCGAAAAGCAGATCCAACGAGGCAAAATATCTCCGTGGCTTTATCGAAGAGGAAAAGAAGTGCGTTTCCAGGCGCACAGCTGCCGCTGACGGCGACGGTGCGTTCCAAGAGTGCTCGTTGTCAGCACGAAAGTCGCTCATCGTCTCTGACATGCAGCAGAAATTTTTCAAGATCGTCAACGAGGGCGAGGATAATGTCGAGATGGTCAGGAAAGTCGAGAAGACGAAGTCAGATGTGCTACAGCAACGCATCGACGCGGCGATGGCGAGTATTCCCGTAGCACTTGAGCGCAAGGTGCCCTTGTTGGCCCGTAAGTCATCGACGTCTGTTGTAGAGGCTGCGTTGTTCTTGTTGAGCCAAAAGGTTCTCGACATCCCTGATGTGGGCGGTATCAACGTGAAGCAGGCGCGGGCGCTTCTGTGGAATGCGTTGTGGCTGCAAGACGTGATGAATCGGGAATGGTCCCTGGACGACCCGTCCAGATCGCAGTGCTCTTCGAGCTCCTCTTTGGCGGACGGCTTTCAGCTCGCGCTCATGGGCCCTGGCGGCACCGGTAAAACTGCGGTGCTCCGCGTTACGGAGGCATTGGTCTCTCATTTTTTGGGAGCCGAATCCGTGCGAAAGTGTGCTCCCTCCAACTCGGCGGCCCGGCTCATCGGCGGCGACACCATACGCGCTGCGCGTAAGCTCCCGTTCGGGAACATTTCTGTCAGGGACCGGAAAGCCCGTTTGAGCGTTGCTGCGCTGGAGAAGCACAGACAACGCTGGAAGAAAGCTCGCGCGTGCTTCATTGACGAAGTCTCCATGGTCTCCAGTGACCAGCTCCATGCCTCCGAGGTCCGCATCAGGGAAGCGAAGGATGACAGGAAACCCTTCGGGGGCCTCGGTATGATTCTTTCTGGAGACTTTTTGCAGTTGCCCCCCGTGGATCCCGGAGACGCGCAGAAGAGTTTAGCGACTCCTCTGAAGGAGACTGGCGCCCTGGACGTGGCCCCTGAGAACCCCGACGCAAAGGACCAGGACGTGAAGCGCAAGAAGATCGCCGATGCCGCTCAGGGGGTTCAGCTGTGGCAACGGGTACGGCATGTCGTGTGCCTCGACGTGAACGTTCGCGCCCCGGGTAAGCTCAGCAAGTTACTCGCGGAGATGCGAGACGGCAAGGTTATCTCTGACGAGTGTTGGCAGATGTACCTGGATCGCATCATGGAGCGGAACGACCAGAGACTTTCCGAGGGGAGTTCTCCTTTCAGTAAATACGAGTGGCAGTTCATTGTTCATCGCCACAAGATCCGCGTGCATCGCTCGCTCGTGAACGCCAAGGCAGCTACGTCTTGTGGGCATAAGCCGCTATACATCGTACAGGCCAGGGATGAGGCGGTGCATTCGAAAGATGATCGCAAAATGCCACACGTCAGGGAAGAGCTTTTGCGCAGAGCGTCGCCCCGAGACACTCAAAGCTTGCCAGGCATACTTCCACTGTACGTCGGGATGCGGTTGACGTTCCAGGAGAAGGACGGGGTGTTCTGGAAATGATCCCTGTCCGTGCTCCTTCCTTCTCCTTCTCTCCAGCGGCCTCGTCTTTTTCCGCTCCTTGCACCCTCGTACGGGGGAGGCAGCAGGGGCACGGCAGACCGCAGGAGCACGGCAGTCCACAGGAGCATTATGCGGCAGCCGTCCTGCGGTGGTATGCTGTGTTTCTGTGGTTTGTCATGTTTGTCTTCCGAAGGGGTTAGTAACACGTCAATAAGTTATCCCGAAGGGGCAAACCAGCAACACGTCAAGAAGGCGCTGAGGGGGGCAAACCAGCAACACGTCAAGAAATAATCCTGGGGGGCAAACCAGCAACACGTCAAGAAGTTATCCATGGGGGGGCAAACCAGCAACACGTGAAGAAGTTATCCTGAGGGGGCACACCAGCAACACGTCCAAAAAATGCTGAGGGGGGGCAAACCAGCAACACGTCAAGAAATTATCCTGACGGGGCAAACCAGCAACACGTCAAAGGTTATCCTGAGGGAGGCAAACGAGCAACACGCCAAGAAGGTGCTGAGGTGGTCGACCACCAACACCTCAATAAGTTTCCCTGAGGCAAAACCAGCCACTCGCCAAGAAGTCATCCTGAGGGGGCAAACCAGCAACACGTCAAGAAGGTGCTGAGGGGACAAACCAGCAACACGTCAAGAAGTTATCCTGGGGGGGGCAAACCAGCAACACGTCAATGCGGTATCCCGAGGGGACCAAACCAGCAACACGTCAAGATGTGCTGAGGGGGCAAACCAGCAACACGTGAAGAAGTTATCCTGGGGGGTAACCACCACGTCAACACGTCAAGGGGTTATCCCGGGGGGGGGGGGGGGGGGTCAAGAGGTTACCCTGAGGGGGGGGGGGGCAAACCAGCAACACGCCAAGAAGGGCTGAGGGGGCAAACCAGCAACATATCCAGAAGTTATCCTAGGGCAAACCAGCAACACGTCAAGAAGTTGGCCTGAAGGAGGCAAACCAGCAACACGTCAAGAATTTATCCTGAGGGGAGCAAACCAACAACACGTCAAGAAGGTGCGGAGGGGGCAAACCAGCAACACGTCGAGAAGTTATCCTGTGGGCAAACCAGCAACACGTCAAGAAGTTATCCTGAGGGCCAAACCAGCAACACGTCAAGAAAATGCTGACCGGCAGATTACAAAACGAGCACGGCAGACCACACAGGAGCACGGCAGACCGCACAGGAGCACGGCAGACTCCACAGGAGCAAAGCAGACCACACAGGAGCCCAGTAGACCCAAAAGAAGCACGGATGACCCCAAAGGAGCACGGCAGACCCCAAAGGAACACGGCACACCTCAAAGGAGCACGGCAGACTACGCAGGAGCACGGCAGACCCCACAGGAGCACGGCAGACCACAGAAGGAGCACGGCAGACCACACAGGAGCACGGCAGACCACACAGGAGCACGGCAGACTCCACGAAGCAAAAGCAGACCACACAGGAGCACATTAGACCACAAAGGAGCACGGAAGACCCCAAAGGAGCACGGCGGACCCCATAGGAAGACGGCAGACCACAGGAGCACGGCAGACCACACAGGAGCACGGCAGATCACACAGGAGCACGGCAGACCACACAGGAGCACGGCAGACACACAGGAGCACGGCAGACTACAGGAGCACGGCAGACCACACAGGAGCACGGCAGACCCCACGGGAGCACGGCAGACCCCACAGGTGCACGGCAGACCACAGAAGCACGGCAGACACCACAGGAGTTGGCGTCTGCCGTGTTCATCTTGTCTTTTCAGTACCCGTAAGGACTGTCCGCGCCTCGGCATTATGAAAGGATGCGCGCGCACAGTTCGGCATATAGTTTTCTCGGAGAGCGAGACATTTCCAAAGCCGAACGAGGGGGATAATGTGGTCCACTTGCGCTGCATGCCAGTATCGTTGTGGCTGCAAGCGGCGGATGTCTCGTGGACGTTGGACGAGTCACACTTCCCAGACGACATGCCAGTCACGACGGACCGCAAAGGATTGTTTCAGCTGCGCCCCACGTGTGCGTACTTAAGCGCGACTTGGGAGGAGGAGACATTCAGCGTACGCCGTACCACTTTCAAAGTTCTCCCCGCCGACACTATCATCGTCTACGGCGCACAGGGCGGCACGTTCGACGCGGCGATAGTGGACATGAAGAAGCCGCCGACAATGGATGCGGACACCCACTGGCTTGCCTGTTACGTTATGTTGTCGCGGCCGAGATCGTTAGAGGGTCTGCTTATTCTTCGTCCCGCCGAGAAACACGAGCTGGAAAGGCCGCCGCCTGCTTTCCTTACACGAGAGTTGGAGAGGCTGAAGGACCTGGAGGACTCCAGCCGTTCCAAACGTATTTGAAGTTTTAGTTTTTCTTATAAGAAACGGTATTAGCCACCAATAGCAATACATATCGTGCACTCACTTCCCACACCCTCCCCCGTATGGCTCGCTGACAGGAGTGTGCGTTGGGCGAGCTCATCCAACGTATGAAGAACATGAACGACCTCCACATTCCTGACAGCATCCGCGCCGAGATCTGGAACAGCGTGTTGGCAAGGAACGGTGGCCCAAAGCAGGCGGCGGCAGTCGCCGCGGCGAGAGCGAAACGACCAGAGGCCGCCTGTTCGCAGCAAGTGTCAACAGGCACAGGTGTGCACGATGCTTCTGACGACGAGCCTGCAGGACCACCTGCGCGGGCCGAGGGATCTCGGAGACGCCTCCGCGCGAAGACTGCGGTGGGCCCTGGCAAATCTTATTCTCGCGAACTTTATCCACCCGCTAAGAGTGCACGGACGGATAAGATGGCAAGGGTCGTCGACGACGGAGGCGCTGCCGGGAGACCAGCTAAGAGCGCCAGGGTGTGCCCCCCAAGATCTACGCCGAGCCCGGCTCTCGACGAGGGACGCAAGACTGCCGCGGAGAATATGAGAAAGCCGCGCCTCCACATGTGCACAGAATACACGCATGTCTGCGCGATTGACAAAGAGTTTGGATGTCGCTCGTGTTCCCGCATGTGTCACACAGATTGCACAAGTGTTCTCTGCCAAGATAAACCTTGTGAATTCTGCCTCAGTTTCGGCGAGATCGTTGCTGCCGGTTCCCCAGAGTGCTCAGGATTTCAGAGGCGCAATGGCTGCCATTCCTGTGGTCGACATCGGTGCTGGAACTTCTCTCCGACGTGCCTTGGCAGCCGCGACGATTCCGTCAACGCACAGAGTGCCGGGTTCGCCTCTGCAGACTCCTCACTTGCCCCCCCGGGCACGTGTTTGCAGTACAGCCACCGCTGCTGCGAAGACCGTGACGACGGATGTCAAAGCTGTATGAAGACTTGCCACCGCGACAACACTAGCCCCCTATGTCCTTATTTCGGTCGAGACCGCGGACAGCTCGCGTGGACACCGAACGCGGATGACATGCTCGACACGCAAAGGTTTCTTCGCGATCTTCGAGGTCGGAGGAGGCACCGTACGCAATTTCAGTGGCAACGCGAAGGCAGAGATGCTGAGGGACGTCGGATTGTGCACATCCCTGGAGAAGGTTATCATTACTTGGGTGTCGCTGATGGCCATGACTGCAACTGCTTCGTGTACTCCTTAGAGCAGTGTGTGGAAATCGCAACGGACGTGGACGCTGTCAGGACAAGCTTGCAGGTGGAATTCCCGCGCGTGTGCGGGGTCGGCTGCTCTCCCACCGCTGATGCCTGCACGGGCAATTGCATGAAAGTCTACCCGCGGAACTATTTGAGTACAGATCACTGGTCCGCCGTGCTTCGGAGCATCGGGCAACATGCGCGTGCAGGGCCTCAGAATGTCGATGAGTCTCATTACTGTCTGCGCGTGATGGACCTCGCTTACGACGGAAGCGGCGTCGTTCTCGGGAACCCATCTGCCCCTCGACGGATCACCGTTGCCAGAGAGAATCGCAACCATTTTGTACCTGTGTTACATTACCCTCACAATACTGAAGGCGGGCGCTGGTTGCCCTGGTGAGCGGATAGCGCGATTGCGATGTGGGCTGTCAAGTGCACTTTGCTGACTGTCCGAACTCTTAGTGCATTTGGTGTGAGTACGGCTCATCACTCTCGGACAGAAGATCTTCGAGAGATTCATGAGCTCGCGCGGCAGCGCGTTCATTGACGTTCGATATCAGCTGGTCCGCCATAAGTGCGACGAGCTTCACATCGGCGGACAGCTCTTCCATAGAAAGCATTGCGGCAGCACTAGAATCGCTGCGACCATCGTGAGCACAGTGGACGGCAAACCGTCGGAACTTTTACATATGTATTTCGCGATGGAGCTGCCGCACCAGCACAATCTGCAGGCAAACTTGCTCGCTCGGGTGAAGGGCTTGCAGATGGCAACGAGCGTTGCTGCCGAATTATGCGCTTTTGCTGCGAGCCCGATGTTTTGCTTGAAGTTGCCTGCTGGCAACGACGGCGCAGCTGCGCAGCATGAGTGGAACTCATTTCACGGACCCATAGCAAGGCCGCACAGGTGGGTTCAACAGTCCCGTTCGCAAGGTCCAGACGTCCTAAAAGACGATTTCACCGCGCTGCTGCAAGCTGTACAGAGTCCTCATTTAGACACTACCAGCCATGAAGGGTTTATGTTATTCGAGCATCCTTTTTTCGGCGCTTTCCCTGAGCTGTCCCTATCGTGCAGAGGCTGGTTGGGTCTCTCTCGGTAAGCGTCACACTGCTGCTTGTTCGGAAGACGCCGTTGCTACTTCGCTTCGAACAACTCTGAGTACTGCAGTATAAAACAGCGGAACGGGGTACCTGGCCGGGCCAGCGCCCGGGCCGGCCACACATTCGCACAGCACACAGCACGGGAGCACGGCAAACCGCACAGGAGCACCGCAGACCAAGAAGGAGCACGGCAGACCACACAGGAGCCCGGCAGACCACACAGGAGCACGGCAGACGCCACAGGAGCACGGCGGAACACACACGAGCACGCCAGACAACACAGGAGCACGGCAGACTACACGTTCGCACGGCAAACTCCACAGCAGCACGGCGCACCCCAAAGAAGCACGGCAGTGGTACGTGGCGCTGCTGTGGTAGGCCGTACTACAAACGTGGAATATCTCATAAGCCCAGGGGACAAAAGGACGCTTCCCGTTCTTGTCCGGTCAGGTTCCCCAAAATGGCCGTTTCGCTCGAGACATCCTCGAAAAATCGCGATGTTGGAGGCTATCGTTTCAAACGTTTTATGTTAAAAATGACGGTTTCGCTCGAGACATCCTCAAAAAATCGGGATGTTGCAAAATATCAAAATTTTTTGTTATGATCCAAAATGGCCGTTTCGCTCGAGACATCCTCGAAAAATCGCGATGTTGGAGGCTATCGTTTCAAACGTTTTATGTTAAAAATGACGGTTTCGCTCGAGACATCCTCAAAAAATCGGGATGTTGCAAAATATCAAAAATTTTTGAAGCACGGCAGACTCCACAGGAGCACGGCAGACCACAAAGGGAACACGGCAGACCACACAGGAACCCGGCAGACTCCACACGAATACGGCAGACCCCAACGGAGCACGGCAGACCACACAGGAGCACGGCAGACCACACAAGCGCACGGCAGGCCACACAGGAGCACGGCAGACCACACAGGAGCACGGCAGACCACAAAGGAGCACGGCAGACCACACAAGAGCACGGCAGACCCCACACGAATACGGCAGACCCCAAAGGAACACGGCAGACCACACAGGCGCACGGCAGACCACACAAGCGCACGGCAGACCCAACAGGAACACGGCAGACCCAAAACGAGCACGGCAGAGCCGACAGGAGCAAAGCAAACCCCGCAGGAGCACGGCAGACCGCACAGGAGCACGGCAGACCACACAGGATCACGGCAAACCCCACAGGAGCACGGCAGTCCACACAGGAGCACGGCAGTGGTGTTGCTGGTTTGGTCCCCCCGGGATACCGCATTGACGTGTTGCTGGTTTGCCCCCCCCAGGATACCTTCTTGACGTGTTGCTGGTTTGTCCCCTCAGCACCTTCTTGACGTGTTGCTGGTTTGCCCCCTCAGGATGACTTCTTGGCGAGTGGCTGGTTTCGCCTCAGGGGGGGGGGGGCCTCAGGGTAACTTCTTGAGTGTTGTGGTCGACCACCTCAAGCCCTTCTTGGCGTGTTTGCTCGTTTGCCCCCCCTCAGGATAACCTTTTGACGTGTTGCCCTGGTTTGCCCCGTCAGGTAACTTTCTTCCCGTGTTGCTGGTTTTGAGCACGGCAGTCCACACGTTCGCACGGAAGACCGCACAGGAGCACGGCAGACACCACATGAGCACGGCAGACCAAGAAGGAGCACGGCAGACCACACAGTAGCACGGCAGACCACACAGGAGCACGGCAGACCACACAGGACACGGCAGACCCCACGGGAGCACGGCAGACCACACAGGAGCACGGCAAACCACCCAAGAGCACGGCAGACCATACAGGAGCACGCCAGACCACACAGGAGCACGGCAGACCACACGTTCGCACGGCAAACTCCACAGGAGCACGGCAGACCCCAAAGGAGCACGGCAGTGGTACGTGGCACTGCTGTTGTATGCCGTACTCTATTTGACTACCAAACGTGGAATATCTCATTTTCACTATGTAGAAAGCCCAGGCAGCAGAGGACCTTCCCGTTCTTGTCCGGTCAGGTTTCGTGGTGGATTCCCCCAAAATGGCCATTTCGCTCGAGACATCCTCGAAAAATCGAGGTGTTGGAGGCTGTCGTTTAAGACGTCTTATGTCAAAAATGACGGTTTCGCTCGAGACATCCTCAAAACATCTGGATGTTGAAAAATATCAAAAATTTTTGTTATGCATGAAAGATGAGCGTTTCGCTCGAGACATCCTCGAAAAAATGAGATGCCGACAGAGGTGTTTTAGAACCTCTTATGTCAAAAATGACGTTTTCGCTCGGGACGTCCTCAGAAAATGAGCAGGTGGTCTGCCGTGCTGACGTGTGGAGCACGGCAGACCACGGCCATTTCGCTCGAGACATTCTCAAAAAATCGCAAAGTGGTCTGCCGTGCTCCTGTGTGGTCTGCCTTGCTCCTGGGGGGCAAACCAGCAACACGTCAAGAAGTTACCCAGGGGACCAATCAGCAACACGTCAAGAAGTTATCCTGGGGGGCAAACCAGCAACACGTCAAGAAGTTATCCCGAAGGGGCAAACCAGCAACACGTCAAGAAGGTGCTGATGGGGGGCAAACCAGCAACACGTCAAGAAGTTATCCTGGGGGGCAAACCATTTCGCTCGAGACATCCTCAAAAAATCGAGGTGTGGTCTGCCGTGCTCCTGTGTGGTCTGCCGTGCTCCTGTGGTCTGCCGTGCTCCCCACAGGAGCACGGCGGACCGCGCGCAGGAACCGAGAGGAGCACGGCAGACCAAGACGAGGAGCACGGCAGACCAGGCTTAGGAACCGAGAGGAGCACGGCAGACCAAGACGAGGAGCACGGCAGACCAGGCACCAAGAGCGCCCTCAAGACGACGGAAAGGATGACCAAGACGAGGAGCACGGCAGACCAAGACGAGGAGCACGGCAGACGATGCAGGAAGAGTGCCCTCAAGACGGCCGAACAACGGCAGACCCCATAGGATCACGGCAGACCACAGAAGAGCACGGCAGACCAACCGGAGCACGGCAGCCATGCAGACCAAGACAGAGAGCACGGCATGCCACACAGGAGCACGGCATACCACACAGGAAGCACGGCAGACCACACACGAGCACCGCAGCCCACGCAAGAGCACGGCAGACGCCCACAGAGCACGGCAAACCCCACAGGAGCACGGCAAGACCCCCAGGATCACGGCAGACCAGACCCAAAAGAGAACGGCAGACCACATACAGAGCAAGGCAAACCACAGGAGCACGG
>CAUYUJ010015125.1:0-67845 GCA_963575745.1 Prorocentrum cordatum | reverse complement strand
GAGCACCTGAAGAGTGCCCCAATCGCGATGTGGATGGACCCAGGGGGGGGCTAACATGGGGACCCTCCTCCGTTGATCGATAGCCTCCTAGATGGCCTCAAGAGACCCTCTAGGGCTCCCAAAAGGGCCCCAAGAGAGCCCCACAGGTTCCACAAGAGAGCCTCAATACGGCCCCAAGAAGGCCCAAAAAGGGTCCGAGAGCGCCCCAAGAGCGTTCCACGAGTGCCTCAAGAGGCGGGTTGCCTCCTCCTCCTCCTCCTCCTCCTCCTCCTCTCCTGTCCTTCCTCGTCCTCTAGTCTCACTCGTCTCGCCCCCTCTCCTGTACACACCCCTCACCCCCTTCCCCCTCACCCCTCCTCCCCTCCTCCCACTCCCCCTCCCCTTCCTCCTTCTCCTCCTCCTCGTCCTCGTCCGCCTCCTCCGCCTCCTCCTCCGCCTCCTCCTCCGCCTCCTCCTCCTCATCCGACTCGTTCCTCTTCTCCTCCCGCTCCTCGTCGTATTAGTCCTAGCAGGTGTCCTAATATTGCCAGTCGTACTCCCAGTATCTTGACTCGTTGCAGTATTACCAATCGTACTCGTCGTCTGGTGTATGATTCGTCCCCTTCGCCATCATACTCAGTATCGCCTGCGTCGCCGTAGTATTCGTACTATGGATAGGAAGGATTCGTATGATTGCTCTGCTTAGCATTAATAATCGCATTCGTCTCCCCATTATGAATATGCGTATTCTTATGTGTCGGAATCGTATTCGTAATGTCCGTAGTGCTAGTACTGTTTGTATCCATAGTACTAATACTAGTGTTCGTAGTATGTTGTTGCTGCTTAGTAGTCTTAGTGCTAATAATATGATTTCTCATACGCTTGTAAATATGGCCAGTACTGATATTCTATCAGCACAGGTATTGTTAGTAGTATGCGTCGTCTTCTTATCCTTCATACGATTGCTAGTCGATTATTATGGTTGCTACTCGTTGTCCTCCTACTCCTCCTCCGCCTCCGCCTCCGTCTCAGCCTCCGCCTCTGCCTCCTCCTCCTCCTCGTTCTCCTCCACCTCCTTCTCCGCCCTCCTCCTGCTCCTCCTCCTCTTCCTCCTCCTCCTCCGCTTTCCCCTCCCCGTCACCCTCCCCCCTCCCCCTCCCCCTCATCCTCCTCCTCGTCTCCTCCTTCTCCTCCTCCTCCTCCTCCGCTTCCTCCTCCGCCTCCTCCTCCTCCGACTCCTCCTCCGCTTCCCTCCTCCCGCCTCCTCCTCCACCGCCTCCTCCTCCTCCGCATCTGCCTCCGCCTCCGCCTCCGCCTTCTCATCCTCCTCCTCCTCCTCCTCCTCCGCCTCCTCCTCCTCCCTCCATGTCCTCCTCCTCCTCCTCCTTCTCCTACGCGTCATAATTGTTTGCAACGTGCACGCCCAAAAATCTCGACCACTTTCCGAGCAACGGCTCTTCATCCTGAGTCGCGTGTTGGTATCCGGCGATGGCCCCCAGAGACCGTGATAACAAGCAGAAACCCATCGCGATGTGTCGCTTGACTAACTAGGGAAAGTGCCCAGGGCGGTGCTGGTCGATGTAGGGACCATAACATAAAGGGAGAAAAAACATGAAATAATGCCTGGGGCCTGGTCGGGGCAACACGGCTCATCGGAGAGAACAACTCCAATCGAACATCCCATTATCTGGTCGCATCTAATCCACCGAAATGGCGGAGCGCGATCATTCACACCCGCCCAGCGCAGTCGTAAACTGTTACTCATCATAATCCCATCGCGTCCGAGCAACCTCATCTTGCCCAGAAAACCGTAACTTGCACCTCGTGTTCGATGGTGACTGATCATATGTTGGCGTTCACGGAGTCCCGATCAGAAGGCCGTGAACATGTATGAACTCACCCATGCATCTTGATAATGGCGTTGATGAGCATGCGGGGTGCGTGCAGAAACCTGTCAGAATGGTATGGCGCCTACTGGAAACCCAAAAGCACGTATCAAAAACGTACAAACAAAATGGCTGCTCGATGTTATCTCGTTCTCTCGCGAGCGCGCTCATGTGGACCGTGCGGTTACCTAAATCAAGCCATGCCATCTGCCATGTCGTCTTCTACACTGGATCGCGCCCAGACCAGCCGGATCGGGCGGAGCAACGAGTGGTACCGCAGCAACAATAGGACGGACATGGGGCACGTAAAATATGTGAAAACAATAAGAGAGTGGCCAAGGCGGAGAGTGCCCGAGTCGGGCAGGAAAGATCGTACGGAATAGGAGGTCGAGTACAATCTGAAGATTACTGACCCTTCGTAGTGCCGTCTCTTAGCGATTTGTTGATCATCTGCTCAGCTCAGGGTCCTCTGCCGCCAAAAGGTGTTACTTGTTGAGAGTAGCTGGCGCTCCCCATGAGGGGCAACGATGGGGAGGGCCTGGCTCAAGAGGGGAAATGTCCACCTGCACTCGGCGAGACACCGCCGACAGGCCGGCGTTAAGCCTCCGATGGCGTTTCCGCACGTGCCTCAGCGGGGTGGGCTGTCAGGCCCCTCATCGGAGACGAATGAGCGGCTGGGGAGGAGGAGGAGGAGGAGGAGGAGGAGGAGGAGGAGGAGGGGTGTGAGGGGTGAGGAGGGGAGGAGGAGGGGGAGAAGGTGGAGCTGGAGGGAGGAGGAGGGAGGAGGAGGAGGCGGAGGAGGTGGAGGAGGAGGGGGAGGAGGAGGAGGGAGGGGGAGGAGGAGGAGGAGAAGGAGGATGGGTCGATGCATCCCCCCCCCCCCCAGAGCCCATCCCCGATCCGTCGTCGTCTGGCTTTCGGGCCATGGCCCGGCTCTCCGGCGGCGGCGCGGCATCCCCAGAACGCCCTCGGCGAGGCGCCACCGCTGTGCCGACGGGAACCGGCGAAAACCGTGACGCCCGCCCCTGGCCCCAGCCCCCTCCTGGATGGAGGTCGCCCCGACGGAGGCCGCCTCCATCATCGTGCCCACCACGCCAGGCGCCCGCACCGTGGTCTCCGACTCCGCGCCCGGGCCCTCCCCTCTCCGGGCGGGGCCCCTTGCTCTCCCTCCCCCCTCCTCCTCCTCCCTTTGCTCTCCCTCCCCCCCTCCACCTCCTCTCCTCCCCTCTCCTCCCCTAGCCTCCTCACTCTCCTCTCGTTTCATCCTCCTCCTTTTCATCCTCCTCCCTCCTCCTCCTCCTCCTCCTCCTCCTCCTCCTCCTCCTCCTCCTCCTCTCTCCCCCCCTATCCTCCTCCGCCTCCCCTCCTCCTCCTCCTGCCTCCTCCTCCTCCTCCTCCTCTGCTCCTCCTGCTCTCCCCTTCCTCCTCCTCCTCCCCCCTCTCCTCCTTCTCCTTCTCCTCCTCCCTCCACCTCCTCCTCCCTGTTTCCTTCTTTATCATCCTCCTTCCTCCCGCCCTCCTCCCCCTCACCCTCCTCCTCATCTCCTCCTCCTCTCCTCCTCATCCTCCGCCCCCTCCTCCGCCCCTCTCCTCCTCCTCCTCCGTGTCCTCCTCCCTATCGGAGGGCGAATGAGCGGCTGAGAGGGAGGAGGGTAGGGGGAGAGGAGGCGGATGAGGAGGGGGGGGGGAGGAGGCGGAGAGGAGGAGGAGGGAGGAGGAGGAGGAGAAGAAAAAAGGAGCAGCGAGGAAGGAAGAGGATAACGATGGGGACGAGGCAGGATGAGGAGGAGGAGGAGGAGGAGGGAGAGGAGAAAAGAGGACGGGGGAAGAGGAGGAGGAGGCGAGGAGAGGAGGAGGAGGAGGAGGAGGAGGAGGAGGAGGAAGAGGAGGAGGAGGAGGAGGAGGAGGGGGAGGAGGAGGGGAGGACGGGGAGGAAAAGGAGGAGGAGGAGGAGGAGGGGAGGAGAAGGATGATGAGGAGGAGGAGGATGGGGGGGAGAAGGAGGAGGAGGAAGAGGATCTGGCTGGATCTGGCAGGCCTGATCACCGCCATTGCGAGGCACGCACCGCGGCGACGAAAGAGAGGCCGCCCCTCACAAGTCGGTCTTGGGGGCGCCACGCATCTGAACCTCACGCCGGGCTGATTCCAGCACTGTAGCTGATGCTCCGTCCAGCGGGAGGTTGTGGTTTGGTCCAGGCGCCACCGAGCCTGATTGTCGCTCCTTCGATCACCAGCGTAGAAGCTAGTGACATTGGGCTCCAACTTCGCCTTCCTCTATCGTGTGTAGGGTCGGCCGGCACGTCTGGCTAGAATCGGCCTCCAGCTTCGCCACCCGCTTCTCGCACTTCTCGCAGAGTAGGGGTAGTAAGTCGGGCTCCGACTCCGCCTACAGAATTTTACAACTCGTCGGCTAGCTGATGGCATTGGGCTCGACCGTCGAGTGCCATGCCCAGGACATCGGGCTCCAACTTCGCCTCCCGCTTCTCGCAGTATGAGTAGGACGTTGGGCTCCATCTTTACCTCCAGCTTTCCAACTCTCGTCGGATGCAGCTGATGGCATCGGGCTCGACCTTCGACAGCCTTCGCACGTCGGGCTCTCGTCGCGTCGAGTGTAGCTGATGGCGTCGGGCTCGTCCTTCGCCTTCTTCCTGCGTCGCTCGTTGTCCCGCGTTGCCTCCCGCTTTTCGCACGCTGCTCGCACAGTGGTTCCAGGCGGATGGCGTCGGGCTCCAGCTTCGCCGTCCCACTTCTCGCACATTGCCCTCGATCCCAGCATTGTAGCTGAACGCGTCGGGCTCTACCTTCGCCTTCCGCTTCGGCGTCGGTGTTTGGGTCGGGCTCCGCGTCGGGCTCAACCTTCGCCTGTCGGGCCTCGTAGCTGATGACGTTGGGCTCGACCTTCGTCTTCCCTCTCGCTTGGTGCCGCGGCATCGCCTGCTGCCGCTGCTCGCCGAAGGAGGGGTTGGTGTGGCGGACTCCAGCTTCGCCTCCCGCTTCTCGCATTGAGGTTTCCTGCCGCTGCCCGCTTTTTGTGTGGCGTCTCCCGCACGAACTGGTGTCAACTCTGAAGCTGATGACGTTGGCCCGCACGTTCTCGCCTGGCACGGACGGCTCCCAGCACGGCTGATCGTGGCTCGCCCGCGCTTTTCTGCCTGGCGGGTGGAGGGGGAGGGGGACGAGCGGAGGAACGGGGAGGGGGCAACCCACCTTCTTGATGGCTCCCTGGCAGCTGGACCCGCGCTCGGTCGTGGGCTGCCAGGGCTGACTCGACGTTGCTCCCAGGGCCATGGCCACTCTCAAGTTGGGCCCATCGGAACACCCCGGCCCCCGCGCACGGGACCCTGGGTGGAAAATGGCTGAGCAGGAAGAGGAGGAGGAGGAGGAGGCGGGGGAGGAGGAGGAGGAGGAGGAGGAGGAGGAGGAGGAGGAGGAGGAGGAGGAGGAGTAGGAGAAGGAGGAGGAGGAGGAGGAGGAGGAGGGGGAGGAGAGGAGGAGGTGGAGGAGGAGGGGGAGGAGGAGGAGGAGGAGGAGAAGGAGGAGGATGTAAACCCAAGAGGCATCAACGATGTTGGAATAAACCCTCCCTCCAAGCTCCCTCTTCATAGTCCCCTACAACGGTTCAGTTCCATTGAGGAAACTGCATCGTTGGAAGACAACCGTTTGAAGATCCCGAAGCATGCCAAAACATTGTTCTCGGGATTTCGACGGCACGTATCGACCTGACTGCTGCGTGTTGACGATTCAAAACCGTGCCAGAGCGCCAATGTTTGGAATTCAACTCCGCGAATCAACAGTTGCACACGCATAATCCTGAATCCTTCAAACAAACAATGTCTGGTACGTTGGTCATGGGGAATCCGTGAAACTCTGGCAAACATTGAAATTTAATGTGCGCGGCGCTGAGGCGAGAACCACATGTTGAAAAGGAACCGCCCTCGATCCGTGAAACTCTCTTGCACATGTTTTAAACGAATGTGCGCGGCGCGAAGGCGAGAGCCACATTTTGAAAACGACCAGACTCAGCCCGTGAAACTCTTGCGAAATTTAAAAACGCATGTGCGCGGCGCCAAAGCGAGAACCACAATTTGAAAACGGCCCGCCTTCAATCCGTGCAACTCTTGCACATTTCGTTTAACGAATGTGCGCGGCGCTAGGGCGAGAGCCACATGTTGAAAAGGACCCGCCTCAACCCGTGAAACTCTTGCAATATTTGAAAACGCATGTGCGCGCCGCTAAAGCGAAAACCACAATTTGCAAACGGCCCGCCTTCAATCCGTGAAACACGTTCAAGTGTTTCTTTAACGAATGTGCGCGGCGCTCAAGAGATAACCACATTTTGAAAACGACCCGCCCTCAATCCGTGAAACTCTTGCATATGTTTGAAACGAATGTGCGCGACGCGAAACCGAGAGCCACATTTTGAAAACGACCCGCCCTCAATCTCTTGCAATTTTGTGAGACGAATGTGCGCGGCGCTTAGGCGAGAGCCACATGTTGAAAACAACCCGCCCTCCAACTGTGAAACTGCTGTCACTGTTAAGCTTCAGAGTCATAAATGGTGAGGAAGTCTCGGGCGAAACGCCCGGCCCGCCCTAAAAACTGGCCTCGGGGTGCGACAGGAACAAGTTATCTGTAATGAAAAGGATTGGAGGAGGAGGAATAGGAGGAGGAGGAGGAGGCGGAGGAGGAGCAGGAGGGGGCAGGCCTCCTCAGCAGGCGGCGGGGCTGCTCAGAGAGCCCTCGCGCCTCCCGAGAGCAGCCGCCCATGGCTCTGGAGGCGCGCGGGCCTCCTGAGACGCCCCCCGCCGCCCTCTGAGAGGGCCTGCCCCCTCCCAGTTCTGCAGGGGCCCGAGGACACACGAACCAAAACACACAAATCCCAGGAGCCCCATGCTTTCCCGCACTCCCTGGGTTCTCCTCTTCCCCCCCACTTCCCATACGTTCCCATACCTTCTGGGGGGTCGACGATGAATTGTGTCTATGCTTTTATTCCCTCCTGAACTTCCCCCCTCGGCTCGCCGCCCTCAGAGTAGAGGCCTTCCAGGTGGGGTCGGAGTAGATGGGGTCGGAGGATCGCGCCGCGTCGCCGATGCATGGGCGACGCACCGGCGACGCCGGCGATGCATCAAGGACGTCGGCGTGGAGAAAATCGAGCTCCACAACGAGCCGCATCGCCGATGCATCGGGGATGCGGCGCCATTTGCTGGGACCCCTTCCTGTGGAAAAGCCCAAAGGTACCGATACCACTACTCCCCGGACATTTCCTGGGATGCGTTCTGACCAGAATTTCGAGGCGAATCCAGCGGTGGCGACGAGGGCCTAGGCCCAGAAAATGGAAAACAAGGCAGGGGTAGCGGTATCGGAACCTCTCCCAGAGGTCCAAGAATCCACCCCCATAATAACACCACCCCACCCTGAAAAGGGAATCGAACAGGGCAGGGCTGCTTCGTCAAAACCCAGGGCCGCTTTTAGTAGACGCCAACTGCCGAGGCCTGCGTGGTTTTTCCTCCCTTGACCTTCCTCCTCCTCCTCCTCCTCCTCCTCCTCCTCCTCCTCCTCCTCCTCTTCCTCCTCCTCCTCCTCCTCCTCCTCCTCCTCTTCCTCCTCCTCCTCCTCCTCGTCCTCCGCCGAGCACCCCCAGCCTCCGGGGCGGGCGTGGTCGCGGCCGCGGTGGTCGTGACCGTGGTGCCCCCCGCAGGCGTCGGGCCGCCCGGGCTGGTCCCGTTGGCTCCTGGGGGGGCAGGGGCGCGGGCCCGGCCCGTGAGCGCCGCGTCGGTCGATCGGATCGGATCGAACTGCCCCGAGATCCGGGCGTCTCGACTCGCTCGAGCCGGGCGCGGTCGCCCAGCTTCGGGCCCCGGGACCCTCACAGGCCGATCCGGCTCGAACAATGGGGCAGCAAGATGGGGTCCGGGGCTCCCGTCGCGATGTCTCGCGGCGTCTCCATGTTTTCGAGGCGTCGGATCTCACGGTGTCCATCGGGCGGGGCCGCACCGATCGGCATCGGAGCGGCAAAGCCTGGAGACTCGATCCAGAAGGATCCTCGATCCCCGAGGCAAGCTCGGATGCTGCTTCAGCTGCCCGGAACTCCCGATGCGGGAGCGCGGGAGAAGTAAATCGATCCGCATCGCATCGGGAGATCCGGTCGAAACGAACGTGCATCGGATCGGGCCGCATCGGCACGGAGCCGACATCGGATCGGATGGGCTGTGCCAGGGTGCACAACAGCGCCAGACAAGCATCGGACAGTCGAAATCTCTAAATCGAGTCGTATCGGGCTGGCCAGAATCGACATCGAATCAGAACGATCAGTGAGAGGAAGCTTTCCTCTTTCGGCTGCACGCAATCGGGCGCGACCTAACCGACCCTTTCCGTAACGAGCCCACTCCCTGTCTTCCTTCGAGGCTCCCCTCCGCTAGGAGCGAGCCGAGGGAGTCGTCACGGAGGGGGTCGACCAGCTTAGGGGGCGGTCAGGGCGACTCTGACGCAAGAGCACGACCCTGGGCAAGGCTGACCTCTGGTGCGCGGCTTGCCGCCCGTCGCATGCGATGCAACAGTCCCAGACCCCCGACGTTATGATTTGTTCAGGACGTCGATCCCCAGAGTTCTCGACCCATTCCCCGGGACCGGCTTCTCATCCCGAGCCATGTTTTGACGGTCCCGAGGCCCAGCTAGGGTCTCCAGAGGCCGAACATTAGGAAAAACCTGGCGTCATGATTTGTTCATTGCCCGAAGGGATTTGGGGTCGCGCGCCTGGGGCTGCCCCCCCCCCCCGGAGCAGCGCGGCAGGCGCGAGAGAGCCCCACGCGGCGGGGCAGCAGAGAGGCACCCGCCGCCAGCTGAGGGGAGCGAGCAGGAGGCACGCTGGGGCCGTGGTCGACGACCCTGCCGGGGGCGGAGGAACGCAGGGAGGAGGAGGGGGGAGAAAGGGGAGCAGGGAGGAGGGGGAGGAGGAGGAGGAGGAGAGGAGGAGGAGGAGGAGGAGGAGGAGGAGGAGGAGGAGGAGGAGGAGGAGGAGGAGGAGCGCAAGCACCGGCGCTACCCAGGGCCCGCGCTCCTCGCCTTCGCGCTCGAGACGCTGGGCCGGCCCGGGAAGGAGGCGCAGGCCCTGCTGCGCACTTGGTCTGCTGGGGACCCACAAGTCCTCGCGGCCGCGCGGCAAAGCCTCTCTGCCGCGCTGCAGCGGGGCAACGCCGAAGCCTGGCGGACTGCCGTGCTGCCGCGGGGCGGCACGGCGCGGCGGACGCCTGCCACGGACCCCGGCGCGCCGCCAGCGCGGCGCGCGCGGCGCGCGTGAGCGCGCCTGCCCTTGCCCAGAGGATCCAATCCGACAATTTGGGTCTATCCCTACAATTTTGCGTCGCTTCAGTAATGTTTTATGTTTTCCCGAAATACATGTTAGTCGGCGCGATACTCCCGAATAGGATTTCCGGAATCCCGCTTTGTTTTTTCCGGAAACATGTGGCCCCTACACATATATATATGTGTATATATATGTGTGTATATATATATGTGTGTATGTATATATATGTATAAATATACATATAAATGCACGCATTTCTGTGAATATATAGATATATACATATATGTATATATGTATGTATGCATATATATATATATATATACACATATGTACACTATACGTATATTTATGTATATGTATGTACCGTCATATAATCATATGTGTGTGTGTATGTAGTGTGTAGGTGTATGTATGTAAATATTTGCATATATGCATATGCAAATACATATACATGCACGTGTATGTGTACTTGTAGCATACATACATACATGCACACAATTACACATACACACATACTTACATCCATACATACATACACATACACACATTTACATATACATATACATATATACATACATGCATACATACATACATACGTACATACATACATACATACAGGTGCATACATACAGGTGCATACATGTATGTATGTTCACTGACAACAGTTGTACACTTATGCATACATGCCTGCATACGCATACGTATATGTGTATACTTTTGTACATATGCAAATGTGTAAGCATCTGTACATATCATATAGACCATCGTAACCGACATGATCGCATATGTGCGCGTATGATATAGCATGCCGCAACGTGTTATAATTAGATGGGGGTCGGAATAATACGGGAGGAGGGGGGGGGGAGCGTCCTGACGGGAACAGCGGGTTCAAGTCTAGAATTGCTGACGCGCATCGTCGGGGAGGTCACGTATCCCGTCTGTTTCTCCTTCCCTTCTCCTCGTCCCGTCCCCATCACCCTTCCTGTTCCTTTCCAGCTTTCGTCAACTGGAGTGCGATCGTCGGAATACACATCATGGCCAGCATCGCCATCATCATCGTGCGTTCCTCCCGCCTCGTCTTTCCCATCTGCCTTTCCCGCCTCCTCTCATCCATCATCCCTATCATCCCTCCCATGCGTGTATGCCTTGTTTTCCTCATCATCTAGAGTAACGGGCTTCCAACTCACTGGCTCGAGATCGCGACACCAGGCTGATTAGACAACGGGAGATATTGCAAGGATGGGAGGGAGAAGACATATGAGTATAACTGGAAGGGGGTGGGAACGGAGAACCGAAGCGATGAGGATGTAGGTGGAGGTGGCGGAAGATGCGAGCGAGTGCACAACAGTTGGATGAACATGATATGGATGGCGATTGCGACCCATTGTCCATCAGACTTCAGCGAACGAGTACCTGTACTTATCCACAAGGGCCGTATGCAGCGTGTTAGGATGCAGCCCCTCAGCTATCGTAGCACACACGCCGATGCCAGACTCATCAGCGTATTCCCAATGATCCTGGTCGGAAGAAATACACGCATTTGGCCTACACCATGTCCAAGCATATGGTTCATGTGTCTGTCATTCGTGCGTCGTGCATGTGTGTGTGTGCGTGCGTGCGTGCGCGCGTGCGTGCGTGCGTGCGTGCGTGCGTGCGTGCGTGTGTCGTGGGGTCCCCTTCTTATGTTTGGGGGGAGATGGGGCACGCAAGTGGTCGAAGCATTCGTGTTCAATACTATGGCTGATGTTTCTGTCATGTGTGCGTCGTGCGTGTCGTTGGGTCCCCGTCATATATGTCGGGGTGGGGCGGGGGGCGCACCTGGCCGACGCAGTTTTCAGTCAGGTGGTTGGATGGTCTGTCATTTGCGCGTCGCTTGTGACGTTGGGTCCCGTTCAATGGTTTTTTTACGGGGGTGGGACGCGCAATTGGCCGACACAATTTTCAGTCATATGACAGATTTTTGTGTCACGTCGCGTGCGTTTGGGGGGGGGGGTCCCGTGGCTGGGGGATGAGGAGGAGGAGGGATGAGGTGAGACATCATGGCCCGTACGACACGTGCCCTACATTACCGCATTAGCTCACGGTGGTGATGTGCAGTTGAGGGCGCGTAGCGTAGGGCTTCAGGTGGTGGAGGCGGGGGATAGGGATGTGTTCGCCCGTGTGATCCGCTGGGTTGCCAGGGGATGCTTCCTCAACTATCTCCAGGAATATATGATGTTTTGGTTTCAACCTCCAGCACATGGTGTCCAGGGCCTCGTACCCCATGGCCCTGTAGAGCAAGAGGTGCCTGCGACCAAACTCTGACAGTCGCTGAGGGCTCACGTCGCAGTCCCAGGCTGCCATCTCCTCGTAGCAGCGCGAGAGAAACTCTATGCAATTCAACCTACAGGCAAGCGCAACTGAAACTCGAGATGCCAGCAGAACCAGCACGAGAGGGGGCTCGAACTAAATCAACAGCCTGCAATTGGGTGTGGGCATTCCTGCCCCGCTCCACCTGGTGCGTGCACGAACGGAGTCGCACTTCACAAGGTGCCGCAGCAGATGCACGAGCACTGGAACTAGGTACCGACTCTCGGCCGCTTTGGACTTAAGTTTGGGAGCTTTCGTGGTCTTATTCCTGAACATGGTGACCGTCAGCTTATTGAACGGAGGGTCGGTACCGATCGAATGAGCAGAAATCGCAATCAAGTTGAGCAACTTGGTCTCTGCCTGTGGCCCCATGTCCACCCTCGCCTGTTGACTGCACCCCCCCTCTCACCCTCACCATCTTCCGTCCCTCGTGATCGTGCTTGTCATAGTCATCCTCCTCTTTCTCCTCCTCCGCATTCTCCTCCTCCTCCTCCTCCTCATCGTTGCTATTGTTTGAACATGCCCGTTGCCTCCAACGGCGTTGCACGCTTCCCGCCGAGTTCGAGAAACAGTTCCCACAATATGTTTCCACACGCTTCTTGTGCAACCCCGAGGCAACCTGCATGCGTCATGCCTGGACGCAAGTAGTTCCAGGTAAACCCAGGAACCAGCATGGGGCTGAAATCCAAATCACCGTCCCCCTGTCGTGCAAGTTCCAAGTATCTCTTTGGGGTGTACAGGTCTCTGCGCCAACCAGCGAACAGATCAAAATTGGGAAGGTCGGCAACAGTGCACGGGCATCTAAAACAGATTTTGGCAGTACTCGGTCCACCCCGCCACCCCTGCACTCCGAACACTTGCTTGTACCAAGCCCAGTCCCCCCTGAAGTCGATCAATACACCCCTCACCTTCATGGCTTGCCCAGCTCTGGCCGAGCGGAGCTTGTCGCCGCGAAATGGCGACCTGGAAAAGGGGATCTGGTCGTGGCGCACGCTAGGCCATTTCCCAGTAAGCCAATAGCTGCACATCCACCCAAGCACCGCCCACACCTCGGGGTGCGTGCGGCGGGGATCGGATGTCTGGCGAGCGGGTGGTCAGTGGGGTTCCGTTCGCGCGCATGCACGCGCAACACAACTGACCACCATCATGCAAGCATATATGCTTGCACGCGTTTGCTTTGATGGAGTCCACTATACTGGGCCCAAGTCAAAGCAACCGCGTGGTGGGATGATGGTGGTCGGGTGCGTTGCTACGCAATGCCGATCGGATGCACCCGCGACCGAGCATTTCAAACACAGCACCTGCTTAAATGTGCATCTGCCATGGCATCCGCACTGGCAAACACTGCGCTGCCCAAAGCAGACGAACCACCATCGATCTCGGCACCTGTGGACTGGCATTGAGTGCGGAATCAGGAAGGAGTTTGATGCGGAGTGTGGGGAGGAGGGGAGCGACGGGGGCGGAAGGAGATGGAGGAGAGTGGGGATATATTTGCATACCTCCACCTCCCAGTCAGTGCCGTGAGGGTCCACAGGTAGACCGAGTCGCGGGTGTTGTATGGCGCGCCATCTCCCCATGAACCACATACTACGAGATTGGTCGGATCGACATCTGCGCCAATCCGCTCCAAGTACTCATGCACTGCTGGACGCAACGGCTCCTGATCGCAACTCCGACCCCGACGCAAACAACATAAAAATATGTCACGTGACAGATTTGTATGTCACCTTCATCCGTGAACCCACCCATTGGACGGATCATCTGCGTCACATCATCATCAGCAGCATCAGCAGCAACATCATCAGTGCCATACACATCGTCACCACCATCATCATTTTCGAACTCCAGAGCTCATCATCATCATCACCACCATCAGCATCGTCGTCTCCATCACCATCGTCGTCACCATCGTCGACATCATTAGTCATCACCATCATCAACATCACAAGCATCATCCAGTCCACCCAACGTCGATCCCCATACGAGTCCTGACGCGGGTCGTAAGATGTCCAATCTGATACTGCAGAGCCTGCCGAAATCTTGGCATCGAGCACCTCTGTCAGCAGCAAAAAATTCACAGTTCGAACTACTTGGGCACCAGCCCGTCGATCCCAAAGCGGTACGCGTGCCTGATACGGTGCTGGCATCCACGTTTTCTGGCGAGGGCGGTAACACATTGAAAGTTGATGTCACCCCACGCGGTCCAGGCAGTCGAGACTACAGTTGACACCGTAGCATCACTCAGCAATCCGATTGACTGAAACGCGTGGAGGTGGCCAGTCAGTCGGGGGAGGGGCATGGTTTGCATTTGTCAAGCAACTGTCCTTCTCGAGCTTCCTGCCCAAGTCCCTCAGCGCGTTCTGCCGTGTTGTTTTCTTAGCGCCGACTCGGCCCCACGACCCCAACGTATCGCACCGTGCATCATCAGCCACGCTTGCACGTGCACCAGCGCCAACTTCGATCGAGCTGAGCCTGTTCCTAGCCCAGAGACGGTGCAGAAACTTGCTGGTCTCGCCTGAGTGCTGCTGCTGCCGATGATGCTTCCATCGCTGCCGCACTCCTGTCCGCTTGGGAGGCATGCGGGCTCCAAAACTGGGTCCTGATCCGAAACTGCGACATGTTTCGAGCGTGCGAATGCGAAATTCTAGAACGACCAGTGGTACGATTTGCGTTATATGATGTATTGTTGTTGCGCCCCC
Organism: Prorocentrum cordatum; assembly: GCA_963575745.1. Taxonomy (NCBI): domain Eukaryota; class Dinophyceae; order Prorocentrales; family Prorocentraceae; genus Prorocentrum; species Prorocentrum cordatum. The sequence continues at coordinate 53,629 of CAUYUJ010015125.1, read as the reverse complement.
TGCACGGACCCACGTCACTGCGACACCGCAGTGTACAGAGAAACTCCTGCACGCAAAAAGTCGGCGTGTGGTCATCCCACCCCCGAGTCCCACCACGGCCATCATTATCATCAGTGTCATTACTGGCACCAGCATCATGATACTCGTCCCTCCCACCATGCCATCGTACCACAAGCTGTCAGCGAGCAGAAGGCTGTGATGTCAGCCGCCTTGCGTATATAAAATCGCACCTCGCCCTCGAGATACAGAACGCTGCAGCGCTGACCGCCGACGTGCGTGCATGCACCACGTCGGTCTGCAAAAGTAATGCAATCTTCCGGAGCCGCCGAGGGCCGACAACGACGACAGGCGATGTCGACGGACGAGGATTAAATAACTACGTCGGCTTCGCTGACGACGATCGACGCCGCCAACGAAGCCGACTACGGACGATTGGCGATGAACGATGGGCAACGTGCGGCGGAAATCAACGGGCGACCGACTGTTGGTTTCTGGTGTACATGGTAGATGCGCATTACTTTTGCAGGGAGTGAAAGGCCTAGCTGGCAACCTCTGAGAGCTTCTTGAAATCGTTCCAGCAGTTGCGCTCGAAGGACTTCCAGGCGGCCTCGACCATGGCGAGCTCCGCCTTCACCTTCGAAGTGTGCTGAAAGATCTCGTCCTTCGTGAGCACTGCCTTGCTCGGACAAACCAATCAATGGCGATGGGGAGCGAGATGGGGAGATGGATGAGCACGAGGAGGTTGATGATGAGGAGGGACAAAGGAGGAGGAGGACCAGGAGGATGAGGAGGGACACGAGGAGGATGCGGAGCACTACACATTGAAGCTAGAGGAGGGGCATGAGGATGGATCGGGACGAGGAGGAATAGGATGCTGAGGAGGAGCGAGATGGGTAGTCGTTAACAGTTGCATTATGGTGGTGCTTAAGCGCTCACCACGTCGCGCAACGCGATTCCCGTGCAATGATTGCACCGATCGGTCCCCGAGGTCATCGCGCGAGAAGCGCTGTCATCTTCGCGCCACCGCACCGTCGGATGCCCACGCCTCAGGGATGAGGTTGATCAGGATGATATCGATGAGGACGGGGAGGAGGGAGATACGGAGGAGGAGGAGCATGATACTGGCGACGGGAATGTAGCTTGAAACGCACGGCCCCGCGCCTTGGATCCAGGCTTGTTCGCGAGCACACCCCGCACGAACGTGGTGATGAGCTCCATCACCTGTGTGGACCCTATAGCACACTTTCCTCATGCCGCCGAGGACTGCAGCCCGAGAGGGCAAACCATGTTCTCGGTGGCATGGGGGAAGTTGAGCAGTGTCGCCCGTTGGGGGCACCAAGACAATGAAACCATGCGTGTTAGGTCAACCTGTGTGGCAATGCCACTGTTATGGTTTCGTGATATTCTCGGTGCACCTTCTTGCTCTCGGACTCGATGAAGTGGCCCGTCTCCTCGGGGTAGCCGCGCGCAGCGAGGACCTTCCCGACGTTCGGCACGTCGGTCTCGCATACCGAGCGGTAGGCGATGGTCTTGTTCTGGGCGTCGCGGAACGTTTTCTCCATTTTCTTCCTATCATCATTGAGCTCCATCTGGTCGGCGCGCTTCTTCTTCTCGGCGTCCTGATCCTCGATGGGCAAGTCCTTGATGGAGTCGAGGAAGGCCTCCTCGTCATCCCTGGCCTTCTTCTCCTCCTCCGCCTTCCTGGCCTCCTCCTTCTCCTTCTTGATACGTGCTCGCTCCGCTTTCTGAGCGACCTTGTCGTCATGCTGAGGAGGATTCTCCTGCGCTGAGATGCCGCCGCTGATCAAGCCGCTGCTGTCGCTTGAGCTGCCAGTCATGGCCTTGGTCCACCCGTCGAGGCCTTTGAGCATCTCCTGGGCTAGAGTATACCGGATGCGGGTGGGGGTGGGGGCCAAGTGGGAACCTTTCCAGACCATGGAAGACCGTTGGGTTTCGAGACGATTGGAGCATAGATTTCATAAGGTATCATGTATTGTCTACTCCCTCACGCTGTGCATAACGCCCCACAAGGCCATTATGAAGCAACACCTGCCAGGAATAGCCATCGATCGCAGACCCTTGGAGCGAACCTTAGAAAACAAATCTGTCGCCCCCATCTGTCGATTATAAAGTCAGGTGGACGGGGTGGGTGGGTGGGAGGGTGGGTGCGTTGAATTGGTATGACGTGGCGGGTGACGCCATCTTCATCCTCCGCAGTCTTGCCATGCTCGTCAGCATCACCATCATCATCAGCAGCATCAACAACACCAGCATCATCATCGTCACCATCATCATCATCATCATCATCAGCATCGTCATCAACAGCACCCATCATCATCGCCATCCTCATAATCATCATCATCATCATCATCATCATCATCATTATCATTGTCATCATCACCTGCCGCATCATCATCAACATCACCATCATCACCACCAAACCCATCAGCATACACATCATCAAACTCACCGTTGTCATCATCATCATCAGCACCATCATCATCATCGTCATTATAATCATCGTCATCACCACCACCATCATCATCACCATCATCCTCATCATCATCATCATCATCATCATCGTCATCATCATAATCACCATCATCTTCATCATCATCAGTATCCTCTGCATCCGCATCACTTCCCACATATTCGGTTGCCCTGATCGGTCCGCAGCAGCGGACTTCGCGTCGTCGGTCTCCAGCCCCGAGCTCTGCTCCACGATGGACGTGTGCTTCGTCTTGTCCTGGACGACCCCCTCCGCGTCCACGACGTAGTGGTACTCCAAGACCCCATTGTCGCGCAGGATGCTGGATCCGATTGTTGGTGCGTTTGTCGTGATGTGCTCTCACCGCACGCATCAGCCACTATTTCAGTTCCACCCCAGTCCACCCTCATCCCCGCATAGGGGAGTGGGGGGCAGCGGATGGGGATGGCGAGGATGCAGGGACGGAGTAGATGCGAATTGAGAGTATGATGGGGAGGTGCAGGAGGAGGGGCATGACAGGGATGTGGAAGGGGATGAGGTGGAGGGGGATGCGGAGGATGACGAGGGCATCATATGCGGTGAAAGCACACACGCAAACACAACAACAAAGGGGTCACCGCGAGCGCTTGTGCGGCCGCGAGGGCAGCTCCATCTTGAGCATGGCAGCGTTCTCCTCGGGCGAACGCGTGCCCGCAGACCCCGTCGCACCCCGACATCGAATCGCTGCGTGCGTCTGTTCGCTCGTCGTCGCTCCGATGTCCGTTGCCGCCAACATCGACGCGGCTCGAAGAGCCAGCGTCGATGTTGGCGGTTGCAGCAGTCGAAGCCCCCCCCGCCCCTCCCCCATGGCCAGGTGCCGATGCGCGAGGGGGGCGTCGTCCGATGACATTCTGGAAAACATGGTTTCGGGGCAGGGGTGTTGCTGAGGATGGCGGGGGCGCGGAGGAGGATGGGGCGGGAGCGACCGCGCATTAAAGACCCACACCGCTCCTTCGAATTCAAGTACTTGGGCCCCGCGAGCTCCTCCTCCGTGAGCCACACGTCGATCGCGCCGTCGGTGCGCTCGCGGGACGTCGATGTGATGGTCCTGTGGGGTGCGGATGTCACAGATTCCAACCACAGGAGGACGAGGCCCGACGTGGTGCAAAGAGGGGGGGAGGAGGAGGAGGAGGAGGAGTTGAGGAGGCGGAGGAGAATGCGGAGGAGGTGGGTCCGAGAACGATGCAGATGATGGGGGATGCGTCGGAGGAGGTGACACCATGGGCAGCTGCCAGGCGGGTTGCCTGGCTCCACATCAGAGCCAGTATCCCAGATCGGAGCTGCACCATCACCGCTCCCGCTCCACTCAGCCATCCCACCCATGTACTCCCATGTGCACCCATGTACTATTCGCCCGAGCCCTAACCCTACATCATGCCAGCTTTGCCATCAGCATCATCGGTCCACTCGATCCGCCCACCACGACCCAGATGATAAGGGGGATGGACGTCCGTTCCGCCACACACCATGTCGCATTCCCATTTCGCATCGCCATCGACATCGTCGTCGCCACCACCATCGCCACCAGCCTCATCAACACCAGGAACATCGTGATCACTATTATCGGCACGACCGCCATCCGCAGCATCATCATCAGCATCATCATCATCACCATCATCATCATCAACATCACCATCCAACACCATCACCATCCAACATCATCAGCATACACATCACCACTGTCATCAACGTAATCATGATCATCCTCATCATAATCGACACCAACATCATCATCATCATCATCATCAGCATCATCAGCATGCACATCGTACTCATACTCTAGATCCTCCAACCCCCGATATAGTTTGAATGTCCCAAGTCGGTCTTCGCGATGCAGCCGCCCTCCGATGGCTCGATGACGAACCGCATCAGCCACTGCAACTGTGTGAGAACGCCAACGGGGGTGGGGGATGCGCATTCTATATACGCGCATATCTATATGCGCCACCTCCCCCATTCAGATATGGGGAAGGTGACTGGGAATCGCGACGGGTGACGAGAACGAAGGCTATGCGAAACAGGAGGGCTGAGTGAGTGAGTGATGAAGGGCGGGGCGAAGTGATGGGGGGATGCATAGTGCGAGAGAGGAGGGATGGTGGGAGTGCGGGAGGGTGGAAGTGAATGATGAGGTGACGGACAGAGTAAGGATACCCGACGATGTGAGAAGGACAAGGGAATTGAGGGACAGGGCGAAGTGATATCCATATGGCGAGGGTTCGGAGGAGTCGGCCGAGGGGGGGGGGCTGCGGAGTGAATGAGGAGGGTGATGATATGATGATGGGGAGGGCGCGCCGACAGAAAAATCTGTCGAATGACAGATTTTTCTGTCGGCTGTTCCTCCCTGATTGCGCCACCTTCGCCTGGTCGTTCTGGGCGGTCTGGCTGTGCTGCTCGTGGCGCGCGGGGGACTGCGTGCGCAAGAAGTAGCTCATCGCGCTGAAGAGGGGCTTCTTCTCGTTGCTGTTCATGGTGCCCAGCATATCCTCCAGCTTCTGCTTGTTGGTGCCGCACTTGGCCCAGAGCTCCCTGATGGCCTTCGGCGGCGGCGCCTCGATCTTGGTCGCGAGATCCAGCTCGCGCTGCCGCTCCTTCTCCTCGGCGGCCTTCTTCTCGGCGTCGAGCCTCGCCTGCTTGCGCTTGCCGACGCTCCCCTCCGCCTTCGCCTCGGCCTTCCGCTTCGGCGGCATGGCGGCGCCCGACTGCCGAGGTTGTGGCGGCCCAATCTCTGGTCGGGCTGCTCAACGACGGCGGCGGATGGGGGACACAACACGGGTCGACACTTGTGCGAGAGGCAGGAGGGTGGCGGGGAGGATGGGGGTGGGGGGACACAGGGAAGATATAAGTGGGAAGGAGGTGGAGCGTTGGAGCTCAGCATTGAGTCCTGCGTACACCCCCCCGTCATACACGATTCTTACCGCAGCGTAGCGTCCTCCTGATACATGTATCAGGGGGGCGCTACGCTGCCCTGACAATTTATTGACTTCAGACTATAGTGTTCATGGTCGGGGTAAGGGTCCAGGGGTGAGTGGTCGGGGCGGAGTGGCCAGACAACTTCTCACTAGTGTCGAACACGTGCACCACGACACCTATCAACTATACACGCGGCGGGGGTCGACCATGATCCAGACCTTGGGGACGGGGGTCGGTTGCACGAATCACCCTGGAGCACTACAACATTTCTCCGACATGAATTTTTTGATCAGGGATCAGGCGGACCACGCGCCTGTAACCTTCAATTCATGGATAGGGCCTGCTGTCCCTATGGGTACTATGTAGACAGGCGCCTCGCGCTGCACGCAGCTGGACCTGAGCGCGCACACCCAGTGCCAGCCTATACATCGAAATTATCAAGGTCTTGCTCAGCATCCACGCCGACCGCAGACCATCCCGACGGCTCAAACGTAGAACCTCCAACAGACCAGGTGGTTCCATCCGAATGCAAACCGCTCATGTGTGACAAGCTCGAGTCTGAGTAGAACGAGTCCACGTCCGATAAATCTTCTATGATCTCCTCGACATCCTATTTACGGAGTGGAGTGGTAATCAGTTAGAGTAGATTTGGGGCTGAGATGACAGGGCCCTCGACCGCCATGTGGGATGGTGGCCAGGTTTTGTGCCGTGAGCCAGAGAACCGATGTCCATTCAACACCCCCTCCATCCCGCATGGCCCCTGCCCGTCAGTCGACTTGGTCCACTGCCACTCGACCAGTTCACATGGGCGATCACGCACTGAGCTCCCAGAAGTGCCATTTTCTGTCACCATTCTGTCGTTATGTTTTTTTCATATATATATATGGTTTTCGTGTGGTGACATAAAATGACAGAAACCGCCTGACAGAAAATGACATAAACCGAAGTGTCGTTTTTTCGTATATATATATATATATATATATATATGGTTGGACGTTCTGTCGAATGACAGGTTTTTCTGTCATTTGAGCGCCTCCAGAAACATGTAAAAACACAGGGTTTTGCAGGGGTTGTGGTTTCCGGCATTTTCTGTCATTTGGTGGTTTTTATGTTATGTGGGTGGTCAGCGCGGCCAAGCTGGCACAGAAAGATTCAAAACTAAATTACCCTTAGTCGCTCTCCGACTCGTCCTCCTCGGGCTGGGGCGGCAGCGCCCTCAGGTTGACGAACGGGTTCGGCAGCCTTCGGGTTCCATTCCTCACGTTAGCCTCCGTTTCCTCATCCACCTCCCCATCCCTCTCATGATCCGCGTCATCGTCCTAGCCCATCCGTCCCAGCATCAGGATCAACATCATCATTGCCACCATCACCCTCATCGTCAGCATCATCATCATCATCATCATCAGCAGCAGCAGCATCATCATCATCATCGTCATCACCATCGTTGCCGCCATCGTCATCCGCACCATCATCAGCATCGACACCATCATCGTCAGCATCAGCAGCATCGTCAGCATCAACATCAGCATCAACATCATCGTCATCACCATCCGCACCGCCATCATCCCCATCGTCACCCTCATCCGCATCACCATACCCATCACCATTACCACCACTCTAACCATCACCAATACCATCAGCATTAGAAGTCACCATCACCATCCTCATCATCAATATCATAACCATCACATCACTACCACCATAGTCATCACCAGTGTCATCATCATCACCATCATCATCATCATCATCATCATCAGCATCAAGGTGATCAGCCTGGTCATCATCACCATCACAATCACCATGACCACCATCAGCATCATCAGCATCATACTCATCATCATCACCATTATCACCATCATCATCACCATCATCATCATCATCATCACCATCATCATCAGCATCATCATTGTCATCGTAATGCTCGTCCCAGGCGGTATGGGGGACGTTTGGGCGACAAGGGCGCCTGGATCGCAGCGAAGGTGTCGTTGGCGCTGGCGTCGATGGCGTCAGAGGTGTTGGAGCCGACGCTGGATGCACCATCGGCGTCGGCGATGGCGGGGACGGCGCCAGGGGTGCTGGCGACGGCGACGGCGCTGGCACCTGCGGTGCTGGCGCCCGCGGTGATGCCACCAACGGTGCTGGCGGCGGCGCTGCAGCTGGCCTGCGCATCGTAGGCACCCGCTGCGACGCCCTCGGTGGCGGAGCCCTCTGTGGCGGAGCCCGCGATGTCGGCGCCCGCCGTGGCGACGCCCGCGGTGGCGGCGCCCGCGGTGGCGACCGACTCCTCTCATCATGCGGATCGGCTGCGGTCTGCAGCCACGCCCGATCCCACGCGTCCCAGTCTGGCCGGACGACGGGGGCGACGAGCGGCGCGTCATCGGAGTGGTCGGATGCGCTGCCAGCCGATGCACTCGGTAGGACTCCTCCGACACCAGCTCCGACGAACCGAACTGATCTACCTCCAGACTGGATGACCGCGTGAGCCCTCGACGAGCTCTCCAAGAGCGCTCCGTGCTGTGTGACGAGGCAGTCGGGGCAGCATTGGATGGAGAACTTGTGCGCCGTGGCGCACATGGGGCATATCCAGTGCGGCACACCGTTCTTGTCGGCGACGCAGCGCGGGCACAGCGGCGAGTCCCCTGCGACGTGCTTCGCGCACAGTGTGCACAACCAGAGTCCGTCGTCATCGCTCACGGTGATGGCCTGCCCCCTACCAGCTGGTGCTGATGCTGCCGCCGATGATGATGCGCCAGTATTGTGGTGTGGCGTCGCCCCTGGCGATGGCGCATCATCGCTGTCGAAGCGCCGCATCGCAACCCACTCCCTGATGTCGCGGTAGGCGGGCTGGGACGGCTGGTGGTCGTTGGTGCGCGTGCGTCGCGACGTCCACGGTCCCACCTGTGTGACGGTATCGTTGTTTGATTATCCATCCGTGTTGCCATTATCCTCATCCAATTCATCGTCATAATCACCATCATGGCAATACCCCGTATACATCAAGCACCACTACCAGCACCATCCCACCATCATTATCAACATCGTCATCGTTATCGGTATCACAATCGGTATCGTCATCAGCATCAACCGCAGATTCAGCATCATCAGCGCCACCCCATGTGCAGTCCCCATCGTCACCGCCAACATCTGAACCCTACACACCACCCACGATACCATATGATTTTTCAACATCCTCATTCCCAATCGGTATGTCCGATCGTGTATTGCCTATCCGATCCCCCATCTTAACATCATCAGCATCCTCATTATACTTGTCATCATCATCATCATCATCATCATCAGCACCAGCATCAACATCGTCATCATCATCACCATCATCACCACCACCACGACCAACGTCATCGCCACAGTCAACCATCACCATCACTGCGGATCCCGCCGACCTTCCGCGGCGGCATCTGCATCTGGGGGCCCACGGTGTCGGCCGTCGGGATCCCGCTCGGCATCACTTTGGCCTGGAGCAGCAGCGCCGTCGCCCGCATCTCCGCCTTCTTGATGATGTACCTCGAGGGTGCGTTGTGTGTCGCCACGTTCGACCTGGTTGTGCATGCAACTCGATGCTTAAGCATACGCATAAGCATCTCGTTACAGCACTGCTGGTCGAATGCGGTGCCGCACGACGCACCCCCACGGGGCGCCCCTTGCTGATCTCCTTAGTCCACTTGATGTCCGCGAGCGTCATGTCCTTGCACCTCTGGAACGCCTGGATGACGAACCCACAGAATCTGGCGGGGTAGGCCGCGGACTCCATCGTGCAGCGTGCCTTGGGGGCGTAAACTGACTGGCGGTGATGGCGGTGTGGGGTGGTCGGGTTGGTAGTGGCGTAGGCCGAGGATGGTCCTGGCGAGGGTGGGCATGGTGTTGACGGTGGCGGGTGGCGGTGGCGGGTGGTGAGGGGCCCCATGATGAGTGAGTAGTTCGGGGAGGATGGTGAGGAGGAAGAGGAGGACGACGAGGATGAGGAGGATGAGGGGGGTGGGGGTTGAACTCAAAGCTGGTAGCTATAATAGCTGGTCCTGGTCTGAATGAGCCGAGTTCAGATCGGCGCGCCGAACTGAACGCGATCCATTCAGGCCACTCCCATCGTTACAATCCCACATCAGGCCCCCCAGCATTGTATTGACCACCGCGCCGAGATCGGCTTGTGCCTCACGTCGCACGTGCACGCGAGGCCAAACGACATGACCCACCACGGCGATCCCCAGATGCGCAACGCCGTAGGGCCGTCTCGCGGCGTGTCGTCACCCCAGAACCTCTGGAAGGTGGATAGGCGGTGGAGGGGACGCATGGGAATGAGAGTGACACGGAGGGATCTGATGAGGAGGGAAGAGGATGGAGATGCGGAGGAGGATATGGAGGATGATGGGGAGGAGAATGATGATATTGATGATGATGAGGAGGAGGCGATGAGGATGAGGAGGAGCGATGGAGAGATGAGGAGGGCACCTGCACATGTGCGATACAGTGCAGAAATAGCCGAGCTCCACGAGCGCATTCTGCATCATGGGATGCTCGAAGAACATACTCTGCTCGACGGACTCGCATACACAGTGAACCTTTCGTGCCGCACATATTCGCATGATAATCACAACCCTCTTACATATAGCATTGCCAGCAACTATGTCCATGTCCATCTGGTCACCCTCGATGTGTGAGTGTGGCTCTGGCGCCATGCAGTCAGATAGAGTCATCGTGCATTTCCATCTGTCAGCTCGCTCTCTCCGAATCCATGATCCGTACTCTGGTGATATCCATACCAAGCCGCCTTCTCTCACCTCGAAGGGGGACGATGGTGCAGGAGGGCACACTTGCCGTTTGACAGTCATCCTCCGTGTCCTCCTCACCCTCATCACCCGCATCAGTCTCCTCCGCATCTATCCTCGTCCTCCTCATCCCCATCATCATCATCATCATCATCATCATCCTCATCCTCATCCTCATCCTCATCCTCATCACCATCGTCATCAGTTTGTTGTTATCACCATCCTTCGCACCATCATTCCCCAGCCGTCTTATTATGATCACCGTCGCACGTGCAATATACTCCTTGTCTTTACGACCCTCCTCATCAGCATCATCCATCTCATCCCGCATATTTACATTATCATCTTCGCCCAACTCCCAAATGACATAAAATTCAGTCATACGACTGAATTTTATGTCATTCGTTTCGTGCCATGTGCACCCGCGTCAGCTGGTCGCACAGCAAGTCGAAGCCGTACTCCGTGAGAATGTTGTGGTCCTCGTCGTAGGCCCAGTCGTAGTGCCACGCGCGCATCCCCGCGCGCTCGGCCTCGTGGAAGATGCCCGCCGACCCGCTGAAGATCTCGATGACGTCGAGGGTGCGTGGGCGTGCCGTTCGGCGCGCCACCTATGGCGATCCCATATCCTTCTTGATCGATCGGCACTCAAGTGCCGAGCGATCGAGAAGGATATGAGTGGGTTAAACCGACACTTGGTTAGGAGCGATCGAGAAGGATAGGAGCTGACCGCTCGGCACTTCGGTGCCGAGCGATCGGGAATCATATGATATTAACTAGTGGCGTGACAGCCTAAGGGGCAGTGAGGTGGAGGGTGGAGTGCCGAGTTTTTCCACGCGCCCACCTGGCCGATCGCCGAGAAGCGAACGCTAGAGAACCTCGACGGCGTTCCGGGGCCGCGCCTGGCAGCAGGGGGGCGCAGCCGAGACAACGAGAGGACGATGAGCAGCGAGAAAGCCCACCCAGCCCGAATGGCGACGAGGAGGACATGCGGAGATGACATGGAGGAGGATGAGGATGATGAACAGTAACATGTCCTGCATACGGAGGGGGTTGATGAAAACGAATACGGGGAGGGCCCCTCGTGGGCCTCGAGGGGACTCGACTACTCCAAGGGGAATCCGTGACCCCTCAGTGCGGATCAGGACATCAAATGGACCCCCAGGTCTGACCAGTACTCCGAGGTGAATCTCGACGCCAGACGGATGATCAGAAATTGCCAGGCTTCCAATGGGCTCCAGCCCCCAGGTCTGACCAGGACTTCGAGGTGAATCGGGCCGTGGCGACCACGCAAGTCTCAACACGGCAAACCCAATCATCAGACTGGCGAGTGTTGCCCACTCATCCCTAGCCACTCCTCCTTGATGACATCTAATGGCGGTGAGCTCAGTTTTTCTCTCCGAGCTCGCGCACACGTCTCTAGCCAGCTGCCAGCAGCGTGTCGCGCTCGGTCTGGGCCAGCTTCCGCACGGCGGACAACTCCTGCTGGGGCAGCGTCTATATAGATATGAAAGGAGATATGGAGAAGCGAGATATGGGGGGATAAGTCGAGGATGACGATGAGGAGGAATACGAGGGAACCGTTTGAGAGAACGGTGGGGTGGGGGGGTGCACGTGGGGCGGTTGAGGAGATGGGGTGGGGGGGATGTTGATCAGCGGGTAAGGTAACACACGCGCCTGCAAGAGTGAGGATGGCGGCACTGGGCCGCTGGAGGTGGACGAGGAGGAGACCCACAGCGGAGGCTGAGAAATGAGGCGAGGAGGCGCGGACCGAGGACGGCATCTCTCCCTCCCGTTATCCTCGCCCTCGCTCCTCCTCCTCTTCTCCTCCGCCTCCTCCTCCTCGTCATCCTTCCCCTCGCCATCCTCATCTTCCTGCGCCTCCTCCTCACCCCCCCACCCCCTAACAGCATGCAGCCCTTGCCATTCGTCTTACCATTTTCTCATCATGCTCACCCGTATCTTACTCCTCATCTCCTCTTCCACCGTCCTGATCGTCTCGATTTGGTTTTACCCAGGGCTCCTCGGCTGTAATTGCGCTCGGGTCGGCGGCGGTCATCGCGATGTCGATGAGCTCCTTCTTCTTGTGCTCGATCACCAGCTCGCATATCTTCCTGTTCTCCTCGGGTGTCTCCATCGCGTTGACCTGCAGAATCTGCTTCTTGATCGGTACACCAGCGCCTTTCAAGAACACCACTGATGAGACGCCATGCCCCGCCGCCACGGTCAGCAGCCACGTCGTGTCCTGCTGATACACCCCTCTCCTTCCTCCTCCTCCTCCTCCTCCTCCTCGCTCTCCTCCTCCTCCTCCTCCTCCTCCTCCTTATCCTCCTCCTCCTCCTCCTCCTTATCCTCCTCCTTCTCCTCCTCCTCCTCCTCCTCCTCCTTCTCCTCCTCCTCCTGCCGCTGCTGCTCATCGTCCTCCTCTCCTTCCCATTGGGGTATACGGGTGACGAGGAGGGCGAGTATGTCACTGGAGTGCGAAGGTGAGCCCCCTGACAGGGGCGGGCGTGATACGACACGCCGAAGAGGGATGATGAAGCCGATGGGGGGGCGATTCCTTGATGGGGTGGGGTGGCGTTTTTTTTGTGCAGGCAGCTCCTCGTCGGTCTCGGGCGCTGCTGCTGGCCGTTTACCTTTCATCGGTGCTGCTGGTTTGGCCTTTGGCTCTGGTGCTGGCTCTGCATCTGCTGGTGCTTCCTCATACGAGTCGCCAGCATCGCCGTCGTGCGCCTCCTCCTCCTCCTCGTCTTCCACCGCTGGCGGCAGATCAGCTAACGGAGCCTCCTCTGCAGCTGCTGGTCGTTTGCTCGCAGGTTTTTTCGTCACTGACTTAGCTTTAGCTTTAGGTTTAGCTTTGGCTTTTGGTGCTGCTGGTCTCGCTGGAGGCTCCAACAAGGTTCCCCCGTCCGTGAGCCAATCGTTGGTGAGCTCGGTGCAGTGCTTGAAGGCGTTGCCGTCCTTGTCGATCGTCCCGAGGAAGTGCGCCACCAAGAACCCGTCGCTCCCCTTCTCGAACGACGTCGCCTCGATGGTGGTGCCCGTAGTCATGACCGCGGTCACCGTCTTGCCATTGTACTGGGCGAAGATGGGGTACACGTCCTCCTGCGACTCGTCCGACTCGTCGTTCGCCTGGGGTGTGTCCGCCGCAGCACCACGAAGCTTGATGAACGGATTCGAGAACCGAGGACGAGCCATCTGCTTCCGTGCTGCGGGCGGCGACATACTCAATGGCCGAGCCGTGATGAGATCGAGCAACTCTCTGAGCTCGGCGGGCGCCTTCTCGCGAGCCGTCGCAGTGAGCTCCTTGCTAACGGTTCCCGACGAAGAGGGGGTGTTACGGAGCAGTACTAAGGCACGGATGGTGGCCGTGCACGGGGCGATCGCCCCGTGCACGGCCACCATCCGTGCTTCGAGGCCGGGATGATGACGAGGATCTCATCGCCTCCTCAGCCCGACCTCGAGGTCGGGATGAGGAGGCTGATAATATGAGAATTGTGAAAGCGGTGCGTGGTGAGGAGACGGAGGAAATTGACCAGGGGGCGAGTGACAGAACCATATCTGGAGAAACGTTGTTTTCTGTCGTGCAAGTGTTGCGTGAGACGCAGTGGCGACAGTGTATTGATGATGGTGTTGACGATGGCGATGACGACGATGCTGATGATAATGACGATGATGCTTCTGACGCATAGCGGAAAAGTGGAGCTATCATGGGAAAACGAGGGAGTTTGGGGGGGAAATGGTTGACAGGATTTGTGGGAGATCGAGGAGGGGGCATCGGATGGAGGATCGGTGGACATTGTGTGTGTCCGTGCGTGCGTGCGTTCGTGCGTGCGTTCGTGCGTGTGTGCGTGCGTGCGTGCGTGCGTGCGTGCGTGCGTGTGTGTGTATATATGTGTGTGCGTGTGTGTATGCGTGCGTGCGTGCGTGCGTGTGTGTGTGTTGCCTCTCCGCCAGCGCAGTCCCGCTGCCTTGCCGCCGACGCAAACGGCGTGTGTGTGCGTGTACGAAGGAGTGGGAGGCGGGTGGGATGGCGGGAGGCGGGTGGGATGGCCCACCATCCTCTTCGGGCCTCGCCCGCCTCCCCATCCCCATCATCACCATCATCATCATCATCATCATCATCCTCATCATCATCATAATCATCATCATCCTCATCCTCATCCTCATCCTCATCCTCATCCTCATCATCACCATCGTCATCATCATCATCGTCGTCGTCGTCGTCGTCGTCGTCACCATCGCCATCACCATCACCATCACCATCACCATCACAATTATCATCACCGCCACACATCCGCCCGTTTCTCGTCCAGGATCCTCATCCTCCTCATCGGTATTTCGAAACTCGTGGTCCTTGTGTTTGATGCGAACGTGTCCGAGCATCACGCGCAGCTTCAGGGAGAACAACTCTGGTAATGTTGGTGGCGGCGACCCCATGGACCGCGACACCCGCCGCACGTGCGGGATGATGGGCTTCTCCGCGTGCAGGTGCGCGATCGCAACCGATAGGGGGAGGAACGAGAGCATGACTGCACGGGCAGCAAGAGGAGGAGACGGAGGAGCAGGACGACACGCACGAGGAGGATCATGGTGATGTTGATGATGATGGCGAGGATGAGGGCGGGACGCGTCCCAACCTCGCCCTTATCATCGGCATCACCATCATCACCATCATCATCATCATCATCATCATCATCATCACCATCACCATCACCATCACCATCACAGCTTCATCCTCCTCGTCGTCCTCATCGTCCCCATCTCATCTCATCTGCGGATGAGATGAGACGGCAATGCAACGTGGCTGGTGTTGAAGAGGAGGGGGAGGCGATAAGGGGTACACGTTACAAGGGGCGAGGAGATGAGGAGAGGTTGCAGCCGCTAGATCATTGTGGTTGTAGTGCCCGCCCCTGGGGTCCAACATCAGCAGCGGCGCTGTCACGTCCTCGGGGGAGGGGCGGTTCGGCGGAGGAGTTCGAGGAGGCTGGGGCGGAGGATGAGTAGGAGGGTGAGGAGGCCGAGGATGGTCGAGAAAATGAAGAGGTGCGGGTGATGATCAGAATGGTAGAGACGATCATGAATTGATACGGTGATGTGGCTGGTGACGATGATGAAGATGCGGCTGATGGTGATGAGCATGAGGGCGATGGTACTCTCAATGACGAGGGGGTGGAATCTTAACACGATGATGACGATGGCATTGTGAGGGTGCATGAGGGGTAGGGGCTAGGATGATGAAACTTCTGGTTACGTGGGCTGTCCTTGTACGTGCAGAGGGCCTCGATGTCGACCCCGATCTTTGTGTCGTTCGAGCCGTAGTGGATACCGTTCGTGGTCTCGAGCATCTGCTTCCAGCTCGGGCGCAGCGCGTCCTGCGATGGATACCCATCCGCCGCCGCCTCACCATCATCCTCGATGTCATCAGTCCACCTCATCCCCTTCATGTTCATCCTACTCATCCGTATCCGTATCCTTATCCTCGTCCTCCTCCTCCGTATCCTCCTCCTCGTCCTCATCCGTCCTTATCCGTATCCTTATCCTTATCCTTATCCTCATCCTAATCCTACTCCGTCTCCTCCTCATCGCCACGCCCGATGTGCGCATCCCATATCATTTTCTCACCTCGTCAACCCTTAGCCTCCTCCGCCTCACCCCGCCTCATCCCGCTTGTCTCATACCACCTCATAATCCCCATCCTCCGTCATTTCCTTCTCCGCGCCCGCCTCCTCCCCATCATCATCCTCTGCCTCCGCCTCCTCCATTTCATCCGCTGTCCTGCACTGCCTCGTGCGTGGCGCCATCCTTGGCGACCCAATTTCGCGTGCGGCCCATGTCGGGCCACCGCCCGCGCGGACCCCGCGCCACTGGCACAGCCAAACGGCTCAATTGCCACAGCGACGATGCATTGCAGATGATGATGATGATGATGCTGATGATGATAATGATGATGATGATGACGACGATGATGCTGATGACGATGGTGGTGATGCTGATGCTGATGATGATGGTGATGATGCTGCTGATGATGATGATGAGGATGATGATAATGATACTGATCATGCTGGTGATGATGATGGCGAGGATGCTGATGCCGATCGCGACGACGATGATGCTGCACGATGCTGATGCTGATGGCGGCGACGATGGTGATGATGACAATGCTGGTGCGTGACCAACACGTGGACAACACGTTGACCCGTGAGGGCAGCAGGATATACTACACCATGTTGATGCTATTGATGATCCAATCGATGCTGACGATGGCGAGCACATGATGGCATTGACGGCGATGGTGGTGATTGTGGTGATGCTTGGGATGGTGTAGGGCTGAGGGGAACGGGCGGACGACATGCTAGATGTGGGAGCGGGCGAGGGAGGGGGAGCGAGCACGGGGGAAAGGGATGTGAAGGAGTGCACCGACTCACCATCATCATCACGATCACCATCACCAACGCCATCGCCGTCATCATCGCCAACAGCATCATCATCATCATCATCAACATCATCGCCATCATCATCATCATCATCATCATCATCATCATACTCATCATCATCATCATCATCATCATCATCATCATCGGCATCATCAGCATCATCACCACCACCACCATCGTCGTCATCAACATTGTCAGCATCATCGGCGTCGTCATTTTCATCATCACCGTCACCACCATCACCATAATCTTCCCCATCCCCCCTGTTGCCCCCTACATCCCGCGTCACGCACCCATGCAAATGACAGAAAAATCTGTCAAACGACAGATTTTTCTGTCACTCAGTCCCTGGTCAGTAGTTTCATCATTCTCCTCGCCATCCAATCCCTTCATCACTCCCATCCTCTTCCAAATCCTACTCCTCCTGCTCCTCCTACGTATCCTCCTGCTTATCCTTCCTGCTCCTCCTCCTCCTCCTCCTCCTCATCATCATCATCATCATCACATCCCTCCCCCCTTGCCGCGGGCGCGCCTCCAGTCGCCATTGGCGCTGGCGGCGGCCATGGCGCGGGCGGCGCAAAATGCGCCCACCCCCTTCCCGCGCCCTGTTCGGGAGGCGCGGCGGCGAGGAGGGCGAACACCGACAGCCACCGACATATGTATCATATACATATGTGTAAACATATACATTTATGTATCTAATTGTGTCTGTCTCATTCCAATTAGCTATATACTTGTATGCGTATGTATATGTGTATGTGTGTTTAGTTGTGCGTACTGTGATTACATAGACATATACATTTACACACCTGTATATTTATGCATATATAAACATACATTTGCATATTATACATATATGTATAAATATATATGTAAATATGTATATACATATATACTTGTATGTATGCAATATATATATATATATATATATATATATATATGTATATGTACATCTATATATATATGTGTATATATACATATATATATATGAGTGTATGTGTATATATATATGTATTATATATAGTTCCCGAATAAAGTATTCCGGAACACGCTTCTTTTGGACACGACATAGC
Organism: Prorocentrum cordatum; assembly: GCA_963575745.1. NCBI lineage: Eukaryota > Dinophyceae > Prorocentrales > Prorocentraceae > Prorocentrum > Prorocentrum cordatum. The sequence continues at coordinate 35,904 of CAUYUJ010015125.1, read as the reverse complement.
AGGAATCTGACTATGTATTCCGGTCCCGACATCATATAGCAGATCCAGCTTTCCATCCTATCTTTGGCGGGAACATAGCAGGAATTGTAGGATCGGAGCCTCTGGGTGCCCTGGCTGCTGACCGCTGACCAGGCGCGACCCGCGGCCCGGCCCCCCGGCGCCGCCGCGGCTGCTGGAGCTGCACCCCACCCCGCGGACGCTGCGGCCGCAACGGGCGCGCATTGGGCCAGGTGGGGGAGGATTCAGACCTCCTACGTCACAACCACCTGGCCCGCGGCCCGCGGCGGCGCCCGGCGCCGCGCGGCGCGGCGCCCCGGCGGCGGCGGCGGCGGCTGCGCGGCGCCCGGCGGCGGCGCGCCCGGCGGCGGCGCGCGGCGGCACGCGGCGCGGCGGCCGCGCGTGCCGCGCTCGCCGAAAGGCCCCGGGCTCCCCGCGGACTCGGGAGCCCCGGGGCCACCGCCGCAGGACGAGGAGGAGGAGGAGGAGAGGAGGAGGAGGAGGAGGAGAAGGAGGAGGAGGAGAAGAAGGAGGAGGAGCAAGAGGAGGAGGAACGGGACCCGTCGCTGATCCACGCCCCCCTTATCCATGCTTGCGATCGCCCGACACTCCCTGGGCCCCGTGCCGGCCCCGCTCCAGCGCGGCAGGGTGCACAGCTTGGCTCTGGCTCCGGGGGCCGAGAGACCCAGACCCCCGACGTAATGCTTTTGTCCTCACGTCGACCCTCAGAGGTCCCGACCCTTTCCCCATGACCGGCTTTGCATCCTGAGTCGTTGTTTGGCGCTCCCGAGGCCCGGTCAGGGCCCCCGGAGGCCAAAAATGAAGAAAAACCTTCCGTGATGATTATTTCATTACTCGCGGGGGTCTGGGGACTCTGCACCGCAGCATTCCTGGGCCGAGGAGCGACGACGCCTCGGGAGGCGCCAAGGCGGCACGGTGTACAACGAGCCGCCCGCGGATGACTCGGACGCCCGACATGGGTACGGACAAAAATGGGTACGGTGCCCAACAACAACTGCTGCCCAGAATCGACGGCGGCCGCTGTCGGGCAGGCAGTCTTCTGACTCAAAGGGACAGCGTCCGCGGCGGCGCAAACAGCGAGCCCTGCTCAAAATGAACAAGAACTGCTATCAGGCATCGTACCCCTTCCCTCCGTACAAATTTCGCTCGTGCCGAGGTAGGGAGCACTGGGTGTAGGGTTAGGTCGGGCGTGTCCCCCTACAGGCAGATCCTGGGCGACGAATTAAAGGCACTCAAAAAAAATACCCCACAATAGTCAAAGATCGTCAAGAAATCGACCCCAGGCTATTTCCCTACCTAGGCTCTGCCTAGAAGGGTTCTTACTGTGTTCTCTTGGAGGGCCGGGCAGTGGAAATCGCCCCGGGCGGTTCCCCCGGCATCCGTCCCGTGGTTCCCCCAGTTACGTCCCCTTAGCTTAGCGTTGCTTATATCATCTTAGCTTGACTTATTTCATCTTAGCCTAGCTTAGTTTCATCTTAGCTCAGATTTGTATTAGCTTAGCTGACCTTCATCTTAACTTCGCCGAGCTTTAGCATAGCAGAGCACAGCATAGCATAGCAGAGCGTAGCACAGCATAGCGCAGCACAGCATATCATAGCATGGCGCAGCATTGCATACCATAGCACAGCATGGCGCAGCACAGCACAGCATAGCACCGCGCAGCATAGCATAGCATAGCATAGCATAGCATAGCAGAGCATAGCACAGCAGCAAAGCAAAGGCAAAGCAACAGCAGCGACAGCAAAGCAAAGCACAAGCAACGCAAAGCAAAGCAAAGCAAAAGCAAAAGCAAAGCAAGGAAAGGCAAAGCAAAAACAGATGCCGAGCTAGCCTCGACGGCCGGACCGGAGCCCCGCAAGCAGTGCCTTCCGTGACCAAAGCGAAAGCAAAAGCAAGGCAATGCAAAGGCAAGGCAATGCAAAAGCAAAAACAAAACCAATGCGAAAGTGTAGATGTAGATGTAGGTGTAGTGTAGATGTAGATGTAGGTGTAGGTGTAGATGTAGGTGTAGATGTAGATGTGAGTCTCGCTGTTGATGTTGATGTAGATGTAGATGCAGGTGTAGATGTTAATGTAGCTGTCGGTGTAGATGTAGATGTTGCTGTCCTAGATGCTCCAACTCCTAGGCAGGGTCGCACTGGGATATTTTTTCCATGTTTGAACATTCCTCCTGCAGAGGGACAGGCCCGACTGAAGGGAAGGGGAGGACTGGCACAGGGAGGGACACGTCGGCCTGGCATCGGCCACAAAGATACGTCGCCGACAGAGGTCGGCGATGGGGCCCCGGCAATGGTGCATCCGCACGCTCCTGTGCAGGCTGGCCCCATCGGGGGGCCCCTCTCGGCGATCCATGGGCGATCGGGGGTCGATGCATCCCCGCCGGCGCCTGTCCCCCCACCACCGTTGCCCCTGAAGCAAGCGCTCCCAACTTCGCGCTTCGCGCTGCGCGAAGCGCGAAGTGCGAAAAACTTCGCGCTCTCGCGCCGCCTCCCAGGGGAGAAGAGGAGGATGCGGAGGAATCGGAGCCGAACCGCGAAGCGCGAAGAGCTTCGCGCCCTCGAGGGCGCCCTTGCTGAACTGCCAGACCCCCGACGTCATGACTTGTTCATGTCTCACGGCGTCGACGCCGTCTCCCGAGACCGGCTTCTCGTCCTGAGTCGTTTTCGACGGTCCCGAGGCCCGGGAAGGTTCAGTGGCAACGCGTGCAAGCCTCCCATACCATCTTGTCGGCTCCTGCGAATCGGCGGTAATCGACGCTAAATCGACGCTCATCGACGCTAAGTCGACGCTAAATCGACGCTAACCGACGCTAAATCGGCGCTACCTCGTCGACTCCCAGACGCTCATCGACGCTAACGGCGGAAGGAAGAGGGCATACCCAGGCTCCCACGATCTGCTGCCGCAGTGAGGGCCTCCGGAGGCAGAAAATGACGAAGGACCTGCCACCGTGATTCTTTCATGACCCGAGGGAAAGCTGGGTATGAGGAGCGCCGGGGGGGGGCCTCCTAGATGGGGTCCGAGTAGATGGGGTCGGAGGATCGCACCGCATCGCCGATGCATCGGCGACGCCTCGGCGATGCACCGGCGATACATCGACGACGTGGGCGATGCATCGGCGCCGTCGACGTGAAGCAAATCGGGCCCACATCGGGCCGTGACGGCGATGCATCGGCAATGCGGCGCTATCCTCCGACCCCATCTACTCCGACCCCATGTACCCAGACCCCCGACGTAATGATTTTGTCATTACGTCGAACCCCTGAGATCCCGACCCTCCGACCTTTTCCCCATGACCGGCTTCTCGTCCTGAGTCGGTTTGTTGACGCTCCCGAGGCCCGGTGAGGGCCCCCGGAGGCCAAAAATTAGGAAAAACCTCCCGTCGTGATCTTGTTCACTGCTCGAGGGGGTCTGGAGGAGGAGGAGGAGGAAGAGGAGGAGGAGGAGAAGGAGGAGGAGAAGGAGGAGGAGGAGGGGAGGAGGAGGAGGGGAGGAGGAGGAGGAAGACGCTCCAGGGGGTCTGGAGGGGGGGGGGGGGGGCGCGGGCGCCCGGCTCCCGGGCGGCTGCCGTTCGGCGCCTGGGTCGTGGTCAGGAGGCCCCCGAGCAGCCTGCCGGGGCGCCGGCCGGCCGCCCGCGGCGCTGCTCCTCTCGGAGGCCCTCGGAGCGCTGCCCTCGCGGCGGCCCTCGATGGGGGCCTCTGCCGGCCGCTGCTGCAGCCGCGGCGGCCACCTGTGAGACGGCAGGAGGCTGTCGAAGGAGGGGGAGCCAACGGAAGGTTCCTGCGCGAGGGTCGCGCGGCCGTGGGCGCTCTTTTTCTCTTTCCTGTGCCCCTGGGGGGCTCCGCGTCACCACGGCTGCACTCCCCCCGAACGTCCTGGTCAGAACGCGCTCTAGGACAGGCATGGACCCGAGCATCCTCGCGTCGCCTCATCTAGGGGCTTCTGTCGAAGAGGGACGAAGTATATCAGGATACGGTGTCGAAGGACCCAGAGGTCCGACGCTGGGAAGCAGCTGGAACGGCGGGTTTGGGGGGCCGTTTTCGGCCTCCAGGGGCCCTCCCCGGGCCTCGGGACCGTCCAAAAAAGGACTCACGATAAAAAAAACAGCCCCTGGGAGCCCCCCACCCACGCATCGAACAGATCGGAACACAACTGGAGTGGAGGGGTTTGGGGCCGTTTTTGCGAGACAGGGATTTGTCCAGATCCAACGCCTGGGAACCGAACGTCCTGGTGCATCAGCGGGCGGTGGATATGGACATATGTTGGCCCCCGGGGGCCCGAATATATCCATATATCCACCGCCTGTGGAGGTCCAAGAAGATCGATCCCCCAGGCCAAGGTGATGGGTAACCTCCCGCCTCGGAATGTTAGGCCTCCGGGGGTCATCGCCGCGTCAAAAAACAGATCAGGACGAAAAACGGGCCCTATAGTTAGGTCGGGCATTTTGGTAGACCCCCGAAAAATGTTCAAACATAGTCAAAAAAATTCGCCGGCCCAACGGGCCAGAGGCGTGCTAAGATCTCCGGTAACTGGTTAACAACTTTTTTAGTTCGCGCGCGCGGGGCGGCCCCTGGGGGTCCCCCGGCGAAAAGTACCCCGCCTGAAGCCCGGGAGCTATTACTCAGAGATGGTGGCCTTTTTTCGACACCCCTCACGAGGATTGTGGCCTCCGAGGGGGGTGCACTCGACTACCCCGCCCCAAGAGGTCCCCAAGAGCCCCCCCAGAGGCCCAAGGGGGCCCCAAGACGCCGCCAAGGAGCCCCGAGAGACCCCCAAGAGGCACCCAAGAGGCCCGTAGGAGGCCCCAAAGATGCCCCCAAGAGGCTTCAAAGAGGCCCCATAGAGCGCTCGAGGGCTGGCGGAATGAGCGAAGCGATTAAATCAAAACATCGTCGCCAGACGATGCTTTGCCTATTGTTGAAGATTCCTCCTGCAGAGGGACAGGCCCGACTTGACCCTACAGGGAAGAGGTCTGGCCCCAGGGGCCGCACGCACAACTGGGAGCGCCCGGACGTCTGGGGCAGAGGAGGGCGGAGAGGCAGGCGGACGGCTCCAGACGCGCTGGCCGTGAGAGCCTGGCGCCGTTTTTTTTGTTGTCGAGCTGATCGTCTTCGTTCGCTGTGGGCCCCGGGACCCCCAAATGCTCCCAACCAACTTCGCGCTTCCCGCTCGTCAACAGAGGCGTCGGCTCACCCGAGTTCCGGCTCACTCGAATCTTACAAGGGCTCCCAACTTCGCGCTTCGCGCTGCGCGAAGCGCGAAGTGCGAATAACTTCTTGCTCTCGCGCCGCCTCAGAGGAGGATGAGGAGGAATCGGAGCCGAACCGCGAAGCGCGAAGCGCGAATAACTTCGCGCCCTCGAGGGCGCCCTTGACCCGTGTAGTAAGGATGCGCGATAAGGATGCAAGGGCCTTGGACGCCCAAATCGAAGCTCTTCGAGCGGGGCGCGGCCAGCGAGCGTGGCGAAGGATGGGCCGAGGGGGCAAGGATGCAAGGGCAGCCTTGGCAAGGTTACCCACCCTTACCGTGCGAGTTGACTGTAATACAGGTCGACGCGGCTCGAGAGAAGTGGCGCAGGAAGATGGGGATCCTGGGTGGGAAGTTAGGCGAGGGCTGCTAACACCGTGGCTGCTAAAACGGCCCTCCCGGAAGGAAAAAACAACTTCCCAGAATGAGGCGCGGCACGCGAAACAGTCAACGGGCCTCTTCCCAGAAGGACGAAGACAACTTCCCGGAGGCCGATCTTAGCAGCCACGGATTTAGCAGCCCTTGCCTGGCTTCCGACTGGGGCTCCAGTCGCGATGTTTGTCCGCGGTGCCTCGACTGTTTGGAGACGTCGGCTCTCAGGGGCCATTCCGGCGCTGCTCGCGGAGGCTCCCGGCGCCCCCCGGCGGCCCCCCGGGGGCTCTCTCTCTCCCGTCCGTGCGTGCTGCGCGGCTGCGGGGCGGGAGAAGGAAACACGAAGCCAGGATGAGGACAAAATCGGGCGAGAACAAATCGAGATTCTCAGATCCCGCGGCTGTGGAGGATGTCTCGAGGGGAACGAAGAACGGCATAAAAGCATGGAACAGCTCAGAGGTCCGCGCGGATTTTTCGGATCGGCGCTGGGCCCTCCCCCTTGGCGCGCCGGAAGCGGCGCCCGAGGCGCCGCCAGGGGCGTCCAGCGCGGATCCGAGAAATCCGCGCGGACCTAGTCGCTCCCCTAGTCTCAAGTCGGGCATGCCCCTCTGCAGGAGGAACATTCTGTTTGGGACCACTGTTTTGGATATTTTGACCAGTTTTCATTTTTCTAGCAAAATCAGCCTGTAGGGGGACATGCCCGACCTAACTCTGGAGGACGTCTCGGGGAGGAGGAGGCGGAGGAGAAAGAGGAGGAGGAGGAGGAGGAGGCGGAGGAAGGGAGGTAGAAGGAGGAGGAGGAGGAGGAGGAAGAGGAGGAGCAGGAGGAGAAAGAGGAGGAGGAGGTGGAGGAGGAGGAGGAGCAGGAGGAGGAGGGAGAGGAGGTGGAGGAGGAGGAGGACGAGGAGGAGGAGGTGGAGGAGGAGGAGGAGGGAAACGAGGAAGAGGAGGAGGAGGAAGACGTCTCGGGCATCGCGGTCTCCTCAGAGCGCTGCGTCAGACGCTCTGGGAGCGCGCCGGGGAGCGCTCTGGAACGGCTGGCCGCCTCGGAGGGAGCCGGCCGCGCCAGGATGCCTCGTCCTGGCCTCAGGTCGGGCGTGCCCCTCTACAGGAGGAATATCCAAAAATAGCATTTGCTATTTAGGAAAAGGTCTGGGGACGATGTTTTGCACATTTCGCAACTGTTCGTTTTTCAAAACAGATTTTCCGTATTTTTCTTCGTCGTTCAAAATCAGCCTGTACGGGGACATGCCCGACCTAATCCTGGCCCCGTGTGAGAGGAGGGGAACGAGAGGCCAGCCGACGGCGCCAGACCGCGCAGGCGGGGGCCGGCGGCACGAGGCGGGCGGGCGGGCATGGCCGGGGGGAATGCTCGGCCAAGGGAGGGACAGTGAATGCAGGGATCCCACGAAGGACGTACGCGCCCACCCGCGTGCATGAGCACGGCCACCCAATCCGCGAGACCGGCCGCGTGATACGAATGCTCGCGCAATGCGTACACTCGAAACCAGCGTGGATTCATACACGTGTACATTAGTAGTCTCCTCCTCCTCCTCCTCCTCCACCTCCTCCTCCTCCTCCTCAGCCTCCGCCTCCGCCTCCGCCTCCACTTCCAACTCCGCTTCCGCCTCCGCCTCCTCCTCCTTCTCCGCCTCCTCCTCCTCCTCGTCCTCGTCCTCCTCCTCCTCCTCCTCCTCCTCATCATCATCATCATCATCAGCAGCAGCAGCATCATCATCATCATCGTCATCGTCATCGTCATCATCATCAGCAGCATCATCATCAGCATCATCGTCATCGTCATCGTCATCGTCATCATCATCAGCATCAACATCAGCATCAGCAGCAGCATCATCATCAGCATCAGCATCATCATCCTGCTCTTCCTCCTCCTCGTCGTCCTCCTCGTCGTCCTCCTCGTCCTCCTGCTCCTCCTCCTTTCGCTGCCGAGTCTTCGCCGGTTCTTGGAGAGATCTCCCAGCCTCGTGCAGCCCTCCTGCAGCTGCGCCTCGACGGGGAGCGTCCTGGGGATCGCCTGGATCGGCCGCCAGGGAACCGAGTGATGACCCGACAGCCAGTGTCGGGAAGCCCCGGGGCAAGTGGCCCCGGCCTCTGGGGACCCACGCTGCGAGGAGCAGGAGTTGGAGGAGGGGTGGAGGAGGAGGAGGAGGAGGAGGAGGAGGAGGAGGAGGAGGAGGAGGAGGAGGAGGAGGAGGAGGAGGGGGGGAGGAGGAGGAAGAGGAGGAGGAGGAGGAGGAGGAGGAGGAGGAGGAGGAGGCGGAGACGAGGAGGCGGAGGAGGAGGAGGCGGAGGAGGAGGAGGAGGCATGAGAGACAGGGAGGGAGGAGGGAGGAGAAGTAGGAAAAGGCAGGATGAGTGGAGAAGCGCAGTTGGAGGAGAGGGGGGATCCTGCCCTTCGCAAGCCTGCTCGGAGGCCCTCGGGGGACCCTCGGGGGGCTGCCGGAAGCCTTCGGAGACCCTCGGACCCTCGGCGGCTCGCGAAGGCCGTCGACGCCGTGGTTTGCTGGGCGGCCGCCTCGCGTGCCAGAGTGTGCCTGAGGGGGACCAGGCCGAGGAGCCCGTGTGGGACACCGCCTGGATGGTTCGCTCGGCCAGGCGGCGTGGAACCGGTGCCCGCCCGCGGGGTTCCGGCCGCCCTGCCCGTCGGGACCCGCCCGCCCGCCTGCCGCGAAGGCCATCGGCTTGCCACCGCTCGGGCGCCCGCTCCCCGCGGAAGTTTCGGCTTCGTGCGCTCACGCCTCGCAAGATGATCCAGGATGCTCCCCGATAGTCCTCGCCGAGAAAAAACGCACACGTCCGAGCGATGCCAGGTCAGAAGCGATCGGAAGCTCTCTATAAGGGGGCCGTCGGGCGGCCCCGACAGTTCAAACATGGGGCCCTGACACCCAGGTCCCTCAGAAACCCCAGTGGCCACTGGACACTGCGGCAGCCACCCGTATGAATCCATGGGAACCCAAGCGGCCACCGGACAGTGCGACAAGCACCCGATGAACCTCTAAGCACGCAAGCGGCCAACAGACAGCGCGATGGACAGATCCGCTCTCTTACAGCACAGGTGCGTAAGAGCCCCTCAGTGCAAGCACTGTGTTGGTTAAAGGCTGAGGGCGAGATTGGTGGGGGTTCGTCTTCAGAAGCAGGATGGGGTCCTGAGGACCAATGGTTTGACTCTGGGGGAACAGACGATACCGACACCGATACTCACTGGGTCCCTGCTGGGGTGCGCCCTGGCCCAGGGTTCGAGGCGAATTCGACCGTAGCGACGAGGGGCTTCCCTTCTCTGCGAAGATTAAACTTGGGATCCCTCTCCTGTCCTCAGGGCCCCATCTTATAACCGCCGACCAAGGCGGCGACAAGGTCTGGCTCAAGAAAGGTGACTTCGACGACGATGCTGGGGGGGCCTCAGGTCGGGCTGGGGGGCCTCGGGTCTGGCGAAACCAGCCCTGCTTTGCATATGGGAAACGGGTCCCGAGGGAACCGGGCCCTGAACCCCTGGGGTCTTCCCCCAGGACGAGCTCCTTCCGCTCGAGTCGTTTGCTGACGGCCCCTTGGCCTGTTGAGGGCCCCAGACCTCAGGACCAGTTTCCCTCAGGACCCGGTTCCCCCCTGGCGGCTTGTCCAACGAACCCTTCTGGCAGCCTGCGGCCAAGAGTTCAGCTACACGAAAGGGTGACCCTGGGCAAGACAAGAGTGACCGTTGGCGGGTGGCTTTGGGGGGCCGCGAAGGGAGCAGAATCCAAGCGAACAACCTGCTACTATCGCATCGAGTTCAGCGATCGGGGGACCCGAGTGGGCCCGCACTCAAAGTCACTCCGGCGAAAGGTTACGCTAACGCGTAGCCCGAAGAGTGAGCTACTGCCGAACAGCGACCAGCGCACCAGCACAGAAAGAGTCGTCGCCGGGCGGGGCGCACCCGCCGAGCAGGCCGGCGAAGGCGACGCCGCCCACGACCTGCGGTGGAGCAGACTGGGAAGTCCCGCTACCAATATTCCTCCTCCTCCTCCTCCTCCTCCTCCTCCTCCTCCTCGTCCGCGATCTCCTCCTCCCCTTTCTCCACCTCCCTGTCTTCCTCCTCCTCCTCCTCCTCCTCCTCCTCCCTCCTCCTCCTCCTCCTCCTCCTCCTCCTCCTCCCCTTCCTCCCTCTTTCCTCTTCCCCTCTTCCTCCACCTGTTCCTCCTCCTTTTTCCTCGTCCTCCTCCTCCGCCTGCTCTCCTTTTCTATCTGATCTCATCTCATCATCATTCATCAGCATCATCATCATCATCATCATCCATCAGCATCGTCCATCATCATCACATCACATCATCATCATCATCATCATCATCAACCTCATCATCATCATCATCATCATCATCATCATCACCATCATCATCATCATCATCAGCATCATCATCATCATCATCATCAACATCATCATCATCATCAGCAGCAGCATCAGCATCATCATCATCACCATTATCATCATCCTCATCATCCTCGTCGTCCTCATCATCCTCATCATCCTCATCATCATCAGCATCATTAGCATCATCATCGTCATCGTCATCCTCGTCATCAGCATCATCATCAGCATCATCATCAGCAGCAGCATCATCATCAGCAGCAACATAATCATCATCACCACCGACACCATCACCACCGCCACCCATCCTCATCATCATCACCATCATCAGCAGCAGCATCAGCACCATTATCATCATCAATATCATCATAATCATCATCATCATCATCATCATCATCTTCACCATCATCATCATCATCATCATCATCATCATCATCATCATCATCATCATCATCATCATCATCTCACCATCGTCATCATCGTCATCATCATCATCATCCCCATCTTTATCCTGGTCTTCATCATCAACGGCGTCATCATCATCGTCATCCTCGAAAGATCATCGCCATCATCATCAGCAGCAACATAATCAGCATCATCAACATCATAAGCATAATCCGCCGACCCCAGAGGCGTGTCCGGGATCAGTGTGGGCGGGCGACCTTGGCAGCAAACGTACACTTTCAATGGGCTTGTGCTTAAACAAGATATGTGCGTTTCCTTCAGAAGTCAGTGAATCCGCCGACCCCAGAGGCGTGTGCGGCCTCCGCGTGCGAGGGCGACCTTGGCAACAAATGTTTACCTGTTTCCACTCATGCATTGGACTATCGTTGTACATACCCCTACTCGACAAATCCGCCGACCACCCGAGGCGTGTGGGACCTCTCTGTGTGCAGTCACTTCTTAACATGCCTCGGTCTTGTCCCTACTCGACATATCCGCGGACCCCAGAGGCGTGTGAACATTTTTGTGCTCATTCACGTCTTCTCATGCCTCGGCCTTCTCCCTATTCGACACATCCGCCGACCCCAGAGGCGTCTCGGACATCTTTGTGTGCATTCACGCTTCCTCCCTGGCCCTTTCTCGCCCAAAACCGACCGATCCCTCCCAACTCGCCCCGACCGATACCCCCCACCTGGCCCCGACATCGCTATCCCAGAACCTCTCTTCTTGGGACCCGCCACCCCACGATTTCTCGCCCCAAACCGACCGATACCATCCCCCGACCGATACCTCCCACCTGGCCCGAGCATCCCCACCCCCAGTACCTCTCTTCTTGGGACCCCCCCCCACCCCACGCTTTCTCGCCCAAAACCAACGCTTTCTCGCCCAAAACCAACCTCGCCCCCCACCACGCCCCGGCATCCCCACCCACGGCACCTCTGTTCTTGGGACCCCCGACCCGACGATTTTTCGCCCAAAACCGACCGATATCCCCCCCCTTCGCCCCCCACCACGCCCCGGCACCCGCACCCACGGCAGCTCTGTTCTTGGGACCCCCAACCCTGCGATTTTTCGCCCAAAACCGGCCGATACCCCCCACCTCGCCCCCCACCACGCCCCGGCACCCCCACGATTTTTCCCCCAAAACGGACCGACACCCCCGACCTCGCTCCCCACTACGCCCCGGCATCCCCACACACGACAGCTCTGATCTTGGGACCCCCGACCCCACGATTTTTCACCCCAAACCGACCGATACCCCACCTCGCCCCCCACCACGCCCCGGCATCCCCACCCACCCCAGAGGCGTGCGGGGACTCCGTGTGCGAGGGCGACCTTGGCAGCAAACGGTTACCTTTTCCCACTCATGCATCGGCATCTCCTTGCACATACCCCTACTCGACAAATCCGCCGCACCCCAGAGGCGTGTGAGACCTTTTTGTATGCACTCACTTTTTGCCATGCCTCGGCCTTCTCCCAACTCGACATATCCGCCGACCCCACGGCAGCTCTGTTCTTGGGACACCCGACCCTGCGATTTTTCGCCCCAAACCGAGCGACACCCCCCATCTCGCTCCGGCACCGCCACCCACGGCAACTCTGTTCTTGGGACCCCCGACCCCACGATTTCTCGCCCCAAACCGACCGATACCCCCCACCTCGCCCCGGCACCCCCACCCACGGCAGCTGTGTTCTTGGAACCCCCGACCCCACGATTTTTCGCCCAAAACCGACCGATACCCCACACCTCGCCCCGGCACCCCCACCCACGGCAGCTCTGTTCTTGGGACCCCCGACCCCACGATATTTCCCCCAAAACGGACCGACACCCCCCACCTGGTCCCGACCGACGCCCCCCACCTCGCCCTGGCACCCCCACCCACGGCAGCTCTGTTCTTGGGGCCCTCGACCCCACGATTTTTCCTCCAAAACGGACCGACACCCCCAAACTGGTCCCGACCGACACCCCCCACCTCGCCCCGGCACCCCCACCCACGGCAGCTCAGTTCTTGCATCATCATCATCATCATCATCATCATCATCATCATCATCATCATCATCAGCATCAGCATCATCATCATCATCATCATCATCAGCATCAGCATCAGCATCAGCATCAGCATCAGCATCAGGGCATCCGATCAGCATCAGCATCAGGCAGTCATCAGCATCATTCAACAGCAGCACTATCATAAACATCCACCATCATCATCATTCATCATCAGCATCATCATGATCATCAGCATCATCATCGTCATCATCATCCAGCCATCATAATCAGCATCATCATCATCACCATCATCATCATCAGCATCATCATCAGCAGCATCATCATCGGCAGCAGCATCATCACCATCAGAATCATCATCGTCATCGTCGTCATAATCATCATCCTCAGCAGCATTAGCGTCATCATCCTCATCATCAGCATCAGCATCAGCAGCATCATGGTCATGCTCATCATCATCTGCATCATCAGCAGCAGCATCATCATCATCGTCATCATCTTCATCATCGTCATCATCATCAGCATCACCAGAAGAATCAGCAGCATCATCAGAAGCATCGTCGTCATAATCATCATCGTCGTCGTCCTCATCATCATCATCATCATAATCATTCTTTCATACAATGCGCGCACACATTTCGAAGTCATGCCAAGAGCATCAGCAGCATCATCAGAACATAATATTCTACCGCTCGCGCGCTAGCGGAGCTGTCTCCGAGTCGCGGCGCGGCGTGCGCGCGCGGGGCGGCCCAAAATGGCAGGCCCGTCCCGCGCGCTCATGCCGGGGCGCCGCGCGTCAGGCGGGGGAGTCCGCCTGCTCGCCGTCGACGGCGAGGCAGCGCCCATCAGCCTTAGATTGGGAGAGGAGGGAGGGGGGCAGAGAAGCTGCGGAGACAGCAGGAGCTTGCTCACAGAGAATAGAAGAAGCATTCTCCCGCTCGCGCGCTAGCGAGCTGTCTCCGAGCGCGGCCGCGGCGTGCGCGCGCGGGGCGGCCCAAAATGGGCAGGCCCGTCCCGCGCGCTCAAGCCGGGGCGCCGCGCGTCAGACGGTGGAGCCCGTCTGGTCGCCGATGTCGGCGAGGCAGCCATACCCGTGCTCAAGGACCTTGCGAAGTGACAAGGTTTTGGCGGGCGGCCGCAAGCAGGGCAGGCCAAGCGGCGGGGCCGACTTGGAGGAACGAAGCGACAAGGCGGTCGCTGGCGGTGGCGAAGAACAAGATTCGAGCCCGTGCGTGCTCGGGCAGCGCAGCAAGAACTGTGGAGGCGGCGGCGGCTTGCAGGTAGCGCTCGGCACTGGAAGCTTGACGCCAGCGCCCTCGCCAGAAGACGCGGGGGACGTCTTCCGTAGCGATGTAGAAGTCTGTTGCGCCAGAGCCCCGCAGACAAGCGGGCGTCAGGTTGAGCCCCTGACCTGCTTTGGCAAGAGGGACGCCCAGAGCCAAAAGCAGATGATTCCACCGAGTACGGAAGCCGCTCGCGCCGAAGGGGGCGAGAGGATCGGTGGAAGCCAACCTCCCAAACACTTGATTCAATATCTTCACCGTGCCCCGATCGGAGCAGCGAGCATGTTGCGTCGGGTACGTTCTTCTGGTCTTTGGAACAAGAATCGAAAGAAAAGCACCCCCTTCAACTTCGAGACGGTCGCATGGAAGCGACAAGTCACAGCGGCGTGACGCCAGCAGTTCGCCAGGCCTGAGGAACATCGTGAAGCCCATGAGCAGCAGCGCCGCCATCACAGGCCAGTCCCAGGCGAGACAGAGCCCGACCATGGCGCGCAGCAGCGCGCGTGGCAAGGGGGGACGGAGCTTTGGCGGCTCCGCAAGCTTCCATTGTTTCGCTACGTCCCAAGCTTCTGTCAGAAAGGCCTTCCAATGCGGATGGGCGCTTTGGATTCCTAAGATGGCATGGACCAGAATATAATGAGGGAAACCTGCATCATGAAGCCACACGCCGAAGGTCGCGAGGAAACGGGCGAGAAGTATCCCGCTTCGGTAAAGTGTGGCGGGTGGCACGCCAGTGTGTTCTGCTAACCACAGCTCGAAGGCATCAATCGATCTCGAGCGACGGTCGAGATACGCGGAGGTGAGGTGAGAATCGCGCACGAAGGGAGTGCGCGGAGGGCGAGCGGGCGCGGACGGCGCAGCCCGACTAAGCCCTTGGCCTGCGGTCGGCGCCGCGGCTCCCAGAGAGATGCAGAGGCCGCAGACGCACCACAGGATGAGCGCAGGGCGGCCAGGGCTTGGAGAGCTGATCAGCGTGGCGGCCCTCCTGCGCCTGGACGCGTAGAAGGGCGGAACGAGGGCGTCCCGCCCGTCGGTCTCGAACCCCGACGCCTCCGCCAGCATCGCCCGCGCCGAGCTGAAGGATCCGCCCATGTTACGGTAGGCACGGCGAGCCCCTGCTTCGATCTCGGCTGGCAGAGCGTCCCCTCCCTCGAGGGTCGCCCAGTCAAAAGGCGGGCGCGGCTCGGCACGCGCAGCTGCGGCTGCTTCGGCAAGCTCGGAACGAGCTGCCGAGGACGTGAGGCCCGAATGATGTGGAACGGGCACCACCTCCGCGAAGGCGTCGAGGATCTCAGACGGAGGGGAATGGGATCCCCACAGCGCTGCTGGGATGGCGCCGTGACTGTCCTGCACGTGGTACAGAAGGTCGAAAAGGCAGGCCAATTTGCCCGCGCGCCGCCGCTGCTCGATCTTTGAGCCGAGCCCGATGCCACGGATGGCGCCCGCCCCCATGGCTTGGAGGTCAGCATGCGCGGGGATAGCCTCGGGCTCGACGACGGCCACGTAAGGATGCAACCACGAGGCCTCGTCAATCGGCTCGGCGCCGCCTGTCTGAAACAGGCGCTTGTAGGCGTGCAAGGCCCGCAGGAGGCAGTGCAGGTCATCCTTGCCCTCGGGCTCGGCGGCCCCTGCGGGTGCGAAAGACCTCAGCCACGACGCCGCGCTCTGGAAGGCAGCTTGCCAGGCGGGTCCCCACCTCACCACTGTGATCTTCTCACCGCCGATGTTGAGGCGCCACGCTAGGGCGCTGGCGGCCCCTGGAGGCAAGGGCTGCTCAGCGGCCGCAGAGGCCGTGCGCCGCGCTGCGAAGGCTGCAGCCGCGGCGCTTCCAGCGTCACCGCTGTGAGAGCCGCTGAGATGCAGCTCGGGCTCTGAAGCTCGGCCAAGCGCGGGGCCGCTCAAAGACCCCCCTTCCTCGGCGGCACGCCCTCCGCCCTGCGGGTCCGCAACAGCATCGCTGGAAGAGCGCATGCCTACCGAAGTCGGAGGGGCCTGAGCAGCGGAGTCCGCGCGGGAGCTGCCTGCGAGGGCGACGCCCGAGCTCGCACCATGGCGGGGCGCGGCTGGCCGCTGCGAAGTGGCGGGGCTCGGGCGACGCTTCGGAGCGACTCGAGGGGAGCGCACCTCGCGACGCCCAGGCGACGTCGCTTGACGCGAAGGCGCACGAGAGGAGTCGCGCGCGTCCGCTCGACTAAGTTCCTGGCCTGCGGCCGACGCGCGGGATCGCGACGCCGCACGCCCACCAGAGTGGTGACGGGGTGGTGGCGGCGGCGGGGGGGCGGGCCGCGGCGTCTCGGAGCCTGCACGCGCGCCGCGGCCCCGAGAGCGGCTGCGAGCCGCGGCGAGAGCGGCGGGCGGAGAGGCCTCCGCGCGGCGAGGGAAGGCCGCCTGCAAGCGGAGGAGGACCTCGGGGTTCAGGCCCGCCACGACGCGCTCGAGGTCCACCGAGGAGTCAGCGAGGGCACTCAGCACGACGTCCTCGAGCTCCGTCGGAGAGTCCTCCTCGCACGCGGGCTCCGCTCTCGAGCGGCTGCGAGCGCTCGCGGGCGGAGACCCGTCAGGAGTGTGCGGGCCCTCCGATGCCTCCCCCGCCGGCGGCCCCGACGGCTCCTCAGGCGAGATCGAGCCGTCGACGGGAGGCGAGGAGCAGCCTCCCGAGGGAGAAGTGTGATCAGTCCCGTACGGGTTCGGAGACCGCGCGCGGCTGCGGGCAGGGCTGCGGCTCCGCGGTGGAGGGCCCACTCCCGCGGCGGAGCTGGGGCGTGCCGCGCCTGCCCAGCGGCGCGCATTAGCAGTGCGACGCGCCCTGCGGCCCGGCGTCGTGGCGGCCCCCCCCTCAGGGGCGGGGAGCGCCGCCATCGAAGCTCGCCGTTGCTTCTTGGCGCGCCTGTTGCGCGCGGCGCCCGTGCGCGAGGCGGAGTGCGGCGCGTGACCACCGCGATTGGGCTGGTCCTCGACTGCTTCGTCCCGCGGGCCCAGGCGGGCACGGACCGCGCGCCCCTCACGACGGCTGAAGCTGGACGCTGGGTCGTCGGCAGGCCTCGCCAAGGCGCGCGGGTCCTCAGCCTCCACCTCGGCCAGGGAGCGCCCAGTGGACGACGCGGGGGCGTCCCCAGCACGAGCGGCACGATCCGCGTTGGCGAGGCCCGTCGAGACCTCAGCGTTGTGCAGGACGGCGCGCAGAGTTTTGCGCCAATCCCGACCCAGCTGGACGGGGGCCGTACGCGGCAAGCCCGCGGCCTCACGACTGGCGGCCTCACGCAAGCGTCGGAAGTAGGCGCGATCGGCCATCCCTTCCGCGAGCTCGGCACGAGCGACGGCACGCTCGCCTTCGCCGCGTGCAGGAGCCTGCACCGTGCGCCTGGTGGCGTCGGCACGCGCGGTGCGGAGTGCGTCGAGCTCCACGCGGCCGCGCGACACGGCGGAGGCGAGGATGGCATCAGACTCAGCCGCCCGCGTCGCGAGGGCAGACGAAACCCCGCTCCTTGGGAGAGGCGCGCCCGAGGCGGGGAGGGCAGCCCGAGGGGCCAGCTCGGCACTCGCCAGGGCGACCCGCGAAGAGACCGCTTCTTCGAGCGCCTGAAGGGCCATGGTCGACCCAGGAGCCAGCTTGCCCTTGCGGGCGCCCTTCCCTGCCGCTTTTGCCTGGGCGTAGGCGCGAGCGGCAGGACCGTCACCGCCCGTGCTAGGACCAGCGGGCGGCGCGGCGACCTGCGAGAGGGCCTGGAGCAACACTGACTTGGCGTCACAGAGCTGCTTCCACTTGAGCGCGCGGGCTGCTCGCTCATCGGCCCCCAAGTGCGCAGGAGTCCTGTCTGGATGGTAGACTAGGGACTGGCGCCTGAAGGCGGCTTCGATGGTGCTGCGCGAGGCCCCGTCCACGACGCCAAGCAGTTGGCGAGAGGCGCTCACCCTGGCCGCTCGCTGGAAGATGCGGGGGGTAGCAGCCGTGGCCCCCTTTGGCGCTTCCCGCGAGCCGACGCGCGACGAGCCCACCCCGATCGCAGGCGGAGGGGCCGCCGCGGCCTTGGAGCGGAGGGCCAGAGGCGGAGCACGCTTGGCGGCCGGGGGAGCCGAACCTGCGCTGGCGGCGGCAGGGTCGGGGCCGTGCGAGCCGCCTCCCGAGGACGCAGACGCTTTGGGCGTGGCGTCTGCCGTGGATGTGAGAGGCCGTTCGCTGTCAGCGAAGAGCGCGTTGCGAGGCCCGCGACGCTCTCCGCTGGCGAGAGCAGCTTCGCTGCTGCTCTCGGCGGCGCCCGAGGGGTCGAGGGCTTCGCCCTGGGCGCCGTCGCCGGCGGCGTCGGCGGCCATCCCCGCACCCACCGAGAGGGGGGGGGCGGCCGCCCAACGGCGGCTGAGCAACCCCTCGGGGCCTCGAGCCACAAGCTGCGCAACAAATCGGCCCCAGAGACAAGTAGGGAATGACGAGCGGGAATCGGCGCACGCGATGCAATCAAAGCGAGTAAATTATCCTCTCTCTGCTTCCACTAACCAGGCGGGAGGGTCACGGGACGGGGGCCTCACCGCACGGTTGCGCGTGGGGTCGTCGGCCCTGTGCACGTCCGTGGGCACGTACATGCCTCCCATATATAAACCTCCTCCTATCACATAGGGCAAAGTGGTCGAGAGAACATGAGATAGACCAGGAGAGCTGCTGCGCCCGTGCGCGGTCGCGCCCAAAGCCACTTTTGAATCCAGGAGAACGGGGATACGAGAGTCAGGGAGGCGAACACAACAGTATTTGCACAGACTCTTATACACTGTTGTCTCAAGGATATTAATGTGACGAGGCATGCGAAACTCCCATTTGTACGCGAGCCGAAAGCGCAGCGCCTCTGATAGCTCGGCGACCCAACGCGGCGCGACGGGGGGCTCAATAGACGGGAGCCCCAGGTCGTGATGCAGTTGGGTGAGCTCAGGGCCCAAGGGCACGCCGCGGCTGAGCACGGCGAGGAGGCTCCGATTGTGCAGAATCGTGTGCCACCCCCCGTGCTCCGATCTGCGCCACAGCTCGGCGGAGAGCTGCGGGCTGATAGGAGCGCGGACAACGCCCCCCCAGCCGAGAGACGCGTCCGTACCGAACACCTCGGGGCAAGGCTGCGCCCGAAGGTCGGTTATAGCCGTAAAGGCTAAAAAGGTGCAGGCCAGAAGCTCGTCGCGAACATAAGGGGGCAAATCGTATTCGATGCCCTCCTCGGTCGCCAGGCGCGACAAGAAGTTGTAGACGTGCGTAAAGATGGCGAGCACCGGGCGGCGATAGAGGAAGACCTGGACCCAGCAGCCCACAAGAGAGGCTAGCAGGGAGCGTGTGGTGATCCCGAGGTAGATTTGGATCAGGGTCAGCCTGCACAAGGCCACCGTCCGCACAAGAGGAGCGCAGACGATGCCTATGCGCCCCTCCACCTCGGCGCCCACCACCACCTTGTGCGTTTCGCCGCGCGCGCGCTTGCCTGGATGCTGTATCAGGCCCACGCGCGGGTAGCCCGCATCACAGGCGGCAAAGACCTCACGATCACGGCGACACGGGTCGTCGGGGCGAGGAGCGGAGCCACGCCACGAGAGCTTCTGAAAACCTGTATGGTCATCAATATTCAGCATCTCGACAAACGGGCCCCGCGGGAAGGGCGAGCGGTGGACAACCTGCTCGTGAGGCCGCAAAGCCCCGAAGCTGTGCAAGACGCCTTCATGCGCAGAGTTGGCAATCTCCACAGCCATGTTGTCGCCCATCGCCAGAGCATTGAGGCAGGGCGCGACATCCACACCTTCAAGCTCGGGGCGCCAGGCTCGAAAGGCCTTGAAGCGAGATGATGGCAGACGAACGCGCAGGGCGTTACGTCTGGCGCGCGCGGGAGGGACGCGGAAAGTGTAGTAAAACTCCCGTAGGTCGTCACAAGAAACTGCCAGCCATTCCCCAGGTGCCAGCCCCAAACGGCACAGCAGGAAACCTTGGCCAAGGCGCTGGGTGCTGGACGAGATTGAAGCACAGCGGCTGTTCACGACCGTTGGGTTCAGGATCAGCCTGTCGAAATCGCTGTCCTTCGGTACCCTGAAAGCTCCACAGGCTTCATCCCAGGCGAGGTCCGAAGCAGGAGTCAGGTACAGGGCGCCGCAGGCATCCCACTTCTGGAGTAGGGCCCACAGCTCGGCGCGGTCCATATGGACGCGCGCCCCCTTTTGGCCAGCAGGCCACTCTGACGCCGGTAGCCGCATCACCTCAGGATCGATGAAAGCTTCGCGGACTCGAGCGTCGGAGAGGAAAGGAACGGGATCAAACTCTGGCGAATAATCCCACTTTATGCGAGACGCCCTGACTTTCAAATCGAAGGGCTCGGCCTGGGTGGAGTCCCAAGCCGCCGCAGTCGCCAACGAACCAGGCACAGAAGGAGCGCTGGTCGGGCAGTGCCGCATGGGGGCGGGCACGGAAGAAGAGGAGGTGAAGGAGGCCTCCAAAGCTGCAACATGGGTGGCCAGGCCATGGAGCGAGACCTCAGTGGAGTCGAACTTGGCGAAGGCTCGACCTAAGTCGCTCTTGCCGCCACGGGCGAGGCGAACTGCGATCCGACACAACCGTTCGATACGGGTGCGGACGCCCTCCTGGCAGGGCGAGACCGTGGCGCGGACGCGAGCCTCGGCGGGAGCGAGGCTAGGATGACCCAAGGTGAGCCAATTCAACGCAATAACAGAATACTGCGCGAGCGTCCGCGCCGCGCGCCGCAATCTCCAGCGCTCCCTGCGCCTCGCCGACAAGCCGTCAGGCGGGGGACCAAGAGGTGGAGCAGGCGGGCACGGCCAAGGATCGCGGGGAAGCGGCCCCAAAAGGTACGGGTCGTCCCTGTCCATTGCACGCATAGATGAGCGGGAGAAGGATCCAAGAGAACATCGAGCACCCATCCCAACCTGGGACAGCGCTGCCGCCCAGTGGGTGATATCAATGTTCGCGCCTGGAAACAGGCGCAGCAAGGCAGACAAGTCAGCGACGAATGGCGCGACTTTGGCAAGAGCAGCAGGGGTGCTTGAAGGAGAACAGGCACCAGCAGGGACACCAACCTCAGGAGCTGCAGGCCCCCTGGAGGGCGCGCTCGACTGAGGCAGGCGTCGGCCAAAATGGCCGAAGGGATCCGAGAAGCGGTTCGGAGCAGAGCGAAGGGCGTGGTGGCGGAACGTACTCCTCCCTGCGGGGCCGCAACAGCATCGCTGGAAGAGCGCATTCCTACCCTCACGCCCTCGCTGCGCCCAAACGCGCCTCGCAGCCGCAACAGCGTCGGTGCAGACTGTGCGCGGCGGCGTACCCCGGCCCCGCGAAGGCCCACCCTTCCAGGAGGCGGGCGCCAAAGGCGCCTTCAGTCCTTCTTGGGCACCGCCTTCGGTGCCTTGGAAGCACCCTGGGACTTGAAGGGGGGCTTCGAAACCTTGGGCTGCTTGGGCTGATGAGGTGGATGCTTGGGGAGCGCGACGGCGCGCTCGGCGTCGAGACGCGCCCGAAATGCTTGCAGCTCCTTCACGTATTCGCCCTGCGCCGACAGCCAGCGAGGATCCACCAGGGGTGAGAACGGGGTCTGGGCCTCGCGCTCCGTGTGACGACTGGTCACGCGACACGGGGGAGGCTCCAGCCCCGTGAGGAACCAGGCGGCCTCGAGATAGCCGCGGTCCCCCGCCAGCTGGTCGATGAACATGCACTGACACGTCAGTAAAGTCTGGACTCTCTCGGGGTTGCCCTCTTCGCAGGCCCGCCACAGCTCGGCGCTGAGGAAGGCGAAATGCGTCAACAACTCGTGCGTCGTCGGCTGAGCCCCCAAGGGGCTGTGCTCCCGAAAATACTGATGCATGGCCATGGGGGTCACGGCGCTGACTTCCACGCCCAGGACGCGGGCCAAATTCTCCTTCATCAGTCCTCGCACGTCGGGGCCGTGCTGTATCAGCGCTTGCTGCCACTCGCGCCTCCGAGCAATGCCCCCCATCTGAGCCGATGCGGGCGCGGGGTCGCCCGAGCTCGTGGGCGGAGATTGAGCTGAGTCGCTCAGGGTCCCCAGAAGCGGATGGACGGTTGGGCGATGGCCCCGCCCCTGCTGCAATAGGAGGGACTGGTGCAGGCACTGTAGCATGAGGCTGAAGTCCGTCGGATTGGCCGCATGGGGCGGCTCTGACCCGTCGGCGCCGCCCGCCTCGGCAAAGCCGTCGGCCGCAGCGGGATGGGCTAGCCCAGGTGGCGGCGGGGGACCCATCGTTCCGAAACCGGACGAAGGGGCCCGAGGGACAGCAAGAGAGCGCGCCTTTTCCCACGCCGAGACCAGCGCGGAGGTCGGACCCTTGGGACGCGCGGAGACCCGCTGTGGGGCCACGGGCGCGTGAGACAGGACGGCCTCGATCCCCGCAGGATCCAGCCCGAGGCGCGCCGCTTCGTCGCTGAAAAGCTGAGGCACCTCGGGCCGATCGCTCCGGGCAGCCGGCGCGGGGCCCAGCGGCTCGGGTCTGCCGACCATCGTGGAGGCCGCGTGGGCTGCAAGCAAGGCGCGCATTTCGGCAGCTACTTCGGCACGGGTCATAGGAGCCCCGTCGTCCAGAGACGCCGCAGGGGCACCAGGAGCGATCGGAGCGGGACCCGCGACCCGTGGCGGCGCGGCGGTGCCCGCGCGCTTCGCGGGCGGGCCGCGCGGCGCTCCAGCGTCCGCGGGAGATCGCGCACTTGGGGCCGTGCGGTCGGCTTCCCCGTCGGCCGCGAACCCCTCGGGCTCCTCCATCTCGTCGGCAGAGTGATAGGGAGTAGCCCGATCGGCCCCTGGGAGCGGCTCTTCCCCTGCAGTAGGCGGGGCGCCGTGCAAGCGTGCGTAGCCCTCGCGAAGCACCCGAACCCCCGAAGGATGTGGCCAATAGACGCGGCCGCGCACCTCGGCGAAGGGAACGATGACTGCGTCCTCGCCGACCTCTAGAGGGTAAAGCGACTCGAGCTCGAGCTCTGCAACCTCGATATCTACGACGAGGACGGATGCGGTAGTGGCGAGCGGCCGTGAAGCGGCCCCCTGGAGCTGGACGTCCACTAGCTGGAAAGGGCCTATCATTCCCGCAAAGCCATCCGCCTCGGCAGCCTCGAGCTCCGCCGTAGAGCGAAAGGCGCCAGGCAGGGCCAGAAGGATGCCCCCTGCTCGAGACGCGAGGGGGATAGCTGCCCAGCTGGTGTCGCCGTCGTCTAGGCGCCATCGTGCGTAGTCGCGAGCCGTGGGAGCCGCGAATGGGTAGAGCTCGGGCCATAGAGGCCCTCCGCCAACTGGTGGCAGCTCAGCCATCAATGGGCGCTGCCGTGGGAGCTGCCGCCCGAATGCTGGGCGTCTGCCCGCTCGAGCGCTCGAGGCCGAGGCGGAACCCCGTAAGCCAGCGCTCGCGCCGCACGGCGGTCCTGCTCAGGGGAAGCAGGAACCGCACCGCGCGGCCAGGCGGAGGCCCTGAGCCTCCGCCACACGTACGGGCCCAGCAGCCCGAAGCAGCAGCCTGCGCAGGCGCTGCACGCGGCCGTCACCCAAAGGAGGGCGACGACCGTGCTGAGCAGCCAGGGAGAGACCCCGCCGCTCAGATCCACCGCCAGCCCGAGGCAGACGGTGGGGCAGGCGGAACCCGCCGAAGGGAGGGGGCAGTAAGCCCCCTCACCCTCGGACGAGTCCGCCTGCTGGATGGACCAGGCAGGCGCAGGAGGCCCTTGGTCCTGAAGCACAGAGAGGGGGGCAGACACGAGCCGCTCGTAGAGCGCGGCCCGCAGCCCCCTGAAGAAGATCTCCCCAGCGCCCCCGAGAGCCGCTTGTGCGACCGCCTGCATAAGGCGTCCGCACGCGCGGCCGACGGGGGGGCACTCGGGCAGAGAAGCTGCGGAGACAGCAGGAGCTTGCTCACAGAGAATAGAAGAAGCATCATTATCATTGTCATTGTCATCGTCATCGTCATCATCATTCTCACCAGCATAATCATAATCATCAGCATCATCAGCACCTTCGTCATCAGCATCACCATCACCATCTCAATCATCATTATCATCATCATCATAATCAGCATCATCAGTATCATCAGTATCATCATCAATATCGTCATAATCCTTAGCGGTGGCATCAGTATTGTTGATATTGTCGATAATACTACTCTGAAATATGATTATCGTTATCATTACCCCCAGCATCATCATTATAACAATCAGCATCATCATCACCAGTAGCATCAGCAGCAAAACCATCAGCATCGTCATCATCATCGCTATCACCTGTGTTTGTGGTGTGTGGTTTGTCCAAAACAATCGCCACCACCACCACCACCAACGCCACTATCATCATCATCACCATCATCATCAGCAGCATCATCATCTGCATCAGCATCATCAGCAACATCAGCATCAACATCATCATCATCAGCAGCCGCCTTAGCATCATCATCAGCATCATCATCAGCAGCATCATCATCAGCATCATCATGGTCATCATCATCGTCAACATCAGCACCATCATGGGGTCATCATCATCAGCAGCATCACGGTCATCATCAGCATCATCATCATAAGCATAATCATCATCATCATCATCGTCAAAATCATCAGAATCATCATCAGCATCGCCAAAGCATCAGCAGCATCATCAGAATCATCATCATCACCATCGGCATCGTCGTCGTCATCATCGTCATCAACACCAACATAATCAGAATCATCGTAATCGTCATCATCATCATCGTCGTCATCATCATCATCATCATCATCATCATCATCATCATCCGCATCGCAAGAAGCATCAGCAGCATCAGTAGCATCAGAATCATCATCGTCACCATCATCATCATCATCATCATCATCATCATCATCATCATCATCATCATACTCATCGTCATCATAATCGTCAGCATCATCGATATCAGCATGCACATCCTCATTATCATCATCAGCATCACCATCACCATCAGCCTCATCATCGTCATCATCATCAGCAGCATCATCATCACCATCATCATCCATCATTGTCAACATCACATCACCACCATGAGTATCACCAGAATCATCAACATCACCAGCATCATCATGCTCGTCGTCATCGTCATCGCCATCGTCATCATCATCGTCGTCATCGTCGTCACAGACATCGTCACCGTCATCCTCGTAGACCTCTCTGATTCTCATTGTCCAGCAAGGCGGGCGACACCGAGCGCGCCGACAAGCACGAGCTCGAAACGAACGAGCAGCGAGCGGGCGCTCCGCGAAGCATGACAACCACGACGGCTGGGCGCAACTAGAGGGGCGACACCGCGAGAGGCAGTCTCCGACTCGGTCGGGGACCTACTGACCCCGGTGAATCCAAACCCGGGGCAGTCGGGCTTGCAGGATCCTGCACGATCCTGCGATGGGGAAAAGAAAAGGTACCGCTATCGCTACTCCCTAGACCTCTCCCGGGGTGCGTCCTGACCCGAATCGCAAGGCGAATCCAGCGAGGGCGGCGAGGGCCGCCCAGGAGACCAAGAAGGGGGAAAACGAGAGAAGGAGGCCCAAGTGTGGGTACCTTTTCCTCCTCTGATGCAAGATCCTGCAAGATCCTGCACCCAGACCCGGGTCAATGCAGCCCCGGCACTGCAGGACCCCGCAAGACCTGGCGCCCCGGCTGACCCCCGTTGGCATGGACCCCCGTCTCTCGAGCCCTGATTTAGGGCTCGTGGCCTGCTCACCAGCCCCTCAGCCACGGGGCCTGGCGAGGAGGAGGAGGAGGAGGAAGAGGAGGAGTAGGAGGGGAAAGAGGAGGAGGAGGAAGAGGAGGCAGGAGGAGTCCGGGCAAAAACCTGCAGCCTGGACGCGGCCGCAAAAAATCTTCGCAAGACACCCAGCCCAGAACACCCGCGCGCTGGATGCACCCGGCGGGAAGCCCAGAGTACCCTGAGCGCGGCAAACTTCTGCAACGGCCGCGAGAGGTCACCGCGCAGCGCGCGGAGCAAAGAAACCCAGGGTACCCCGGCGAAAAGCAAAAGTTCTTGATGCGCGCATCGACGGTACCACCCCTGAGACTAGAGGCCTCGTATATGGGGTCCGAGCAGATGGGGTCGGAAGATCTCGACGCGTCGCCGGTACATCGGCGATGTGTCGGCGATGTATCGGCGATGCACCAGCAACGTCGGCGATGCGTCGGCGACGTCGGCGTGGAGAAAATTCAGCCCCACACCGAGCCGCATCGCCGATGCATCGCCGATGCATCGCAGATGCATGGGCGATGCGGCGCGATCCTCCGACCCCATCTGCTCCGACCCCATCGAGGAAGCCTGAGTTAGGTCGGGCCTGTCCTTCTACAAGCGGATTCTTGGGCGAATCATGAAAAATCCCCCGAAAATGCCCAAAGATGGTAAAAACAAAATCGTCCCCAGACTATTTTGGGGGACTATTTCTGAATATTCCCCTGGAGAGGGACAGGCCCGACTTGAGCCTAGAGAGACCCCACGCCTCGGTCGACGGTGGACCTGTCCACCCCGCCTCTGGTCGGGGGCGGCCAAGAGGAGGGCGTCCAAGAGGGGGGGGCGCAATTCATGGCCGGCGGCACGTGCGGGGCCCAGGGGGAGAGCCAGGGACGTAATGAAATGAGATGAGGCGCCATGAAATCTGGGGAAATATCATGGCCCATGCCATGATATCCCCCCCCCAGTCATCGCCCCCCTCTTTGCCGCCCACGCCTCTGGGCCGCTCGGCGATAGGGACGCACCGAGGGCCCTCGCCCTCGCTTAACGCAGCTGGGCCCAGGGGGCCACGGGGCCGGCACCACGCGCGCCCCCGCGCGCTCCCTGGGGGCTCAGCCCTCGGGTCGTCCTCGCTCCCCGCCCTCGGGTTGGGTCGGGCATGTCCCCCTACAGGCGGGGCGAAGCCCATACCCCGATAGAGTCAAAAATAATCACAAACATCGTCCCCAGACTATTTTTGTACTATTGTGAAGGATGTCTCCTGTAGAGGGACAGGCCCGACTTAAACCCTCGGGTCGCCCCGCGGCCCCGAGATTGCAACATCGCAACAAGTCGCGGCTGATCCGCGAGGATCCCGGGACCCGAATCTGGGCCGAGACGCCCTGCCCAGACTCCCGGCGTGGTGATTTTTTCGCAACATCGAATGCCAGAGGTCTGGACCCTATCTTCAGGACCGGTTTCTCATCCTGAGTCGTTTCTTGACGGTCCCGAGGCCCGGTGAGGGCCCCCAGAGGCCGAAAAGGGCGAAAAATCTCCCGTCGTGACTTTTCCACAACTCGAGGGGGTATGGGGGCTCGACAACCATCGAGGCGCCAGGATCTCAGGGACTGCTGTCGCCTCTACGACGCGAATAAGTAGGGAACCGAACTCTATGCACCGACGCTTTTTCCGGCCGGCACCGAACTTTGCACAGGAAAGCGGATCCTGGTGCATACGGGACCCGGGTGCTTCATGTTTCGGTCCTTCCTCGGGGCAGCGGAGAAACAAGCATACGCTAAACCACCCCGACGTCGTCCCCGACCCTCAAAAAGTCCTGGGACTTGAGTATCGTGCAACCGATCTCCATCCACAGCGGCGTGGCCTGGGCCCCTCTGGCCGATTGACCCCCCTAGATGGGGACATAGGCCGTTCCCGTCGGGCTTCGAGGGGCATATTGCCAACTGGGGAGGGGTAATTTGGTGGGGGCCTCGAAGGGGATGGGGGTGGGGATGGGGATCGTTTAACGGATACTGACTCAAAAAGTCCTGGGATTAAGTCGGGCCTGTCCCCCTACAGGGGGAGTTTGGGCGAAAAGTGGAAAATATTTCAAAACAAGCATACGCTAAACCACCCCGACGTCGTCCCCGACCCTCAAAAAGTCCTGGGACTTGAGTATCGTGCAACCGATCTCCATCCACAGCGGCGTGGCCTGGGCCCCTCTGGCCGATTGACCCCCCTAGATGGGGACATAGGCCGTTCCCGTCGGGCTTCGAGGGGCATATTGCCAACTGGGGAGGGGTAATTTGGTGGGGGCCTCGAAGGGGATGGGGGTGGGGATGGGGATCGTTTAACGGATACTGACTCAAAAAGTCCTGGGATTAAGTCGGGCCTGTCCCCCTACAGGGGGAGTTTGGGCGAAAAATGGGAAAACAAATTCAAAAATACTCCACAATGTTCAAAAAAATACTCAAAAATAGTCCCCATACTATTTTTTGATTATTTTTGGACATTCCTCCTGTAGGGGGATGGGTACGACGTAATCCTGGGATTGAAAAACAAACCGCCGCTGGCCGCGTATACGCCCCAGTTTCCGAAGCAGGTCTCGCGCTCTCCGGGCCACAAAAAAAACTCGGACCTCTGGCGGCCGATCGGGACGAGGGCCCCGCCATCGCTCGCGGCACTGTCCATTCCCCGTGCACCCCGTCGGCTTCGCGCGCGTCTCTTTCGCAAGAGGCCCCAGATAGAGAGGCATGAAAACAAAACAAAAAACACATAAACATATAAACTTTTGGCGCTCCTCGCGGATTGCGTGGATCCGCGCTGGGCCCCCCCCCTCCCTGGCGCGCGGAGCGCGCCAGGGGCGGCGCCGGAGGCGCCGCCGGGGAGGCCCAGCTAGGATCCAAGAAATCCGCGCGGAGCGCCAAAGTTTATGTTCCTCTTCGACCGACATGCTCCTCGATGGGTCTTTCCCGAGAAGCAATGCACACGCCCGAGCCTGCACACACGTGCGGGTCACAGACAGCTTGAGACCCACGGTCCAGAGAAAAACACATACAAAACAGAGTCGAACTCATCGTGCACATCATCGTCACGTATTTGCTCATGGAAGGGTAGGGGGAGGGAAAGCTTCTTAGAAGGAGGCTGCTTCTTAGAAGGCGCCGGCCCTATATCTACAGGCAAGGCTGGCGCTGTCTGAGAAGCAGAGAGGAAGCTGAGAAGCCCGCGGAGTTTCTGGCAGACGGCATGAAATAAACTTCTCGCAGATCCCCGCAGAGTTCCTGGACCGGCGCCAGGGGCGCCCAACGACGATCCAAGAAATCTGCGCGGACCTGCGAGAAAAGAGACCCTTCCGAGGGCCACGCTGCCACAGGAAAGTAGCACACCTTGGCCGCGAAACACAGGACACGAGGTAGCCTTGATTTGGCAGGGTAGATCTACTAAATCAAAGTCGACTGTTCGGTGGCATCTCATGGGAACCTCCCGTGCCATCTTACTGACTCTGGTAAATCGGCGCTAGTTGACGCTACTCGACGCTGATCGACGACGCCAATCGCCGACAATCGACGCTAAACCGACGCTGAGTCGACGCTAAATCGGCAATCCCTCTCATCGACTACCAGACGCTAACGCATGCGAATCCCATCGAAAGACGGAACCACGAAGACACACAAGGTCCGCAACCCCCTCCCCGGATCCATCATGTGCCGCTTTGCACCCCAAGTCATGGGCCAACTTTGCAGCGAACACGTTTTTCATTAATCAGTGTTGCGAGACCAAGTGTTATTATGTGTCTGTTGGACACTCGATTTGGAAATCCTTCCGAAGCCGAAGATTCTTGAAGGATTTCGGCATGCGCGCGCGACGACGCGCGCGTGTGTTCTTCGCCTCATTTTGTTTGCAAGGGATGTTTGAACATTTTTGATTTTGTGTAAACGCTGCGGCCCGAAAACTGCGCCCAATGACTAAAATCTTCTCGCGAGAACCCAGCACCTCGAACCTCGCCCCTCCTCTGGGGGGGGGCGCGCAGACATGGATTTTAGCGATCCATGGACTTGGCGCGCGGTCGCCAAATCCATGCATCGGGGGAGGTGCCCTCCCCAAAAAGCGGCCGGTGAAACGCCTCGTTCGGCGGCGGAAATCCACGACTCCCCATGGAAACGGGGCCCGTCGCGAATCCACGCCCCCTTGATCCATGTTTGCGGTCGCCTGACGAACTGACGAACATTCGTGGGTACCCTCCCCAAGGATACACAAGAACATCCAACAAGCACGAAGAGAATTGGGGTACCATTCCCGAACCGACCTCGGTCTTGGCGGCGCGCACATAGGAGTAGGGGGACGCGGGCCTTACATCTACAGACAAGGCCGGCGCCTTTTAAGAAGCAGAGGTGCTTTTGAGAAGCCTTTCCACCTCCCCCTACCCCCCTCTGCTGATTAGCAATACACAAGGACCCCATAACCCTCTCGGAGGGGGCAAAAGTTAGGAGGGCCAAAAACATTAGGGATGGGGGGCCTTTGCAGATGTATCACACCAAACCGCCCAGATCTACCATCCCGAATGCACAGAAGAAAACGTTAGTAGAGGCCCCGTAGATGGGTCCGAGTAGATGGGGTCGGAGGATCGCGCCGCATCGCCGATGCATCGCCGATGCATCGGCGCCGCATCGCCGATGCGCTAGCGACGTCGGCGATGCATCGGCGACGTCGGCGTGGGGAAAACCACGCTCCGCATCGAGCCGCACCGTCGATGCATCGGCGACGCGGCGCGATCCACCGACCCCGGCTGCTCCGACCCCATCTGGGAGGCCTCTACCTTCGGACCAGACGGCCTCTCCACGTCGTGAGGCCTCTGGCCCCTCAGGGCTCGTCTGTCCTCGAGGCTCTGCGCGTGGCCGTCGCATGGCCGTGCTCTGTACGCTCGCGTCTGCGGCTGCCGCCGCTGGCCGGCGGGCCGACCGGCCCGCGGCCGAGGAGGAGGAGGACGAGGAGGGGGAGGAGGAGGAGGAGGAGGAGGAGGAGGAGGAGGAGGAGGAGGAGGAGGAGGAGGAGGAAGAGGAGGAGGAGGAGGAGGCCCGCGCGGCCGGGGCGCACCCCGCCCGCGATGGCGCCGTCCCGCTTCTTCTTCGCGGCCGCCGCCTCGGCCTCGGCCTTTCGCGCGCGGGCGGGCCCCGCGGGCCGAAGGCCAGGAGGAGGAGGAGCAGGACCCAGCCGCGAGGCGGGGGTGCAGTCAACCCGTATCACAAGGATGGGCGGCAAGGATGCAAGGATCTGGGAGGGCCACGGGAACGCTTTTTTCGAGCGAGAGTGAAGCAGCGAGAGTCGCCAAGGATGGGCCGAGGAGGCAAGGATGCACGAGAGCATCCAACAAGCACGAAGAGCATCAGGGTACCCTCCCTGAACCGACCTCGATCGTATGCCTCGGTCTGACTGTATCCGAATTCACCGCCCGTGGAGCCGACGTCCTGGGGACACAGCGGGCGGTGGATATGGATAGACATTCATACATGCATACATGCATACATACATACACACATACACACATACACACATACACACATACACACATACATACATCCATCCATCCATGCATACATACATACATACATACATACTTACATACATACATGCATGCATGTATATATACACACATACATCCACATACATCCACATATATACATACACACATACATACATACATGCGTACATCCATCCATACATACATACATACATACATACAATACGGTACCTTTCATTACCTTACATTACATGACATTACATTACGATAATTACATGCACACATGCATACATACATACATACATGCATGCATGCATGCATACATACGTACATACACATATGAATGCATACATACATCCGTGCATATATACATATGTGCATGCACGCGTATGCCCATACATACATACATACGTACACGCGTGCATGCGCACATACCAACACACATATCTATATACGCACATATATACACATGCGTCCACACATACATGGATACATACATACATACATGCATACATACATATATACCTGCATGCATACATACTTACATACAGTTAAACATATCTATCACTGCATGCATGCATGCAAACATACATGCATACAAGCATGTATACATACATACATACATACATACATACATACATACACACACATACATGCATGCATACATACATACATACATGTGTAGTGTCATGCATGCATACACACATGCATTCATGCACGCATTCATACATACATGTATGCATGAATGCAGACCTGTTGATGTACACCCCTACATGCGTGTGCATACATGCATGCATAGACACATACATGCATACACACATGCCTGTATATATACATACATCCATACATACATACATGCATGCATACACACATGCACACATAGACATACACACGTACGTGTATGTCTACATACATTGATGCATACATACATGCATGCATGTACAGTGCATACGTATGTATACATACATACACTTCTGTACATACATACACACACGTATACACAAAGGTATACATATATATATATATATATGTATGAATACACATGTGTGGGTTCCCAGGGGCCAACATATACCCATACCCACCGCCTGTGGAGGTCCGCGAAAGTCCATCCTCCAGGCGGTGGTCACGGATAGATCCCCGCCTCGGACCAGCCGCCCCCGAGATCATGGCGCTGCGACCTCTTCGGTCTGGGCGCTTTCGCTCGGCGTCGGGGGCCCGGGGCCCTCGCAGGTCGGTCGGGCTCGAAAGGGGGACGCCCAAAAGTGGGGCCTGGGGCTCCCGACGCGACCTCTTGCTTCAGTAGGAGCTCGACCACAAGAAACCTTCCACAGGAAACCCAACCCTGAGACCCTAGGACGTCCATGGATGTTTGGTGTGGGAACGTCACGCCTTCCATCGCAGAACCATCGGAACCCAGAAAGCCCAGGGGCACCCTGGAGGCAAGCAGGGTGCTTCTTGGCATGGGTCTCCAATGTAAAACTTGCCGCTCCAATCTTTGCTGGAGCGACTGATCTCTGGGCCCAACCTTGAGACCCCTTATCTCCATTGACTCTTGGCGTGGGAACGTCACGCCTTCCTTGGCAAGACCGTCGACACCCCAAGGATCCCAGGGCACCCTGGAGGCAAGCAAGGCGTTTCTTGGCATGGGCTTCCACTGTGTGCTGCACCTTTTCTTGGCAACGACAGATCGCAGAGGCAGGCGAGCACTGCAGGGGCCCCAAGACCGTGTGGTGAAGGACCGCGCAGTGACCTCGAAATCCCGAAGGACCTCACCACACGGTCCGTCACCGCACCGCTGCGAGATCTGAGCCGAGGACAGCAGAACCCACCCCCACACCCAGGCCAGGACCCCCATTCCCGACCTGGTGATCCACATGTCCTGGCTGGGGGTGAGGGTGGTCTTCTGGCCCCTAGAGCCCCGACAAAGCACCCCCACCCCTGTCCAGGACCCCCCCTTGATCACCAGGTCGGGAGTGGGGGTCCTGGCTGGGGCTTGGGGCAAGGGGGGCGTCGTGCTGTCCTCAAGCCTTGGGGTCCCAAAACCGCACGTACAGTGAAAGAACGACCGCGCGGTGACATCGAAATCCCGAAGGACCTCACCACACAATCCGTCGCCGCCCTCCTCCTCCTCCTCCTCCTCCTCATCCTCCTCCTCCTCCTCCTCCTCCTCTACTCCTCCTCTTCCTCCTCCTCTTCCCTCCTCCTCTCCTCCTCCTCCTCCTCCTCCTCCCCTCCTCCGCCCCAGTCGCCTAAATCCAAAAATCGCGTTGTGATCCCGCATCCCCACGGACTCACCACATGGTGCGCTCACCACCCCGCGTGGTAAGTCCGCTCCCGCTCCCGAACACTCCTCCTCCTCCTCCCTCCTCCTCTCGTCTCCTCCTCCTCCTCCTTTTCCTTTCCTTTTCCTCCTCCTCCTCCTCCTCCTCCTCCTCCTCCTCCTCCTCCTCCTCTTCGTCCTCCTCCTCATCCTCTACCTCCTTCCCCCCTCCAACTTATGGTGGTGGTGAGAAACAGGCCCATCACCCCTGTTCGGCTGGCCCCGGCTTCAGACTGCGAGGCAGCCGAGCCGCGGACACCCCTGCGACAGAGGGGGGGGGGGCCCAGCTCGGGGAGGGACGCGTCGACCTGGAGGATCGGCGACGCCTCGCCGATAGATCGGCGACGACAGGCCCCCGATGGCGAATCCGCACGCTCCCGGGGGGGGGGTGGGCGATCGGGCCCCACATGGGCGATGCATCGGCGATCGGGGGTCCACGCACCCCCACCCTGAGCCGATCACCCCCGAAGGTTGCCCCTGATCCTCGCCGCCCTGCCCCGATCGGCGGCGCATTCGGGGGGGGAAGCGAGAGGGGGCGGGTCCTTTCTCAGGAAGGCTCAGGAAGGCTAAGTTCTCTCTGAGCCCTCCCCGAAGGCGCGGAACACTTCTCGGGAGGCCGGAGGGCTGCTGAGAGGTCCCGCCGCCGCAGTCTGAGGAGGCCCGCTCCTTCTCGCTCCCCACCTGAGCGCGCCGCCGCCGACCCAACCCCTCCGTGCTGAGTCGACGTCGGCCTTTGGACAAGCGCCTCCCCGGGCACGAACAGCGCAGGGGGCCGAGTCCGTCGAGCGGCGGCTGGCCGCGGCAACAAAGAGGAGGCCCCTGAGGGGCATCCCCCAATTCCCAACACGTCTGCATGTCTTGGGCTCCCTTCCGGCTGCTGGTGCATCCACGGCCTGTGGCGCCCGCCACGCGAGCTGCCTCAACCGGATCGGCTGGCGTCTCGCATACGCGCCACAGACGCCACAAAGCACGATGACGTCAAGACTCCCATCGTCATGGCACCCTCGCGACGACTGCGACCGCCCCTGTTCTGCCTTCTATCCTCCCTCCCCTCCCCTCCCTCCCGCCCTCCCCTCCCTTCCTCCCTCCTCCTCCTCCTCCTCCTCCTCCTCCTCCTCCTCCTCCTCCTCCTCCTCCTCCTCCTCCCCCCCCTCCTCGCTTGGGGGGAGGGCGAGCCCAGGTCAGCCAGAAAGATCACGGGCCCAGTCGCCCAAGTGACACCGCAGCTCTCTCCACGGGTCCACGCCCTTGTTGATGGACCTGTTTCCACCACCACCACCACCACCACCACCACCACAAGCTGGAGGGAAAGGGGGTCATCCTCCTCCTCCGCCTCTTCCTCCTCCTTCTCCTTCTCCTCCTCGTCCTCCTCCTCTTCCTCCTCCTCCTCCTCCTCCTCCTCCTCCTCCACCTCCTTCCCCCCTCCAACTCACGGTGGTGGTGGTGGTGGTGGAAACAGGCCCATCACTCGTTCACCAAAGCTGAAACAGTGAGCCATACCGCACGCGAGGTCGTCGACAAGCCCCGTGCGTAAAGCTCGTCTTCGCGCGAGTGCGTCTTCAGAACACGGCTCTCGCGTGAGACTTCCTCTAGTGCCATATCTGAGTCCCGAGCTGTACACATGCGAATGGCGCAGATGGATGGCGGTTCCATTCTGAAATGGGGCTAGTGTGTGAGACGCCCGTGTAAACCATTGCCAGAACATCGGCAAATACGAAACAGGTATGGAGGCAGAACCTTTTCAAAACCGGGCTATCGTTGGACATCTAATTGAACTGAACCGCCCTACCTCTTTGAGTGCTGGCATTTTTGCTAAAGGGTGGAGGGTGGTTCCTGTACAAAACGGCGGCTCGCCTGAGTGGCAGCCCCACTGGGCGCTCGCCGTTCGAGGGGGACGCTTCTCGCAGCAGAGAGCAAGAATCCTGGGGACTTGTGCGGACTTGACTTGGGACCGGGAAGGTGTGCTGCAGCAGCGGTGGTGCCTGGGGTTTACTTTGGTCCCCCTCCGTCTTCCGTCCTACGTCTTCCGCCATTCGTCCTCCTGCTCCTCCTCCTGCTCCTCTTCCTCCTCCACCTCCTCCTCCTCCGCCGTCCTCCGTCCTCCGTCTCCCGTCCGCCTGCTGCATCCTTCTCCACCTCCTCCACCTCATCGACCTCCTCCACCTCATCCTCCTCCTCCACCTCCTCCTCCTCCAACTGCTCCTCCTTCTCATCATCATCATCATCATCATCATCATCATCATCATCATCATCATCATCATCATCATCATCATCATCATCATCATCATCATCATCATCATCATCATCATCATCCTCCGCCTCCTCCTCCTCTGGGGGCACCAAAAGATACTGATACTGTTACCCCCAATGCCTCAGGCCTCAGGAAGACCAGGATTTCGAGGCCAATCCAGCGGTGGCAAGAAGGGCCTCCCAGGAGGCCCAAAAAGAGTAGCGGCATGGGTACCTCTTCCTCCTCGGATCCTCCGCCTCCGGCTCCTCCGTCCTCTGTCCTCCGTCCTCCGTCCGCCGTCCGCCCTCCGCCGTCTCCGCCGTCTCCGCCGTCTCCGCCGTCTCCGCCGTCTCCACCGTCTCCGCCGTCTCCGCCGTCTCCGCCGTCTCCGCCGTCTCCGCCGTCTCCGCCGTCTCCGCCGTCTCCGCCGTCTCCGCCGTCTCCGCCGTCTCCGC